>OY744602.1:74298620-74338620 GCA_963556255.1 Allolobophora icterica | reverse complement strand
ATCATATCATATATCATATCATATCATATCATTCATATCATATCATATCATATCATATCATATCATATCATATCATATCATATCATATCATATCATGTCGTATAATAAAGCATATCACGTCATATCACTTGTTATATCACAAAGCACATCATATCATATATCACATCATACATATCATTGACATATCAAATCATTTCAATCCCGTTATTAATATACCTGTTTTGCTTAGTAATTCTGTTTTGACTACTAAGGATTCCAATGTAGGCTATCCTACAAACCCTGAGGGGTCATGAATGACTGGATTCGGACTTCATTTGTAGTCGTAATAGACAAAAACGCTCGAGTCTGGAATACAGTTCGAGCTCCATTTGTCCTCAAGATTACAATTTCCAGTCGCCCAAACTCCAGGTCATATTCATGGTCCACGGGGCTAAATTTACATATAAAATATCTCTAATACTACGTGCATAGTAAATTCAAAGACACGTGGGCACCTCTCAGTCATTTCTCTGAAATAATTTATTAGCTCTGCCACAGGGCTCGATCAACCACAGCGTCACGCACACACACACACACACACACACACACACACACACACACACACACACACACACACACACACACAGAAACAAACACACACAAACACACACACACACACACACGCAATCACACGAGTCTAAAAGAATAGCTGGTCATGCTCGCTGCAGGGCCGAATCTACATAGGAAGCGGTTAACATTTAGACTTTATAGCTTATTTCAAACACGAGCTGAGAGGCGCGTCTTCGTGGCTTAATCCTTCCGTCTCCACAGAAATCCTGTGAGTTCGATCCTCTACCGCCCTTCCTTGTGCAGGAATTTGTGGAGGACCTCCTTCCATTCCTTACGCTCCTCTGCAACCGTCCGCTGGAGGAGGGTGTTCTGCCAGTTTCCCAGTAGCGTTCCATCCTTCTTCCTTCATTGAAGCGTGAGGGACTTGATCCAAGCGATATGGTCAACTACCAGCCTATATCTAATGTAACATTCATATCTAAACTCAATGAGAAAATAGTGGCCTGTCAATAACACTGCATGTGGATTCCAAGAAAATGCTCCCGGCAAATCCGTACGTCAGGTTTTAGGAAAGCCATTCCACTGAGTCCCTCTTGATTCGTCTACTTTTGGATGTATGTGGCGCCACGAATAGGGCCCTAGCAACGCTTCTGGCTCTGTTGATGTCAGTGCGACCTATGGTACGGTCGACCACGAAATTCTAATTCATTGCCTATTCGTTTCTTTTGGCATTTCTGGTAAGCCATTGACAGGCTTCGCTCTGTTTTGAATGTGCATATATGTCTGTCCTCTCCTTGGGTCTACTATAGGTCTCATTGGGTCTCCACTCCTTTTGGTCTGCTGCAGGGCTCTGTTCTCAGCCCATTGCTGTATATTTTGTACACTGCTGATATCGCAACTGTCCTGGCCTCCTGCATTGTTTGGGTCATCTCTGCGCAGATGACATTCAGGCTTATTTGCATTGTCTGGCATCTAATGTTCTGACTGCAGTGGCCACAATGCATTGGGCTATGGAGGCGCAAGGCAATTGTATGTCGTCCAATTGCCTGCGCCTAACTCATCCAAGACACAATTTATGTGGCTTGGTAATGGGTAGCAGCTGAAAAAATAGATCGTTATCTCAGGCTATATCTGCTGACTTCCCTGATCACTTTGTCTTTGTACTTGATCAGGAAGGTACCTTTTCTGAACACTTAAATCTCTTACGCCGTGCTTGTTTTCTCTTTAATTAAGTTGCGACAATTGCCGGTCATTTTTGGTTGGCCGCGGTAATCTTCGTTCTGCATCTCGAGGTGATCATTTTGTTCCCTTTGCACGCATTTCAAAGATGCCTTTTCCGTGGATGGGCCCACTACTTGGAGTAACCTTCCTCCAGATCTACGTTTTTTAAAACTATAGGGAATCTGCATACACATGTCGCAAGCAAGGCCGTAGCTGGGGGGGGGTGTTTTTGGTGTTTGAACACCCCCCAAAATTAAATAATGTAAAAATGAAATAATGCATTTACTAACTACAAACCCCTTGGTCGGTTGACTCGGTTGCATGTCGGCTTGCTTAAGGACGAGAAAACACCCCCCGAAACAGAAACACCCCCGAAACAAAATCCTGGCTACGGCCCTGGTCACAAGCATATTGAGTCTTAACACTGTTCTTTATGGCCGGAGTTGGGATGGTAGTGTCTCTGAGTAGGTATATTGGAGGGGCGCTATATAAGTCATCTCAATGAATGAATGAATGAATGAATGAATGAATCAATGAATGAATCAATGAATGAATGAATGAAACAAGAAAATATGAAGATTGGCCGCCACGTGTTGCAGTTCGATCGTTACTAGTTTTACAACTGTTCATCAACGGAAGGTCTACACATTTCTGTGGTTTATTATAAAGTACAGGCCACAGGCCTACGCGTAAAACTGGTGATAATAGGCCTAAGGTATACACGGACCTTCCATTCGGTAAAATAAGCGAAACGTTAGCTCTGCAGATGTACGCTATTGCAGATTAATATATGACCATAATTAGGCTATAATTGGCGATTATAGCTTACGAGCAATTCCAATATTTCAGCATCAATCTCCTTGTGTATACACATACGACAATACATTAGGTGGCTATAATCTCAAATGAATGTTTATGTTTATTCATTACACACATCTACACACCTATACAAACACACACAAATGCACACGTATCTACACACACCTACGCACACACACAGACACACATGTGAACACACACACACATATCTACACACACACACACACATCTACACACACACACACACACACACACACACACACACACACACACACACACACACACACACACACACACACACACACACACACACACACACACACACACCTACACACACCTACACACACACACACACACACACACACACACACACACACACACACACACACACACACACACACACACACACACACACATATATACGTATAGGTTTGGTGTCCGTCCAATGTCCTCTTTCATAAGTCTCATTTTATATATGGCATCAAGTTTACCAGTGATTATTTTTAGCCATGTCTCTTCGTCTTATTTCTCTTAAAGAGTCGTTATTTTTCTTTAGTCTTGCTACTTTTAGGGTTCATTATTTTTGTTCGGTTCTGTTTCCGTTCATTTCTATTCGTTTCCTTTTCATGTTCTTTTGGTTTTTTTCAATATTTTTATGTTTATTTTGCTTTCTTCTTGTCTGTTGTTGTCTAGTTTATTTGTTTGTTTATTTGTTGCTTGTTTATTACGGTCTATGTAGGCGTATTTATGTTTTTCGCATTTGTTTTTGTTTATTCGTGCTTCTTTCGTGGTTTGTGTGTTCATGTTTGTTTATTTGTATATCAGCGTTTAAGAAATTTGGGGTTTACGATTACAATTCATTTTAATCTATTTCGATGTGTTTCTGTAATTTAGTTGTGCATCGGGCACGTTGAAGTAAATACATATTAGGGCAGATGGAGAATTGAAAGTTAAGAGACGATGAAACAATAACTAAGGTCTTTGGCACAATGATAAAACCATTTGGACCGTTTCAGGACACATTAGGTTATATAGGCTACTGTGAATCCACTGATGTCGCCAATAATTATGGCTATAAACAACGGACCTTATGGGGCATCGTCGGATATGGATCCATTTCCACAATCATTATATATACACGTTGGTCTGTATACATACACGTATGCGATTCATAAGCGCATCAGTTGCTGCTGTATCATCTGTTGCAGCCTCCCATCTGATGCTACAGGAGCAACCAATACGAGTGGCATAATGATGATCGGTCGACAAGAGTTTCCCATGCATGTGTGTCTCTGCATGTGTGTGTGTCTTTGTGTTTGTGTTCTTGTGCCTGTGTGTGTGTGTTTGTGTTCTTGTGCCTGTGTGTGTGTTTGTGTTCTTGTGCCTGTGTGTGTGTGTGTTTGTGTTCTTGTGCCTGTGTGTGTGTGTGTTTGTGTTCTTGTGCCTGTGTGTGTGTGTGTACCGAATTGTGGGTCATCGCATCGTATTGCGATTTATGGACGACTTTGTCATTGTTCAGGCGTTGAGTTCTGGCCAAACAAACGCCTCTCAACCGCAGCTCGATCTAAATCCTATGGCAAAACTTGCACAAACATCTTAGGCGATGTTTCTGCGCTAAGTGATTACCCAACGTGATGCCAATCAGGCTATAGGCGGACGTAGAACGGAAGTGATACTACTGAGGCTAAATGTATTCCACAACACACTGCGCTACGTTCATAGTCTGGTCCAAGAACCCAAAATGCCACTCGACGCTGTCCTCTGAGGCTCTGCCTGATTATTTACTTCTCCAACCTAGTACGACTCCTTTGTCAATCGTCAAATCCAACAGCATACTTCTCGGCTTTTCTATAGTCCTCCTTTTTAACTTCTTAATTCCAAACCTGTTCTCAGTATTCTAAATCGCAGACATCAGGTACAAATTCCATAACATTATGTCTTCATCTTGGTGTTCGTCAGTTCCCGTCGTCTTGCAATACTTCTGGGTGCAGCAGCAGGCAGTGCCTGCATCTGAGTCTATAAGCTTAGTGCTTATCTAGAATCAAATGCGACATGAAATGAGCTGAATGAACGAGACTGACAGCATGCAAGACTAGATGCAGCAAGTTATAAGCGAGCAAGTGATAGAAGAATGAAAGAAAGAGATGGAAGAAACCAACGAGAGGCCGAGCAAGAGAAAATGTTATGGAAGTCAGAGTGCAATGGACAGAGGAAGTAAGAGAATGACAGTTTTAAAATGGCACAATAACGAGAGAAAGGCAAAGGCAGAGAGAGACAGAAACAGACACAGAAACAGAGAGACAGAGAGAGAGACAGACAGAGAGAGAGACAGACAGAGAGAGACAGACAGAGAGAGAGACAGAGAGAAAGGTGGAGAGAAAGACCAAGAGAGAGAGAGAAAGAGAGATAGAAAGAAACACACTGAGACAAGGACAGTGTCATTAGAGTGAGCAGAGAAAGGAAATGTCTTGCGAAAAGGAATCCAGTGAGAGAGATTGAACTGCCGTATCATAATAATTCCTGCTAAAACCAACTGCACACTATTCCTATGTACAATCCGTCCCTCTACATCAACACGAGTATTGGTAAATAGCAGCAGCAGCAGCCTTGTTTTAATAGGCACAGCAACCGCAGGCAAAGAGGATGGGATGCTGAAGGAACATCTCGAATCGCATCATCACCCGCATCACTTAAAATCCGTTGTTGTTTGCATCCGCATCCGCCGATGTCTCCTGATGAATCGCATCAGTGATGTGTCGACATCAATCTCTAGGATGAAACCGCGCCGAACGGGGCTCGTAACTGCCCACGTTAAACAATACGACAGAAGCAGCAGCAGCAGCTTCAGCAGCAGCAGCATCAACATCAGCAGCAGCAGCAGCTACGTTCTATTGCCAGACTACAATGAATTATGCATCAGTAAGATTCATTAATGCATGACATAATGCCTGGCTATATAGGGGATTACGACGACATTATCATCATCATCATCATCGTCATCATCGTCGTTGTCGTTGTCGTTGACGATGGATCTAGCAGACAATTTTTGGAGACGGAACTATGAACAAATGACGCCACTCAGGATGTGGTAAGAAAGAAAAGTGAAACGTTCGATTGGAGACGGAAAAATGTGGTTAGAACACTGCTAGATATGGACAATCTGATAATAGAATACCATGCAGTGCATAGTCATATAGAGCTAAACTAATTGCGTGTATACCAGAAAGGTACTGCTACTGTTCCATGTAATCAGACAACCTACGCCAGTGAGCGTTCTGTTGCCACACAAGTGTTTGGAGTTGACAGGCATTAGTTGTAGGAGTGCACTCTCCTAGGATATCTAATTACAAACGGAATTAGGCTCCCAGCTTCCAGGAATATCGTCTTGCACGGCAGCGGACTTGGCTATAAACCAACGGGCAATCGATTCTAAGACAAGAAATTCAAGACGCAAATACACTACTGCTATCAATAATAGGAGCCACGAATGGTAGACAGTGAGCAACTCAGTGGCCTGGCAGCCTAAACAATCAGAGAGGGCATAGCCGTATTGCCCTTTCTGGACGACGCACCATATATATATGTCCGTGGACGCACCCTATGTCCGTGGATGAACCCTATGTCCGTGGATGAACCCTATGTCCGTGGATGAACCCTATGTCCGTCGCACGTTTAATCCGTTGGACAAATTCAGTTCCGTCTATATAGAAGCATTTATCTTTGTTTTCAGATAATTTGAGGATGCTTCATGCAGTACAGTCTTCACATTAAAATCGTTCCAGTTCATTTGATAAATACAGAGATGTCCGTTGAAAAAGAAGGTGAATAGGCCTACTAAAATCATACAAAGGAATAGAATTCTCGACAATACGGTTAAGATGCGAGACCATCCGACTTCATCAGCATAGTTTGCAATGTTATGTTTCAATGTGATGTAACTGCGTGTTGAATGGACGTCTCTATCAACAACATTCCATAGAAATGTGCTATTAGTGCTGAGGAAGTTCAAGCGTGAGGACGCCGCTGACAATATCCGACAACCGGACAACATAGGTCCCTATAATAAGGGTCCGTGGTCACGTGGCTGAACAAATAACCGGACGATGAAAGGCACGAGCAGTATATCCTTCAATGAATCCGATGACAGAACTATGCTTGTAATATATCAGTTGTAGGGCATCAGCCAAGATCTTCTAGTCTTAGCCTTGTCCTCTATATTATATATAATGTTCCCATATCGATTTGCCCTTTCCAATAGAGATAGCTTAAGCCTATATATAGATCTTGTCGTTCATTTCAGTCAATGCTTTACTCTCTGTCCACCTTTATGAGGCCATTTGACCTTTCACTGTCCTTTCAGGCCTGTTGAATGCATCCATTCACAAAGAGCCTCTGCGTCTGCAGCGATACAATGCAGCTGCCTCCCATTCAACTTCTTTTCCAACTGGATGAGCCTGGAACTAAATAGGCCTACAGTCTTCGCCTGACCACATTTGAAAACAACCAATCAATCGGACAAGAGTACTCTTAGAAACGCTCGTGTAGGCTATGCCTGACCAACGATCGAGTGCAACAGTTGTGAATCTGAGAGGCGGGCAAGGAGTGAAGATAGGTTGACCGTTGACCGACGTTCTGTACGTTGAAACCCGTGAGACTTTCTTTGGCACTTACCATATTATGTGCATTTCTTTTGTAAGCCCTGGCGGAGGTAAAAACTGTCGCTGTAGCCACATACATGGGCATGGACATACTGCGCACCTCAATGAGCTGTATTGTATTGTTGACGTTTACTGTGTAAATATACGCAGTACAATATAGGGCTCTCTCAGCCTCCCTATAAATTGAAAACAAAGCAAACCTCACTGGCAATTGCTATCTCGTCTATTGTTGCAATTACAGGACTTAGGGCCTAAAGACTGGGCTAAATTTCATGTAAACAAGTAAGATAGAATTTTATATAATTAAATATACCTTGTTTGAAGTGATTTATTTAACTATTATAATGCACGCCTAATAAGCCTATTTTACCTATTCGTAATCGTAATCGTAAACTCCAGTTTCATACGCGCTATTCTAATGCTAAGCGGCTGTCAAGCTTATTCAAAGATTAAATAGACGAGCCTCAGACCCTACCCAAGAAATTCTGAACCAGCTGAAGAGCGTGTAAATTTTGAAAATGAATACAAGCCATCTGACAACTATAGAATGTTGGTCAGTAATAACAATACTGACCGTAACTTATTAGGTCTTCATCTGCCGATAACGCTTAAATGAAGTGAACAGATTCGCAAAGAACTTGGATATGCACCGAGAAAGACATATAGTGGAATAAAATATAGTAAGAAAATTATGTCATAAGCCAGCATAGGCAACAACCAATCTACTCGGGTGAAAGAAGGACTAGAAACAAGTTGATTTCGTGCACGTGTTAGCTTTTACTCTGAAAAGTGAATTCTGTTCGAGATGGATTCAGAAAAAATATGTAAACCGTCTATAAGCCTGCACATCTCCGAAAACAGATGCGAGGCTAAGGAATATTCTCTTTCGTTTTGACTGGGTTGAAAGCGTCTGAGCTGATATCTGAAGAGTTCATGCTTCAATGCCCCGAATGAACGAACGAATTAACGAACGAACAAAAGAACGAACGATCGAACGAATAAATCGATAAGTAAATGGATTGGGGGGAAAGGATGGATAGATAGATAGATGGATGGATTGATGGATGGATGAATCGATGGATAGATTGACCTATCGATGGATATATTGACCTATCGATGGATGGATGGATGGATGGATGGATGGATGGATGGATTGACCTATCGATGGATGGATGGATGGATGGATGGATGGATGGATGGATGGATGGATGGATGGATGGATGGATGGATGGATGGATGGATGGATGGATGGACGGATGGATGGATGGATGGATGGATGGATGGATAGATTGATAAATCGATGGATGGATGGATTTAATTGAAGGATCGCGATACACTGAACTAGCGAAAGGACCGACGAATGAATGAATGAATGAAAGAATGAATTAATGCAATAAAAGATGTTGGACACTTAATAATAAATCAACAGCAAAACGGAAATTCATGCATCTCTTTGCCATGACTTCATGGTCTATACTTTTGGTGGAAATAATTTCTCAGTTTCGGTTTCAGCATCTCGTCTGGGATATGACCTTGACACCGATTCTGAGCTTAATTTATTTTCATCTTAACTATTTGAAAGAAAAAAAACTGAAAAGGAAAAGAAGTGTTTGTCGTTCTCATTTATCGAGACAATTAAAGTCTAGTGTACAAGTTAACAGAAGCTCACCAGCAACTGTCTGTCAATAAGAGCCTTCCAAAGACAAGACTTCTACTAGGAACAACATACTTTCCAGCAGATGCTGAACGAAGAGAAGATCGCCATTTAAAAGAGCGAAATGATGTGACCTTTGCAAGACTGACAGGTAAGATGGAAGATGATTTGCACGTGCTTTGAACAAATTGTACATGAGGAGTGCCAGTTTGAAGCGGATATCTACAGTAAGCCAGTGTGGAGAACGAAAAGCAGATGTGACATTGTCTCAGTGAGAGAGTCAAAGGAATTGCACATCATCCTAGCTAGAGGAAGCAATGTGCAGCCAGAGAGATCATGGCGTACAGAGTTGCAGTAGTCTCGCCTCGTCGGAGCAAAATAAGTGCTTAAGTATCTCCGCATTGCTTAATCAAGAATACAGTAAAACTGTTGGATATTCTGAAGCGAAAAACCACGGCATGGATGTTCGAGCTGTCGCAACTGTTTGTAGTTATAGATTGTCGAGTGGAGCATGATTCCATGATCCAGAACTGCACAGGGCAGTGGAAGTGTAGAGGGGGAAGTAGAGCGTAAGAGCTAATTGTATCTGGACATTTATAAAGCGCCTGTTTATAAGAACCTCACAATGGCGTTCATCACGTTTAGGTAACAGATCTATAAAGGTGCGTCTTAAGAAGGCTTCAAAAACGTTTCTTGAGCTGCTTTCAACGAAATAGTTCGTAAGATTAATGGTAGACTATTCCAGGAGGATGTTCCATTGCATGAGAAAACACGTACGGTGTGCCCGCCGCGTCGTATAGGGAAGCGCGGGGCCGCTGAACTAGTGTTGACCGTTGACTGTAAAGGTTGACTGGAGACATGGACCCACAGCTCTCTTGTGTAACTGATGCATATGCTTATTAAAAAGCAGTGTCATCTCAGAATTTTAATGGGATTCGTTTACACATTGCAGTTCTTTGCGGATGCGCTTTTATAAGGCGTCGGCAATATCGGCTATCTGATCTCTCCCACACAGGTTCATGGGGAAATATTTGCAAAATAGGCCCCTACTAATCCATACAGAATTTCAGGTTAATCGGTTCAGTTGCTTTTCGTATTTACAGAGGACCAAAACCATATTCTCTGTGCCTTAGTCACCTTATAACTTGCAGAAGTCCAGCTGTTAACACTGGGCTGCTCTACAATGACAGCCTGCCATCATAGCCGTTCACGAGCAAACAACTCGAAAGTCAGCAGAAGTAGAAGGCATAAATATATGGCTCATATTCACAGGGCTTTGAATAATTTTTCCGATAGTTTGCAGCGATGAATCTAAACAAACGTCGAGAACATTGCAGGGGACCGAGATTTTATGCACGCCCCCTCCCGTGTAACACGTCACAGTTTGACCTCAATTTTGAAGGTTAAGACCCGTCAGTGCGCCAGGCACTCGAGAGTCGAAGGCGGAATTCGTTCCGCGATGCGTATTGTGGAAGCAAATATCCGTCGCAATTAATTTGTCCGGACACTTGATGCGCTCAGCTGGACGGTGGCAACGCCAATTAACCAACGCACTATTCTCGACAACGATGCGTAAACTCTGCGACGGGACGTTGCCATGGAAACGACTGTTTTGAGAAGCCGCGGCCACAATTACTATCGTATTATGATAGAGGGCGAAAACGCTTTGCTGACTCAGGCTTGTGCTGGCTTGGTTTGCACACAGCTTTCGGGACGACGCAAGCGTAGAATGTATCAACCGTTACACAGCCGAGCAAATCAGGGGAGTCTTCCGCAGCCTTCCGACTTTGTCCTTGTACGATATATGGCATGCATAAATGTTTTCACTTCTATTAAGTATTAACAATCGAATTTTAAAACATAGGCGTCAACTCAGACTATCATAGGAATTGAAATTAACTTCTACTATGTGGAGTTTTGTTAAGGTATTTGCCTAAGTAAATATCAGTTTCATGCCAAAAAAAACTTTAACAAAATGACATTTACAAAGGCTCTCTATCCCCTAACATTTTGAACGACGGCTCAAAAGAAAGCCAGCGGCAATCTTGATAGAATTTCAGAGGGTTAGACAAGGAAGATAGGAGAAAATGGTTGTTGGAAAATGTAATTTGGTGATTTGGCTGACAGAAAACTGTAGATATATTGCAGGCGATAATTGGAGATTCTGCCAAGAGAGCAGTTTTGGGAAAGACTCCAAGGGACAGACTTAGTAATGCAGAAGAAATAACTGCAGCACTTGACTGCACTGTTGCTTCGGGGTCTCCTGTTGTGTATCGTTGCTGCCGCCGGCGTCTTGCCATCTACATCGCTGTGCTGCCTTATGCAGGCAGGCTTCCTGCAGCCATCCTCATTTTACGCCACAGTAACGGCTCGTTCCTTGTTTGCCTCACACATTACGCCCGCGCACCTGTCAACATTCCGCTGCCTCGCATGCAGACCCGCGATCGATTCCCTCAAAGCCCTGCCAACGGGAATTGCCTGTCGCTGGAACAGCACTGCTTGCGAGAACTGTTCAGTCTGTTCAGATCTTATGCTAGGTGTCGCAGTTTCTTCCTGTTCAGCGAGCTAGAGTACTGTAAGTTAGATTAGTAGGCCTAGCTACATGAAACAATTTCTAGACAAGGATGAAGCATTGTAAACAAGAGATGACTTCACCAGGCCAATTTAATTCCCTTAGATTCATCGACTGCTTTTGATGTCATTGAACTTTCTGCTAGCATCTCAAGCACTGTCTTGGAATTATGGACCGAACTCTAAAATATATTTGACAAGTACCGGTACCACGGTCATGGGCGTCCGGAAGTGAAGGGGCATTACCCCCTGGAGTTTGCGCATATATACTTTACAAAATAAAATCTTTTGATTTTTATGATTATTAAAACAGTCCCAACACGATTGTCAATGCGAAAGAACACTTAATTATTTAGGTAAAGTCCTTGACCATTATTTATTTATGGTGTTGTCACGTGTTCTGTGTTCATGAATAGCTATTCTTCTATACAAAAACGTCATTTCTCCCTCCTCCCTTCAAAACTTTTGCACTCCCTACAAAAAGTCAAAACTCCGGCGGACGCCCATGACCACGGTCTTTATGTGTGTCTTTCAATTTTAATAACTGGAAATGAAAGACATCCATAAAGACCATGGTCAGTCTTGTTGTCAAGACCTTCAACCTCAAGACCAAGGCCAAGACTTTGAACCTCAAGACCTAGACCAAGACCAAGACTTTGAACCTCAAGACCAAGACCAAGACTTTGAACCTCAAGACCAAGACCAAGACTTTGAACCTCAAGACCAAGACCAAGACTTTGAACCTCAAGACCAAGACCAAGACCAAGACTTTGAACCTCGAGACCAAGACAGAGACCAAGACCCAAAAAATCACAATCATATCCAGACTGCTATTCCTTACTAAAAATATTGTCAAGTCGGACTATTGCAATGAAACCACGAGTCTTTTGTTTTATTCAATCAAAACAACTCTAAAGGAGACTCAGAGAATTCCGAATTCATATTTACAAAAGTCCTTCATGCAAAATGTTACTCCAAATGCCTGTTGCATTAAAAAAAACAATTCGCTCAGAATTTTCTGACCAAGACGTGTGCTGTGGAGCCTCATAAAAATTCCGCCATGTGAAAAATGCGTTCTACAGGTGCTCTGGTCGCTTGCACACACAACAGCGTTTCAAGCACTGGATATAAATGTAGAAATCATGAGTCGTTATTGACAACCTCTAATGGTCTATCTTCTGAAACAAGTCCGGCTGGGCTTCCAGATACAGCATAATTGTCCAAAGCAACAGTAAAGCCTCATTCACATCGTGAAAATACTAGAGCAATTGTTTCAGTAATAATTATTTAATACATTTTTAAAATTCTTACGTTTTGTTAAATGCTCATATCGACAGTCGAGTCTTGGTCTTGGTTTTGGTCTTGCAAGACTTTGAACCTCGAGACCAAGACCAAGACTTTGAACCTCAAGACCAAGACTTTTGTCTCAAGACCAAGACCAAGACTTTTAAAAACGAACTCGAGTGCCCTCGAGACGAAGACCTTGGTCTCGAGGACAACAAGACTGACCATGGTACTTGTCAACTATGGATACTGACCAATTAATTACTGATCTAAAGCTTTGTTAAATATGCCCACTTTCATTCTTTTGATTAGTTTGCTTCGAGGTATTACCAAATAAATGTTACAGTTAGATTCTTTAGGCTCAAACTAATATAAACCTAATTAGGCCTATAAGGCCAATAGATAAGTATATAGATGGTAAATTAATAATTTTACTGCACTGCGTGAACTGATAAAAAATTCGATTGTACGTTTCTTGTTGGTTTTGTGGCACTAGATGCCAGGCACATAAAATACAGACATTTCAAACATCAACGGTTACAGTAGATAAAGTAAATAAGTTGGTAGTCTGTTATTAAAATAATACAGACGCTCACAATTTACAAAATAAACAGTTGATTCGGCTCAGAGTTTCTGTCAATAAGGAAATGCTCGAAAGATATAATATATATTCATACTAGACTTCGTAAGAACAAAGTACAACTAGAATACAATAGAACAGAATAGAATACAATAGAACGGAATAGAGTAAAATAGAACAGAACAGAGTACAAATGGAATACAATAGAACATAATAGAGCACAATAGAAGAGAATAGAATGCAATCAAACAGAATAGAATACAATAGAACAGTATAGATTAGATTAGAATAGAATAGAATAGAATAGAACAGAAGAGAGTACAATAGAACAGAATAGAGTACAATAGAACGGAATAGAGTAAAATAGAACAGAAGAGAGTACAAATGGAATACAATAGAACATAATAGAGTACAATAGAACAGAATAGAATGCAATAGAACAGACTAGAATACAATAGAACAGTATAGATTACAATAGAATACAATAGAATAGAATAGAATATAATAGAATAGAGTACAATAGAATAGATTATGTCTTTAGCACTATAACAAACTCTTCACGCGAGGAATGACTTTATGTAACAGCATTAAATGCAAATGCAACTATAGTGATGGATGTTTATATATGATCAGCACTTACATCTCTACTTCTAACTTTGCAATCAGTGATAGTATCTTCGTATGAGCAACATGCGTAGTTGCATACATACACTATATACATGCATATCCATGCATATGTAATTTATGTATGCTTGTATATGTGTATGCATGTATGTATGCATGTGTGTATGCATATGTGTACGTAAGAAGGTAGGTGGTTAGATAGGTAGGCATAGATAGGTTGATAGGCTGGTAAGCAATTGATAGGTATGCATGACCGTGGTTGTGTATAGGAACGAAAATATTCATTCAAATATCATCATATATACACGTTTGGGAAATGAAATGATGTAATGTAATGTAAGAATAAGCCACCTCTATAGAGCTCTTTACATTTACCTCTAGATTGCAGCCCTATATGGGGTGCCACTGACAGTACGGCACTCTGTAGGAATAAGTGTTTACGCTGTGAATAGCATAGGAATCAAGAGGTCACTCCCACATCAAACCAACGATATGAATAGAGTTACACAGTCGTATACAACCAGACAAACCCATGGTCATTATAGATGCCAGAAACCGTTTGGCAGCTTCGCAAGCACCTTTCTATTGGCGACTGCGACAGACTAGACTGAGCTTATCCAATTATAACTCCTGGCGCAGCTGCCATTTGTTTTGTTGGCAGTGCTTCTCTGCGTTTCAGTTAATAGGCCTGTATGCATGAAAGTAATTAAATTAACTGCGTAGCTTGATTATGATATTATGCTTATCCAGAAGAGTAGGAAGGTTAGAGAAGTCCAGGAAAATCAGCAACAGGCTACACATGAATATTAGCACGATGCAGATCATGCAGTCATAAGGTCATGATGGATCCATAATTTCTGTAATCATGGTGTATCCTCATGAGGTTATGAGGTCATGAATTGATACACCTGTGCATGGTGGATCCTTATATAATTTATGTGGTCATGGTGCATCCTAATGAGGCTATGAGGTCATGATGGATACTTCTGTGCATGATGACCCTTAAATAATTTGTGGGGTCATGGAACATCCTCATGAGGTCATAGGGTCATCGCGGCACATCACGGTTCGGTGCACACAGAGAACTGGCGTCATCAAACACAAAACCACAGATTCGACAACTTCATAAAGAGCTATAAATATTACGTCTCTATGTGTACACAAATATATATATATATATGTATATAATTATACATATTATTATGTAATCACATATTATGTATATCATATATATTGCACATAGCATATATTATGTGTATGTGTGTTAAGCAATCAATACGTATGTACATGTATGTACAACGTATGCCTACATAATACTTAACGACCTACGATATGCAACATACACAGAGGTAGACATAGGTAGACAGAGGTAGACATAGACAGAGATATTTACCACCTGAACGAAGCAAACATCAACTGGAAAACTCAAAGGATATCCCCATTCGATGATGATCTGAGCGTACTTCCTGATGAAGTTACTTTCACTGAATATGAACAAGGACCTCGTATTCGATCCAGACGCTATCCCTGGCAGGTTCAGTCTCGTGGCTCTCTTGGCTGCACCTGGCAGCGATGACGAAGCATCTCGCATCCCTCTGCCACCTGCCTCCTCCGCCGTATCGCCGCTGTCAGCAGACAGGTTCGTCATCCTGACAAAAGAATTCATTTAATCACATCAGAGGATGAAGAACAAGCGACGCTCTGCCGTTCGTTACGTCGGCGGGGGAGGATGCGGTGGAGGACGAGTTCCAAATCGCCCTCGCTGTTCTCCTCCGCTGAATACTAGACATTACGATTATAACCGATTAATGTAGCGCAACAACAAACATCGTCATCGGCGATTCTCCGTCTATTGAATAATTCCCATCCGACGCACATCCGAATCCCTAGAAGTAGTGTCAGAGGAGGGCCGCGTCGTAGAGCTCCGTCCTATCCACCGCAGCATGCGAAGCCATTAATGAAGACCTGATGCGAAGGAGACAAACAAGACTACAGTCAGGACACCAACAGAACGTGAACGCACGCGTGTAGCAGACCCACCGACGAACAGACGAACGAGCGCTCGGTGCCACCACCGCCACCGACTCCGACTCCGACTCCGACGACGTCCTTATTGATTTCTGCGGACCGATCCACGCACCCGCCGACCAACAAACGCACGCATGTTCCAGGCCTCAGCATCTGGACTAAATGCGTCATGCACGCCAGGCTCTGTCCGACAGCCTCAGCAACCTCAGCCTCCTCAGTATTTGTTTCCCCGTCGTCATCGTAGGCGATTCCAGGTCCAAGTTCGCGCTATCGCTACCACCACCGCCGTCTTACACCGCCGCCACCGCCGCCGCCTTGCCCGTCGAGCAGCACAAGGAGCCACCGCCGCCGCCACCGTCACCGCTGCCTCGTCGCCGTCGACGTATGTCTCTTAAACACCGATAAAGATCTCGTGTCACGATACCATGATTATCGGTAGAGATTGTCGTTGGTGTGCCGAGGGCGACCTGTGTGAACGCAGCCTGGCTGTTGGCTGTATCCAGACGCCGTTGCAGCTGCTGCACTTGTCCAGAGGAATGCTGATGGCAGAGGGCCACCGTAAGGACGGGATAAGTATGTTTGCAAATGGTCTGTTCATTGGCTCCCGCAATCGTCATCAACCGCATTAGATAAAGCTGTGATCCAATGTCAATACCGTGACGTAATGTAAACTGTAAAAGTTCTTCGCCATTGTCGGCAATTCAACACGTAAAGCGTTGCAACTGTTGCACTGTTGCACTAGTATTAGTGTGCATAGAACTCAGGCAGGACGACACATTTTTAAAGCGATTTCGTTGTTGCACATGTCGTCCGTCCTGCAATTATTATTATGATTCCTGTGGAATGACGATGCTCCTTCCAACGACAACAAACTATTCGAGGTTCATTCAGCATCTCTGGAGTCCAATGTCCAACGCAACCATTATCAGGCTCATCAGCCGCATCAATCAACAGCGCCAGACAACATCGCCGACAGAACTCACAACACACGCACACACAAACAGACACACACACACACACACACACCTACACACACGCACATACACACACATACACACACATACATGCACACAAACACATACACACACATACACACACATACACACACACACGCACACACACACACATGCACACACACACACGCGCGCACACACACACACACACTGAGGAGCAATGATGATAGGCAGAGGGATGGAAGGAGGGAGGGTTGCAATTGTTGGTTATGGCGGTGGTTTCGTATATCCTGAGCCTCATTACCGAGTACAATAAAACGGTGACCTCAGCGGGTGACACTCCCATTTTCCTATTGACACAATGCTTCACATGGCTCGCTAGATGTATAACGAAGGCCAACTGTTTCCATATTTCGGCTTATCACTTGTTTAGAAATGCATGGCCTCCCTTCTAACCTCCATGCACTTCACTGATAGATTCGACACGTTTGCTAGAGCCGTGATAATGGAAACTTTTTCCAGCCATTATGGAAACTTATTACCTGCGGATTAACTAGCAGCACGAACATCGTTTTGCACCGCTTTCAATTCGAGAGATCCTTATAACTATCAGATACATACACATATATACATACAGCATACATAAATGCATGTACATTGTACACATACATTTACACGTACTTAGCCTACATACCTGCCTTTAAATGATGCCTAGGCCTACTGGTGGAACGCCGACTTGGAACGCTCAATAGAAGCAGTAATGAGATTGAGTGGAACAAAGAGAGACAGACATAGTGTGAAGCAGACACATAGACTGAGAGAAAGTACAGGATGTGCAGAATCGTGTGTTTTAGAAGCTGAATACGGCTTGGTTAGTTAGTCTGTGACATTGTAGCAGTTGTCAGTATGTTACTGCTGATGCTCGCTCATTCTTTGACCTATACCTGTTGAAAGCTAACTTACGAATTCCTCATATTAATTAACAGTTTAACGACGAGCATGTACTAAAATTGACAGGGAAATTGACATATCGTCATTAAAGTGTCAAAGCACTAAGAACCCTATTACTAGCATGCAGCAGAAGTAAGCAAATGGTGATGGTTGCAATTGGCTCTGAAACCGCAGTTTGATCAGCAGTTCCATTCGGTGTTACCCAGGGCATTTTAAATGGAGGGGGCTCTTCAGTACTTGCTGTACCCGGCCAATCTAAACCAGCTCAACATTGATCTTACTATAGGGTTCATCGGTGATTTGACAATTAACGTCCATGGCCTACGTGACGTGTTTCAGCCATCTAACCCACTTGCTTGTGTGTCAAAATCGCCGAATATCACAGATGTCACCAAATCGGCTTAGGCTGAATTCGATCAAATCGTAGTAGGCGTACATACATATGGTTTGGCATACGACGATAAACAGCAAAAATGGACAAGAGGACGATATACTATAGCGACCAAGTTCCATGTGTTGGGAAACGTAGAGCGTCGTCCGTGACCTTTGCGTTCTTCTGGACGAGGATCACTTTAACTAACTTGGAAGGTTCGACTGTTACGAGTTGCTTGCTTCAGAGCATTGTCGTAAGTCGAAGTTTATCGTTAGAACTAAAATGTGACCGTGGTCAATTTCGTTCATCTGTACGCGCTTGGTCTACTGTGGTCTACTGCAGTACAAACATTGCTGCAGTGTTGTTCAATAACGAAGTTACTCCACTTAAGTAACAGTCTCAGACTCTATAGCGACCTTATGGCGTCGACCCTGGTCATTTTTCATTGAAATAATCCGTTGAGATCCTTCACCACCGCGGCCCGTTTGATTGGGTGCCACGCCATTCAAGGTCCCGGTATAATATATGGACCGTTCTAGCCTGAGATTTAAGTCTCTGAAATGACCAGCACTCGCCGAGGCGCCTATATACGAGTATATATAGGTGTGCGCTCTAACCAGAGTATAGGGCCTACCTAACCGGGCCACTTTAAGCTGGAACTCCTTATGTACAATGCACATGGAATCATTTGCCATCCTACTTCTCTTTCATGGTTATATCCTGTAGCTTTGTTAAAACCCGATTCTCTGTTCGATCAACAGCGGCTGGAAAGCATGTTGTCCCTGGTCCACGTTTTGCTTTTGGCCGGCGTTCATTGTCAGTTGCTTGGTCCTATTTCTTCTCATAACCGTTTGTCTGAAAGCGGTTGTGTTGCCTCTGCGAATTATCAACCTATGCGACGGCTGTAGCTTATGTTTAAAAGGTGAAGATATGAGATGCTGATGGTGGGGACATTTAGTCAGAAACAGATGCTTGTTTTTACTGATTTTTGCATTAGAGTCTTATGTTACAGTAGATGTTGATGTTGCATTCGATTCTGATGTCACAGCCGTCGCATAAGTTGATAATTCGCCGAGCCATAGCACTTGGCCATCAGCGCCGCTGCTGGCTCTAAGCACAAGATACACAGAACAGGATAATCATAATAAGCAGACGGCGGCCCACAAGATGGCAGCACCAGCAGCAGGAGGCTGAACGCCCCTGTACGCTTCTTCCTAGAAGAGCCCCTCCGCTGCATGGCAGGGCAAGTGAAGCGACATCCCTTCTTCCCTTCTCCCCTTCTCCCCTTCTTTCTGCCTCTTCCTTCTCTTCCGTCTGTTGGTCGTTCTTAGCCAATTCCATGGCACTGAATGGCCAACCCTTCCAACGGCCCTTTAGCTATACGACCCTCTGTTCAGCCCTCTTGCGTCCGTCTGCGAATCCCTCTGTTCCTCCGTACCTGCCTCTGTCCGTCCGTCCGTCCGTCCGTCCGCCCGTCCGTCCGTCCGTCCGTCCGTCCGTCTGTCTGTCTGTCTGTCTGTCTGTCCATGCGTCTGAGCGTCCGTCAGTGCGTCAGACGAGCAGCCTAGTCACGTGACAGTGGGTCGTACTCAGATGAGGCGCCGATGCACAATCGGCGTCGATATTTCATCCAGAGGTCGCCGTTAGATGGCGCCAACACGGCTCGCTCATTTGCTTCAGTACCAGTGCCACCGCCGTCATCATCAGCATCTCCAGCCTCTGCATCATCCTCTGATTGGCTCAGCAGCTATGCGGTTGGCTGCTGTGTCGCCGCCAGCCGCTGTATCTGGCCTACCTGTGGTCACCAAGCGTCTGTCTGTCTGTCTGTCTGTCTGTCTGTCTGTCTGTATGTATGTATTATGTATGTATGTATGTATGTATGAATGTATGTATCTATGCACTTTGGTATGTATGTATGTATGTATGTATGTATGTATGTATGTATGTATGTATGTATGTATGTATGTATGTATGTATGTATGTCTGTCTGTCAGTCAGTCAGTCTGTCGGTCTGTCTGTCTGTTGTATGTATGCATGTAAAATACTATGTATGTATGTATGTATGTATGTATTCATGCATGCATATATGTATGTCTGTATGTCTGTCTGTGTCTGTCTGTCTGTCTGTCTGTCTGTCTGTCTGTCTGTCTGTCTGTCTGTCTGTCTGTCTGTCTGTCTGTTATCGAACGGGTGAACGATGATTGACCGGTTCAGGGGTCAACTGATTGCTATCATTCTGTCCAGCGCCAACAGGTGGCCTACGTCCAGTTGCAGATGACAAGTTTCCGTTAGGAAGAGGAGATGAAGAGGGAGATAAGGGAATGGAAGAGGGTGGAAAAGGTGGAGGAGCAGGACTTTAAGAAAAATGAGATAAACACGAGGAAAGAAGGCGAAACTAGGAAAGTGGAAATTGATACTTAAATGAAAATTGAAGGCATACGCTGATAGGAAGAAGTTGGGTAGAAGAAGGTCGAGGATGAAAGACTATAGGATCTCAATGGTCGATTCAGTGAAAAATGAGCAGGGTCGAGGCCCTATGTAGGATGAAAGAAAAAGTGGAAATTTCTATATATATATATATATATATATATATATATATATATATATATATATATATATATATATATATATATATAATAGGAAAGTATATACGTATGGACTTGTATACTTTCCTATTATATATATATATCAATATGTGTGTCTGATCTTGCATATATATATTATATATATATATAATGAAAGAGCAAAGGTGGATAATAGTTTTTTAATGTAAATGAACCCATTTTTATACAGCGACCGTATGTATGACCTCGACCCTGCTCATTTTTCAAAGAATTGATCACGTGAGATCCTCCATCATCACCACTGACAGTTTGAATGGGCGACACGCCATTTAAGTTCCCTGTGTAATTGTGTATGGACCGCGCTAGCTGCAGAGACTTAAATCTCTGATATGGCCACCAATACTTGCTTACCTATTTGCTTCTCTGTGGTTCATCGCTTGATCAAGAACCGAGAGGAAGCGCTATTGCCACCTAGCGAATGGAAGTGTTGTAAAAGTGTTGGTTGATTTTATATATGTCTAACGACAGGTGGCAATAGGCGATTCGGAATATAAATCGAAATAGACGAGCATTTATTCTCGGTTTGATCCCCTTTTACAAACCTAACATGGAATATAAAATTCCATGTTCGCAGACAGCTGGCAAAAGTTGACATGGTGTTGTTAGCAGAGGGCAATTCCCCGTGTCTCCCTTTCGCTCATGTCCTGGATCTGGGGGAGTGACACTTGACCAAGAGCTTACTTTTTCCCAGCATATTAACTTGGTCACCCGAGGTTGCCACTACCAGCTCCGGCAGTTGCTTGTTGTAATACGGTCTCATGACACGGCGGAGATCCTTGATACAAAGACAGAGACAGAGACAGAGACAGAGCGAAAGAAAGTGGAATGTGAGGAAGGATCGTTGAGGCTGAGACGTCAGCTGCTTAGAAGAGGGAAAGTGCGGACAAAACAGTGCCACTAAGAAAAACTGGTCTTGCCATTTGGCCTCCACCTGTTATTTCTCTCTCTGTCTCTCTCGCTCTCTGTCTCTGTCTCTCTCTGTCTCTGCCTCTCTGTCTATCTGTTTCTGTCTGTCTATCTCTGACTCTGTCTCTCTCCGCTATTTTTTATTCTTCTCATTTGATTTCTGTCTCTCGCCCTCTGGCTCTGAGTGTCTGATCTGTCTGTCTTCTCTATCCGCCCGTCTGTCTGTGATCTGTATGCGTCTGCCTGAATGTGTGTATGTCTATATACGTGTCTGATTGTATG
This sequence comes from Allolobophora icterica, assembly GCA_963556255.1. Classification (NCBI taxonomy): domain Eukaryota; kingdom Metazoa; phylum Annelida; class Clitellata; order Crassiclitellata; family Lumbricidae; genus Allolobophora; species Allolobophora icterica. The sequence continues at coordinate 74,316,543 of OY744602.1, read as the reverse complement.
TATGATTGTCTTCTGTATACGTGTCTTCCTGTATGCATGATTACCTGTGTGCGTTTCTGCCTGAATACGCGTGTGCGTCTGTCACCCTGCATGCCTGCCTGCCTGCCTGTCTCTGCTCATCTGTGGTTTTTCATCAGTTTCAGTCTACTTATTCTAAGTAGTTTGATCTCATGCTTAGCTGACTTGTCAGTCTTCGAACCCCCCCTCCGGGTTCTCTTAATGGATCATGAATCTGCCTTTCTGTGACCATCAGCTGATGGTTTTTACTTTATAAAACGGTGCAACATAAATAGCTGGATTAGATTCAGCTGCTCGTCTATTTTCCACTTCCTGTGTTCATATGTTTCATCTGCCATATGCAGAGTATTCTCTTCATGCCTGACAGCTTAACTTTGTAACACGACTTGTATTCAGACCGTTTCTGTGATAATAGTTTCGATATGTCTCACTTATTCTCCAATTTCTGTCTGAATTTCTTCCTCTCAGGTATTCTCCGCTCCAATCAGACGCAGTCATTCACAGATGTTAGAATAAATCTCTCTCTCGGCCACCAACGACTTAGACCCCCGTTCCACTCCTTTTCTACTTCCTTCCATCGTTATTCACGTTCTGGTCATATTGGAAGGAAGGAAAGAAGGAAGGAAGAACGGAAGGATGGAAGGAAGAAGGAAGAAGGAAGAAGGAAGGAAGAATGTAAAGGAAGTAAGTAAAGACAGAAGGAAATAGGGAAGGAAGGAAGTAGGGGTTGAAATAAGGAAGGAATAAAGGAGGGAAGGAAGGAAAGAGGAAGAAAGGAAAGAAGGAATTGATGAAAGAAGGAAGTTAGGGAAGGAAGGACAGAAATAGGGAAGGAAGGGAGTAGGGGTGGAAATTTTAAAAAGAAATACAGGAGGTGGGAAGGAATGGAGGAAGGAAAAAAAGGAAAGAATAAAGGAGTGAAGGAAGGAAGGAGGAGAAAATAAAGGAAGAAAAAAGAAAAAAGAAAGGAAGTTAAAGAAACAAGAAATGGACAGAGGCGTGTAAGATCATGAGGTTTTCTAAAGTTGCGCTATATAAATATGTGATTAAAATTACAGTAACAATAAAGGCAGATAAGCGAGCAAAAGAAGCAGACGAGAATGAAGGCAGAAGGGAAGTTAGGAAGGAAAGAATGAAGCTAATATACCGAGACGCGTATATATATATAGAATAAGTTAAGCGACAGAAGGCTGAAGTGGTGAGCAGTGAATCTTTTGCTGCGAATGGAGGAGGCTATTTATAGGAGTCGTGCAAATGATAACGAAGGTATTGATAGGGTCGTCATGACGAACCTTGTCGACGAAAGACCTTGCCAGGACTTGAGCTTCGACTGAACAAGAGCACAGCTTCTGAAGTCGGACATATCGACAGCCCTTCTCCTGCCGCCACTTAGTCCACTGGCAGCTGACTGACACGCCGAAGACTTACGTCGTCTGACATCCTCGTCGTCCTCGTCCTCCTCTTCCGGTGCCCCATCCTCAGTCCTCAATTCACTCTTCGTCGTCCTCTGTCCCTCCCTCCGTCGCTGTCCAACCTCCTCCCCATCATCGTCGTTGTCGTCGTTCTCCTCAGGCGTTGGCTCCATCCGCCGAACAGTCAGTGGGGATGCTCTGGCGCTGTAACACATGCGTTCTCCAGCCACCGTATCCGCCGAAGGAAGCTGGAGTTCGACAAGGGAGATGGCGTCGGAGGCTGGCGCCAACTGATTGGACCTCGACGCCGACGCCCAGGTAGGTCGCGGCGGCACATCGGACCCTCCTGTCGCCGGAGAGACACTACGCGAGGCTGAGCGACCATCGGCCGATGGAGGCTCTGTCGAAGGATGGTTGGCTGCTGCAACAACACACACACATACACGCAGGTAAGTCAACCAGGTACGCATAGGTATGTATGTGTTTATGCATGTATGTGTATATATGTATGTATGTATGTATGTATGTATGTATGTATGTATGTATGTATGTATGTATGTATGTATGTATGTATGTATGTATGTATGTATGTATGTATGTATGTATGTATGTGTAAATGTATGTATGTATGTATGTATGTATGTATGTATGTATGTATGTATGTATGTATGTATGTATGTATGTATGTATGTATGTATGTATGTATGTATGTATGTATGTATGTATGTATGTATGTATGTATGTATGTATGTATGTGGGCGTATGTATGGATGTATGTATATGCTATTGTGCTTGTATGCATGCATGTATACGCGTGTGTATGTATTTATGTATGTATGCTCGTGCATATGTGCGTGTATGTATGTACGTATATGTGTATTGTATGTATGTTAGTATGCATGCATGTGTGTATGCAAGTATGTATTTGTGCATGTTGGTATGTACGCATACCTACATGTACATATACATTGTTTACATCGTTCTAATATAATGAAATGCAATGCATGCAGGTACCTACAGACACTTAACACAGCGAATCTAAACAGAACACCTTAATAGAATCTTAAAAAAAGTGAAAACATGGTAATATTTACTGTATTAATTGGTGAGCGATTGTTTGCGAGTTTATAAGCGTCACTAGATTTCACGGTCTCTCTACAGATATATGACCACATAGAAAACTCAAACCATAGCTAAGGCCATAGTTATAGCCGTAGCTATGGCCACAGTTATAGCATCAGACCACCAACTCACCACTCCGTTTGACTCCATTGGTATTCTCGGATGTTCACCCTTCCAAGTGCTTATCAGGCTAAGCTTTGTCTTACTTAATACGTCTGCCTGTAACACATGATTCATTACGCGCCGGCTACAGGCTGCTTTCACTGAAGCAGCTTTTATTTGGCGTAGACAATTTCGGAGATTTGCATTTAAATCAAACGCACCTTGCTGCCACAAAACAAATGAAGGAGTAGGACCATAGGCGCCGACTTCTTGGGGGCCTTGGGTGCCAATGCACCCACAGAGAAAGTTCAGTGGGTGCCTGGCACCCAGAAGAATTCGGACCCCAAATTCAATTTTTTACACCTAAGCAGTATAATCTCACAACGTGAGAAGTACAACTACAACACAAATACCCAACATTGCATGATCTCACAGTCACAGCCCGTACATAAATAAATTATTTATTTATTTATTATTTAAAATAAATAAAAAATAACGATGGAACCCTTGACAAGAAAACACTTTTCTCTCTCCGAAAATCCGCCAAAACTCACCTACCCAAGGGGAGTGGTATGGAAATGGAGGGAAGACTCATGCACCCAGTGGCACCCAGAGACAAAAGCAAAGTCGGCGCCTATGAGTAGGACGTGTATTAATCGTACTGCGATGACAACAATGACAGCAAAAATAAAAGAAATAATAACAATTGTGCATATCCGTCCGTTTGGCATTCTGTTCTAGTCCCAAGGCTTATTAAGTTTGCATAAGTGTATGTGTGCTCGATTCTTGTGCTTGGGTGTGGTCCGTATGTGTCTATTTGAGAATGCTAATCACGTCGGTCCGTATTCGATATCATGCCATGCACTGTGTCTGACCTTTCAGTTTTGGCTCGGAAACGAACCTGACACATCGATTTTCTATTGATTGAGAATCTGTACCCTATGGTTGTTTGGGCGATGAAGGAGTGCGGAGTTGACGAGTACACTTCGAAGGCCGACGCTTCGAAACAGATATCGACCGCATGTAAAACTATCACGTAATGTAAACGTAGACGTGTTTATATATTGCGACCGTAGGCCCTATGTATGGTCTCGACCCTGGAGTCAATGTAATGAATTGATCGGATGAGATCCTTCACCACCACGTAATGCGTTGTACATGTATCATGATAATTCTTTTACAATTATTTACATTTCATCAATTGGTAAAATATTACCAAATATTAGTATTCGATTCCTTAACTTGTTCTTCGGTTTTTTTCGTGTTTTTCACCATTTGTTTGTGTGCACTTGTGTCATGTCTAATGCAATTAATAATTGTATAATGTTAACCGTTTGCTGCAATTGCACTAATTTGTTTTGGATTCCACATTATACCATTTAATTAAGTTTTAATTTAGATTTATCTTGTTCACTTCTTTTTTCTTTATCGAAGTAATTGATTAGAATATTGATTGAAAGACTTTTATAATGACATTTATTGTGATGGTTTTAAACCTTAGGTGGCCCTACACAGCGGGATTTTTTTTATCCCTTCTGGGTCTCCTTTTGTTGCACATGCTGATACTGTTATGTTATACTGCTTTGTTTTCAAACTGCTTCAATAAAGGATTTGATTGATTGATTGATTGATTGATTGATTGATTGATTGATTGATTGATTGATTACGAGGAGACTGTATGTCTAATATCCTCGTATTTGGATCAGTCTTGATGTCCGGAGGAAAGGACGACGAAATTGCAATCTATTCAGAACTGAAAAAGGCTGACATTGCTGTTGATCAAAGAATTCAATTCAGATTACTGTAGTTGCCTGAAATATTATTGCAATCAGGTGAACCAACGGAGCGCCTTTAAAATATGCTTAGCCTACCCACCCATTAAGACCTATCATTCCCCCCCCCACCCACTAAGATATCTTAGTCGTCTTTGTTGTCTTTATCCTGCTGTGTTTCTAGTGGAAACTAATCCAGGTGGCAGGATTCTTTCCGTGGTTGAACCACAGCTCTGGTTTGCATTACTGGGTCCTTCCCAGATTGGGCCCCAAAGGGAAACTTAACGGGGCCCACAGAGGTAGCCCAGATAGGCTTAATTGCCATTTTGGCCGTGATGTCTTTCTTTTCTCAACTCAAGATACAGACCTATGTATATATTATATATAATTATATATGATATACAGTACATATATATATGTATACATAATTACATATGTATATATACATATATATAAGGGTGCTAATCCTGCTCATGCTGCTTTACTGTCTCATCCGACTGACCCATTGAATTTTCCGGCTTGCAATTCTCTTTGGAGTGTCATCGTTTAATGCCCAGAGTAATTCTGTGATGGCGTTTTACGATTGTATTAGATTAGATTGACCTTTTACTCATTCGGTATCTTTCAGAACTCTAAAGGCAATAAATTTAACTTTCTGAAGAGCCCAACAGATGCAAAATCTGACAGCGATCTTACTTAGCCAACACACACATATATAAACTAACTATACTTCGTAGGCTTACAAAAGTAAGCACATTAGTATACACTTTTGGGTATTCTATGTCTTACTGTCGATGCAGTGGTTTTCATGGCTTATAGGATTATTTATTTGTGGCATATATACTGACGACCAGTAAGTAAGAGAGACGTAAAGATTTGACTCAGCTGTCGTTTTATATACAGCCTGGCCTTAAGAGAAGTCCGTCAAAGGACGATGGGCTCTCTCTCTCTCTCTCTCTCTCTCTCTCTCTCTCTCTCTCTCTCTCTCTCTCTCTCTCTCTCTCTCTCTCTCTCTCTCTCTCTTTCTCTCTCTCTCTCTCTCTCCTCTCTCTCTCTCTCTCTCTCTCTCTCTCTCTCTCTCTCTTTATATATATATATATATATATATATATATACTGCGCTTAGGAATTGTTAACATCTATAGCGTCGCCATCTAGCGAATGGCTGCGGAAACTATTGGCACCTCATATTGTAATCGTAAATTCCCGTAGCATTCCTGCCAGCATGACCATAAACATTTAATGGGACCCATCTGGGCTCTAAATGGGCTCCATGTGGGCCCCATTTTGGCGACGTGCGGATATGCTGGCAGGGTTCAGCACCCAAAGAATTAGGTCGTCGCAACCTGTTGTCAAAATTCGAAGGTCAGACAGACAGACAGACAGACAGACAGACAGACAGACAGACAGACAGACAGACAGACAGACAGACAGACAGACAGACAGACAGACAGACAGACAGACAGACAGACAGACAGACAGACAGACAGACAGACAGACAGACAGACAGACAGACAGCTACGGTGGATGGCAATTGGAATCGAAAGATAAACAAAAAGGGAGATTTTCAGTAAGTAAGCACAAAGACGTCTCTCGTATAGGCCTACTCATAAATAATGCTAATTCAGCGGTTGAGACAAACAAGCAACAAACTCATTAACTAACCTAATTACCAATAGTTGCATCTGGCTACTGTACAACAGAGCTATGGAATTCTGCAAGAATAGCCTATAGCAAAGTGGCTGTTCGCTAGTAGGCTAGGCTAATGCAACGCTTGTATATTAGGTGCGGGGTCATCGCACAAATTGGTAGTTAAGAGAACCATAAGGTGGCTATAACAAAACATATCTTAATTAAACATATCTTAATTAAACCGAATCACGTATGAAACCGCAATTTTGACGATATATATAGGGTATCCTGCCAGCATTTTCATGCGCATTATGTGAATTGGGTCTATGTAGGCATTCTGGCAGGATATGAAACAGAGGGATGGAACTTTACAATTAGACCACGTAGAGAAAATTGTGCATATTTAAAAGATCTTCTACTTGGCCGATCATTCTTATAGCGCCGTCTTCCCAGTTATCTACCATGCATCGACGTCTGGACAGGTCGGTCTCCCGATACATGCACCACACAGACACTACAGATATACACACAGTTACAAATACATCCATGTACAGATACACTGACAGATATATAGATTCAGATACAGATATATACAGCAACATATTTAAGCTGCATCTAAATGCGTATCTCTTACTCTTAGGTATTACGCAGCCTGCAAAAGCGTTTAAACAGGACAGTCCACATCTAGTCTTTTGAGCGAAATCCGAGAAGACTGATAAGTCGCTTGATCATGTAGCATCCTGCAGCTTATGCAGCTTCTGCAGCGCCTGGGGGGGGGGCAAGGAGGGCATTAGCCCTTTGGATTTTGCGCATTTAAAAAAATCTTTTGATTATTATGATTATTATTCTGGACGCACATGCTTGTCACACATATTTCTCAAATCCAAGCCATATATCGTCAAAATTGCGCTTTCATACGTGGTACACACATATATTTAATGATACTTTTATCGCAATCTGCAACTAAAATGTCACACGCGTGCACTTCTACTTTCGTCATGTTTTCGAAAGGCAATCGCATTTAATAAGCGCCTCCAACAACAACAAGAACAGTCGCTTGTATAATTATTTCCTGTCCTCAGGATGATGTGGATCAGTCCTCATGTAGGCTGAAGCCGCATCGATGGAAGCCATGGACATGATCCACCGACTGGAGGAGAAAACGCAAGAAGACTAAATTTACAGTTTTCAAAACTCAAATAACCGAAAACACATTTTAAAACGTTATAAATAAAGTCAGTTTAGAATTTTACGCTTTCTGCACAGAGTTTGATCAAAACTACAGATGAAAACACCCAAGAAAATGTGTGGGGGGCGACAATTTAGAATTGATCTGGTCAAAACAGAGTTTTGAACTGATCTGCTCAAAAAAGATGTCAAAATTTTTTTTCGCGCGTGACACTGTTGACCTTTTTTGGTGTTTCTTCAAAATGTGGGGGGGGGGGCAAATGTATGGTGTGTCCCCCACTCCTATGCATGTAGGTGGAGGTCTTGTCCCCCTCAACCCTACCCTCGGGATCGCCGCCCATGATGGGTGCCGTATAATGTATAATGATTAATGAGTCAATAAACACATTGATTGATTGATTGCCGGAGAAAGAGAGACATCCGTTCTTCAAAGGAAAAGGTGTTGTTGCTCCACATGTTTTGACCTCTAATATTCAGTTTAATTAAGATATGCCTAAGATCAGGGTTTGACAAAGCTTCCGAGGCCTTCTGGAAAGAGTTTTTCAAAATGAAGTTAACTATGTTTTTTTAACTGCAGGAGAGGGAAAAAAGAAATAAAATATCTGACAACAGAAAGGTTGACGAAAATCATGACAACCAAAAGGATGTTCCTTCCTTATTTGCTTTTTTCAGTAAACTTCTGATCGACTATACTCACTACTGCAAGCTACTCAAACCCTCAAAACCGCACCACTTAAAACTTAAGAACCGAATTAGAAAGCAGTCATTAACAATGAACATTTAGCCATTGAACCAAATGAGTTGAACACGAGTGATGAAATCGTTGACATTCGCATTTTTACCATCAATTCCTCGTATGAGTTACTATAATAATCTGGGAGCGGTGATAGGAACTACGACACTTTACCTCCTCTCGTTCAACTGCCACAGGTTTTGTAGCAGGGTTCCCTCGAATGTTCTCCATCGCATTTGAACCTCTTTGAGATACTACTGGCTCATTTTGATAAAAGCTGAAGCAAACCCAAACCCTCAAAACCGCACCACTTAAAACCTAAGAAACCCAGGAAGTAAGCATAAAGACGGAGACGCGGTGGTATAGTAATACGTTTTGTGCCTTGTAACCGGAGGGTCGTGGTTCGAATCTACCTCAAGCCACTGAGTAGCGACCCAGCGCCATGGATGTTGTGTCGTATGGTTGTGTGCACTTCTGACTTTGGAAGGAGGGCTATATCAAAATACAGTTGTATTGTATTGTATTGTTTTGTATAAAGCTGAAATGATTTTCAATTCAAGGCGCACGATTTGGTTGCACTATATCGTAGTGCATTATAAATAATAAATCATTATATTGCAACAACGTATCTGAGAAACTTTTAGAAAGGGCTGCACGATAGTTAACGTACTGGACTGTCAATCCAGTGGTTTGGGATTCAAGTCCATGCCAGGGCAGAAATTTGTTTCGAACTTCGGCTCTGCTGGCGCCCTCCATCGCACTCAGCTATAATTAGGAAGACTAATCATTGTGCTATAAGTCATAATTAGAAGACTAATCAGGGTGCTATAAGTCATAATTAGGAAGACTAATCAAGGTGCTATAAGTTATAATTAGGAAGACTATAATCAGGGTGTTATCTACGGCAGATGAAAATTATGCTAAATGGCATTAAGAACAAAGTTGACTGTGGACAATATGTTCATCATCTATGAATTAACGGAGTTGCGTTGACAGTTGCGTCTGATGGATATATCGCCACGACAGGCGGACCTAACATCCGCGGTAAACGATTAACACCTATCCTCTGTGATGGCGGATTAGGCCTACGCACGTACAGCTATTCGACGACCCCCCCCCCGTCCACGCGGACCAGCCATTCACCCTCTGCCCTTAGATAGATCTTAAACGTCGGCGATGAATAGCGGTCAAGGTCTCTCCAAAGACCTGCATCGTTCCTACTCTACCGCCACGAAAATTGCATACACTTGACAAGTAGATCCGAGACTAGATCGCACATCAGAAATCTCAATGCTCGTCATGCGTTCAAGTATGAGCCAAGTTGATATGCAAAGAAAATGCCGTTCAATGATCAGAAATGAAGAATTATTCTCATCCGAAAATTCAGCAAACAGCAAAGTCTAAACTGTCAGAAATCATTGACGAAGTTCTGCATTGTAGACAAATTAATCCGCCTCAGTGCAGTGGCACAGAAGGAGAACCAACCATGGACGTGGTTGCTGACATGCGCATATGCATACGTATAGATATATGTAAGTTTGCATACAAACATACATACATACATACATGTACTTACATGCATACATACACACATACACACATACACACATGTCATACATGCATTCATACATGCATACATATGCATACATACATGTATGCATGCATGCATACACACATACATGCATGCATTAATACATACTTAAATACATACATCCATGCATACATACATACATACATGCATACATATATACATACACACATACACACATACAGACATGTATGCACATATACATATATACACGCATACATACATGCATGCACACATACACACATGCATATTTGCACACACATACATACATGTACATACATACATACATACATACATACATACATACATACATACATACATACATACATACATACATACATACATACATACATACATACATACATGCTTACACACACAAATACATAAATACATACCCACTAACATACACTATATTTATTAATCTTACTCTGTAGAACGAACATGGGCTCATCATTTCAATCATTTTAAATTATACGGCAACAACTTTTCAGAATAATTCCAGCATGTATGCTCTGCCTGTAGATCGACCGACTGGTGCTTTGGTCACTGCAGCCAACAGAAGATTAAGTTAGCCTAGATTTCATCGTTGATTGATGCTACGGCTTCCTGATCACCAGATCGATATAAGGCTGAAATACCTGGTTATTTCAGGCAGTCAATTGATTTATTGATTAACACGTCCTGGTATTCACTCATCATCGACAATGAGCATTGGTTCACTGCTCTATTGATGAATCGATCATCTTTAGCGACTGACTGATTGGATAAATTACAGATCATACCAGTGAATGCCATGTAACAGTGTGTGTATGTGTGTGTGTGTGTGCGTGCGTATGTGCGTGTGTGTGTGTGTGTATGTGTGTGTGCGTGCGTGCGAACGATGAAGCAATATTGGCTGAGATGTAGATAATAATTGAGACAGAGAAGATTATGGTTTCTGTTCCTAGGGTTTCTGATGAAGCCTTTGAATAAGGATCATTGCGTCGTCCGTAGGTTGATGTTGTTGGCCGAGGCAAACGCTGCTTACTTGTCTATATCTGGATGACTTTCGACAAAAGAGTCACTGCAGGAGTCTCGAGTCTCCTCCGGTTGCTGTCACTTGACGACTGACCATTAAAGTATCCATGCACGTACATTCGCATATATAACACTCATTACCTTTTTTTATTTCTCTCTTCATCACTCTCTCTCTCTCTGTCTCTGTCTCTCTGTCTCTGTCTCTCTCTCTCTCTCTCTCTCTCTCTCTCTCTCTCTCTCTCTCTCTCTCTCTCTCTCTCTTCTCTCTCTCTCTCTCTCTCTCTCTCTCTCCTCTCTCCTCTCTCTCTCTCTCTCATCTCTCTCTCTCTCTCTCTCTCTCTCTCTCTCTCTCTCTCTCTCTATGTATTATCTATCTATCTATCCAGGCCCGGCCCTGGGGTGTGCGGGGCCCAAGGCAGCAAGCGAAGAGCGGGGCCCCAAGCAAAAAATGGCATTGCGGAGTTGATTTCCTGCCAATTCGGTAGGCCTATTAGCAATACCATATCTATTAAAATAAATGCAAAATCGAAATTAAATGGGTTAATGATCACAAAATGTAAATCGGCTCTTAATATGAAAGCATTATTATTTCAGTATCTAACAACTGAAAAAGGATGCTAATAATTAGGCTAATAACTAAAAATATTATAACATCATTCTAACTGAAAGTTTGTTATGTATAGTTACTACAGATAATAGCATGTGTTCTACCTTCTAAATTCTTTTTATCACAGGCAAATCTTGCAAGCTTTGATGGATGTAAAATCCGCAATTATTTCACTATAGACAGGTCGTTAGTAACATCATTCTCAATTGACAAAATAGCTCAGTTAGTGAGCCGTTCTTGAAGCATCGCTGATCGTATGTAGGTTTTGATAAGTTTTAGCTTCGAAAAGCTTCTTTCTCCAGAAGCAACAGTGACAGGTATAGTCAAAAGTAGGCTATTCTAAGTGCAATGTGCGCGTCAGGAAAGTCACTATCGCTTGCTTATTGTAAGAAACTGCAAAATTGCAAACAAGATCGTAGTAGGCCTAGGTCGCTGCAGGAATTATAGAACTGAATGATTGCAACTCCTCTGCAAGCATGAAACCAGTTACCGTATCATAACTCATTTGACTGCCAGTATTGTTGCTAAGCGGCGTTAGCGTTGTCAGCGTTCAATCTCAACGCAGTAAAAAATTACAGTCAACAGCGCGGGGCCCCTGAAAGCGCGGGGCCCAAGGCGGCTGCCTTGTTCGCCTTGCCCTAGGGCCGGGCCTGTATCTATCTATCTGTCTGTCTGTCTGTGTCTGTCTATGTACCTAACGATCTATCTATCTCCATCTATAGCTGTTAGAATTTTTCTCTCTATCCTTATCCATGCATCGATATTTCTGTATGTCTGCCTGTATGTCTGCATTTATGTCTGTTTATATATGCATATATATATATATATTATTTATATATATATATATCAGACAGTAATTCCGGTAAGTGTAGCAGAGTTAGATTCAACAATATACCACGAAACCCTGGATATATGAATTAATGATTCTATTTCCCTTTTTCTGATCCCTTTCTACTCTTATTTACCTGTCTCCCAGCCTGCATTGTTTGTTACATAAATACATAAAACATACATACATAGTATACATACATACATACATACATCAACGCATGCATACATACATACATACATACATATATTGTATGTATGCATATATGAGTAGCTCCTACGTACTCACTATAAAAACATCATTCCATTAGTAGACCTATAAGGCTCTTGCCTGATTCTCGGTCCCACCTAAATACATATCTGCTTATCTCTTGAGCCAATAATCCTCTTGCCAGTAATCAATTTCTAGTCATCGGCTCATCCATGACTAAATGTCTACCAATCTATCCGCTACATTTTTGTCATCTTCATTGGTGACCTATGAAACAACCCACACAAAGAAAAACACACCCTTGCTCACACTTTGTTTCAAATGTATCTACAATTACATACAATTAGTTCTACATTATGATTCTTTCTTTCTTCTTGACCAACTATTTTTACCTACTTATTTACCTACCTGCCTGCCTGCCTTCTTACCTACCTCCCTACCTCCCTACCTACCTACATACATATATAAATATATGCATGCATTCAAACTTACATATATGCATGCATACATACATACATTCATGATTATATACATACATATATACATGTACATACAGACATACATATTGACAGATATTCAAACATATCTACCAATTTACCTTTCTGTGTAATACCTCCATAATTACCTACTTAATTAATTACAGACATATCTACCTACACGCATACCTACCGACAAACCTACCTACTCCTACCGTGTATTTCCTCCAGACTGTCTGTCTGCTTCAGTGCTTGCATGTCTATATGTCTACTTGTCTACTTGTCTATCCGTCTGTCAGCCTCGAAAACAGCCTGCTTTCCCGTCTGTAATAATCATTTATCCGTGGCGCACACCTCTGCCTTCCGTCTGCGGCGCATGCGATGGCGTACACCTCTTTTGTGACGGTGCGCCTGCTGCATAGCAAGTGACTGGTGCACCATAGACACACGGCCCATCTGCATTTGTCATAAAGTGATTGATCAATTGCCGGTTCGTTCTATAGCGACCCGCAAATGCCAAGGATCCTGTTGCTATGGCCGACGGTCTGACCGTCCGACCGTCTGGCACATGTAGGGCCTACGCCTGTGCGTACATTATACACCTCCAAGATCTACACTGATCCCGAATAGCATCGAAACCGAATAGGCCAAAACCTTGATTTATGTCAACCATGCAAAACCTTGATTTATGTCACCCATGCAAATCGTAATGGCAATCGTAATCTCCGAACTTCTAAAGCGCCACTTGAAGGCCCATCGCCAGGGGCGTCTACACCATAGAAACCTTGGAGCAAATGCTCCATCCAAGAAATAAGGGGGGAAGATCTGTCAGTGTGTGTGCCACCATTTTAGGGGGGGGGGAGGAACGAGGAGAGGGGAAGAAGAGGGGGAAAAGGGACGTTGCTCCATTGACTTAGGGGGATAGACGCCCCTGCCCATCGCAGGGCACCAGCCTATTCACGAGCGCTGAGCGTCGTTCTTCTAAATAGAGTTAAGTGCGGTATGCATATGCTTGCATCATATAGTAGGCCTCCAATCAAGTGTAAGATATAAGTGAATTTCGACAACTTCTTTGGCTTTGAAAGCCGAAGGTATTTTTAAACGACGATTATTCAAATTACTGGGTTTTAACACATGTCTGCGTAGACTACAGGCTACTAATCCGTGCAACCACCTGTCCACCATCAATTCACCCGTAAGCACCACCCTGCCATCTGCGGAAAGTTGCAACTTGTGTACAATATTGAAACTGACTAGCTAGCATACTTACTAATACAGTGACTTCTATAGCTCTAGTGTCATGTAGCTACGGGCATTAACTGATTGTCTTCTTAATTAAGACCATACCAAGAAACCATTTGGAGCCAAGAAGAGTTGCAAAGACCATGCTTAACATTTGTAAACATTTAGGGCAAACCGATTTCCTGTCAGCATATCCATCAACAAATCAACACAGCACAAACCTCTACAGGGTGCGGCAAAATAAAGTAATCCCCTGCAGTGTTTGGTTGATATCTCAAGAACGAAGTTGGATTTTTATAAGAAAATTTACACGGCCATTGGTCATTCATATCTACGTACAATTGCCAAATTACATTATATTATCACAACAATTGACAAAGTTATGCTATTTGAACAGAGACAAGCCCACGCTTTATAACGTGCAAATTTTACGGTTGCGTTATTGGTTGTACTGTAGCACGTGTCACGCAGGAGTGGCTGCACGCAAACTGTCCTGAGATCATTGAGAAGGACCAGTGGCCACCAAATTCCCCAGATCTCAACCCCCTTGACTATCACGTGTGGGGAGCCATGCTGGAAAGGTATCACAAACTCCAGCCGAAGCCAAAGACAATCGACGAGTTGAAAGCCGCTTTGCAGTCAATATGGGACGACATGCCACAGGCGCCGATCAACAAGGCCATCAAGAACTTTACCAAACGGCTGAAGGCATGCGTGCAGGCCAATGGTGGACACTTTGAACACTTAATGTAAAATTGAAAGTGCAATTCGTAAAGCTTTGTTGTAAAAATATTTCAAGTTGTACCATTTATTTTTCTTGTTTCTTTACAAAGTAACTATTTTTAACCATGTAAAATCGTGGGGGATGTCGTGTTTGAAATAACATAACTTTGTCATATTTCAAGATTGTTAAATAACATTTGGAAGTTATATGTAGATGTGAACAGACAATATAATTACCAAGTTTTATATAAAAATTCTAAGCGGTTGCTACCGAATTTGCAACACACTGCAGGGGATTACTTTATTTTGCCGCACCCTGTACATTAAACAAAACGGCCTTCGAGACGAAGAATTGATGAGAGGTACTTCTAGGCCGTTCGCTCCGCCGGAACGAAGCGTTACAGAAACGATCCTGGACTCATAGCAATGGGCCCAATACATCAGCTGGACCACGAGTCTGGGCGTGTATTAAAAGACGAAGGCCGTATTTATGATTATTCAGGCCACCTGCCTGCAAGTCATCGTTACATCGCTAATGCATGCATGCGGATTACGCCACTTGGTCTTCTGTTGGTCGGGGGCCACATCAGAGAAGGTGGCGATTGTTTTTATATGGCAGAGATATTTCAGTGGATGCCTGGCGTTCATCGGCCACACGGACGATTACCTATGCATTGGGAAATGAAATTTAGCGACCGTCACTGAATCGACTTGCATTGGCTGAGGCACAAGGGAACCGCTGAGGAATAACGAGACGACGCGGAACAGACAGAGTCCCGGATCCCAGACGGTTCTTTTGTTGTTCTTGGTCGATGAATCTGGACGAGTTTTGTTTGGAGTGGCCGTGAAAACCTGAGAACGTCCTTGAACAGTGTTGTAGAAGCAGCGCTATAAAAATATTCAATTGTAATGCTTTACATGTGCAAATAGCCTACACTGCCACATTCATGCCAAAAAGACACACGGTAGTTAGTTACTTAGATAGGTAGATGGATGGATGAATGGATGGATGGATGGATGGATGGATCGATAGATAGATGGATGGATGGATGGATGGATGGATGGATGGATGGATGGATGGATGGATGGATGGATGGATAGATAGATAGATAGATAGATAGATAGATAGATAGATAGATAGATAGATAGATAGATAGATAGATGATGGGTGGGTGGGTGGGTGGGTGGGTGGGTGGGTGGGTGGGTGGATGGGTGGATGGATGGATGGATGGATGGATGGATGGATGGATGGATGGATGGATGGATGGATGGATGGATGGATGGATGGATGGATGGATGGATGGATGGATGGATGGATGGATAGATAGATAGATAGATAGATAGATAGATAGATAGATAGATAGATAGATAGATAGATAGATAGATAGATAGATAGATAGATAGATAGATAGATAGATATAGATAGAATTTAGTTATGGCAGTCGAACGATTCCGTCAGTCTGATTATTTAGACAGAGTAAGAGAAAGAAAGAGACGCGGTTGACAGACAAGACAATGAGTCTCTTCGTGAATAGCAACGATATCTCATCAGTAGTTACAGCGAAGAATCTGAGAAGTGACCAAAATGAATCCGACTGACGGAATTGTCCAACTAGAATAACTAAATTCCGTGGATAGAGGAGAGCAGGGCGATAGGATTCATAGGCGTAGACTCTGGGGGCAACCGGGGCACGTGCCCCACCCCTCTCCAATAATTTAGATGGACTGTACATTTAATGCAACAAGTATAGAGAGAATAACCAAACCCTCCCACTCACCAAATATTTTGGGCAAGTTTACGCCTGTGATAGGAATGAATTCCAAGAACAAAGCAATCTAATTAGATCAAATCTATTCCGTCTCATCTCTAAAATAACCACCTCTGCATCCCCATGCAGTATATAATGAGATTGGCATAAATCGATAGCACTCCAAAACAGAATCGCAATTCCGTCAATTTCAAGGCTCAGTCCAATAAGAAATTAAGAAAGTCCAGAGTGAATAAATATGACAAAAACAAAGATATCTTGACATCTTGAAAGACATCTTCAGTACTTCAATACTTTAATCTTCAATATTGGTTTGACAGAGAGTTGCCAAGTTCAGATCACTTCTCACATGCACGCTGGGATGTAACCGCAGACTGAGAAGCTAAAGAGCGACGTTTCATCATGAGAACGTAACAAGCTATACTATGGTTGCAACGTATTTTCCATCTAGTACTGATTTTCTGTCTTGCTTTTCGCTGCTCTAAACCCAGGAGTGCTCTACAGCGCTCGTTTTTCTTCGCTTGGCTGCTATAGATCTTCGCTTATTCCAGGCCGCTGGCTTCGTTCGAAGAAAACCGTGTTGAAATAACAATAGGCCGAGCAGGCGGTCAAAGATCCGCGAGGAAGTGCCAGCACGATAAGCCAAGACTGGACACGTCTCTCTTACGCAACATTTAGTTTATGATGCATCAACTGATGTCATTACGTTCAACAGCCCAGTAACGCGCCACTTTCACGACAAATTCAACCCATAAAATTATATAATTATTTATGTGTGTATATCGCAATCCTGCACATTTATGCATTTATATATACATTATAATCTCGCATATATGTATCATGTATTAATATATGTATGCATATATATATGTATGTATGGGTATACATGGGTGTATATCAGAGATGGGTAACTAATCGATTATGTTCTAATCGATTAGATAAACAGCTAATTCTAATTCTAATCGATTGGCTGTTACCTGATCCTAATTATAATTCTAATTGATTCGCAATTTTTTTTAGCTAATTCTAATCGTAAAATGATCGATTAGATTTTTTGAAATTATGTTAAGAACGAGTTCATTAAGAATGAGTTTATTAATATATAATGAGTTCGAAGACTGTTTCATTTAGGGGACCTATCTGTTCCTGCTTGCTGGTTTGTGGACTGTTCTGACATAGCAGTTGTACTGCTTTAGGTACTGTAATAGACTACAGTAGCATGCTGTAGTAACTTGCTGTGCTTTGATCAAAAATCGACAAATTCATGAAGCAAATATATGTATCAACTATACAGAAACCTAATTCTAATTGCTTTGATTAGCTGTTATTAATTCTAACTATTAATCGATTAGCTAAAAGATTTGGCTAATTTTAATTCTAATCTATTAGCAAATTTCAGTAGCTAATTCTAATTCTAATTCTGTTAGCAATTTACCTAATCGTGGCCATCTCTGGTGTATAGGCCTATATGGTCTATATTATAT
>OY744602.1:73968173-74293173 GCA_963556255.1 Allolobophora icterica | reverse complement strand
ATTGTCTTCTACTTCCTATTGTCTTCCACTTCCTGTTCCTTTCTCTTCTCTGTGCGTTCCTCGAATGAAACGTCGGTTTTATTTGTTGGCTCTGCTTATACTTTTCAGAATCTGTCTCTCGATGAAACCCAAGCGGACTTTTCAGAACACAGAGAAGAAAAGATTCTCTCCTTTCAAGACAAATATAATTTAGTATGATAAAGTCTTGCTTTACTGCGTTTCCGCTCCATATATCTGTCTAGAAAAGAAGAAATTCTGATAAACTTGAAAATGTTGAAGACAGACGAGAGAAAAAGAGATAAAAGCTTAAGCAATTTCATCTTTGCTTTCTCCTCCTGGTGATAATTCTCTTCTCCCTTGATTCTTCAGAGCTCTTATTCGATGCGGCCATTGATCCCTCGATAGCATTCATTGTCGTTCTCCACAGAGGTTCTGCAATCTAATGAATTCTAATGTGGTGAAATGAACTGCCGTTGAAATTTGATATTGACCCTTTTTCAGAATAAGTGTCGTCCCGGTCAAACCCATTCTCATCTCACATCCCATTTCGTTGCTCTCCTTGACAGCCTCCACGCCATGCTGCTCTGGGTCCTCTTGCTTGCTGCATCATTCGCGTTTCCATTGATACATACATCCTCTCTTCGGCATCCATTCTGTCCTCCCCGCATCCTTTTTTTCTCTCTCTCATTTTCTGTCTGTGTGTCTGCCTCTTTGACTGTCTACGTGTCTGTATGTGTCTATTCATCTGGCCTGGCTGTGTCCCTGGACGTGGTTGGAATCTGCATACAACTGTCTGTTTCGCTTACCTCGCCCTGAATTCAACCAAAGAGGAGACAGCGGCCATGTTGGTAGTCAATGCGGCTGGTGTCCCATCGGAGAGACCGACCCAGGCCACCACCCGACACCACCCCGTTTCATCCCACCCAATCTCACGAACCAACGCCAGGCGATGTATTTATAGTGACGTCTTTAGCATCTGCCGCCTTCTTAATTGCTGTCCTGGTCGCAGGGATGGAATTAATGCTCGGAGAAGCGAGGGACGACGGAGAGGAACGGGACATAAGCAGACAGACGGAGAGAGACGTGGAGGCTGACAGGCAGGAAGGCAGGCCGCCTAGAATCATGTGGCGGTGACGCTAAGGAATTTCTTACGAAGACGTCTATATTCGCTTAATTTGACAGAACTCCACATCGATCAATCGACAGACTTTAGCCAGCTACGCGTATGCTTGTATGCAGAGGCATACCGTAGTTCTACGACACATGTATGCATAGACTGTGCTGGTGCATACTTAACCTGAAGAGAATGTCTGAACCTGTCCGAAACAGGGATAAAGAAGGAAAGTTCTGCAGTGGGATGGAACCCACCCATGTAAAAACCAAAAACAAGTGTTGGAAGACTACAGATTCTTTGTCAAATCATATGGTGCGAGGAGATGAAGGATTAGGGAAGCTGGAAATCTTACAACGAATGGTGGACCACCAAACTCCAACACGAAGAGCTTAGATGAAAGGCGGCCTTCTGAAGTCAGGGTTGGGTGACTACAGCTTCTTTCAACAAGTTATTGAATGCCAACAAAGTTAATTGAAATAATCAAAGGCAGTCGGTGAAATTTTGAGGTTAGTGGTTTCGAGATGAACGGGAATGCGGAAGTGGCGTGTTTTATCACCGATGAATTTTTTCTTGACTTTAGGAATGGGTGATAACGAGAGTGACGGTATACGCCGTAGCCCTGCACTGAAGCAAGGGGCTCAGAGAACTGGATTTTGGAGAAAGCGTCACCCGCCCCTACCGGATCAAAAGGCGGGAAATAACTAACACGTTACACTTTAACGACGAGAGTGTAGTAAAAGTGACTGGGACACCAATGCAGCTCGTAAAGTGTTAACGTATACATAAGCAGGCAGTGAAAGTGGGAAAAATCCATAATAGACCAAGATCACGCAGGTGGTAAAATGGAATGAAATTGACAAGATCGTGATCGATGACAACGAGGCTGAGTTCGTGGATGACTTCTGCTACCTCGATATCTGTGACAGGGATGTAATGGTACGACGTATATGTAAGGCAAATGAGCTGCGTTGGGAGACCTACAAAGAAGAAGAAAGTACGTGCCATGAGAACCATGATTCGTTCGTATGAAGCCGTAGTGTTAAGCTGCATTGATATGAGAACCGACCAATGACTGGCAAACAAGAACAGACCTTGGAGGCAGAACGAACATCATAGTTGGCCGAGGATAATTCTGTATTTCACGGCGTGATAAAATATTGAGCAAAACCATAAGAGAGAACGGACAGACTATGAATATAATATCATCAGAAAGAGAAGACTAAAAAGGATGGGACGTTTATTTCGGATATGGACAAAGACAGAAAAAGCCAACCAGAGGCGATGAATTGGATCGATGATGCGAAAATATGAAAAGGAAGACCCATAAGTAACTGGTCGAAGACCATCGCAGTCGATCTGATGTATTCATAGATGTCGTGAGACAAGGCTAAGAAAGACGGGCAATGGATAGAGATGAATAGAGAATCTGCGTTGTTTGGTGTGAAGATCTGCTCAGGAAGGACTAAGCAAGTATGTATAAGCATGCAGTTACATTCAAATGAAATTGAAAGTATGTCCCAAATTGATTCAAGCAAAATAATAACATCGATCATCAAAGAGCTTGACGAAACAATATGGTCGTCAAACTTCTGATGACAAAAAGATCGTCAATAATTTTGCTACCAAGTTAAATACTGGCCTTCGCCAATTTTGTAAACTTCCGGATCCACAAGTGGGTTTATGGACCCAATACGTACTGATCAGACAATGAATAAATTTGAAATGGAACAAGCAAAAGATAACTAGGGCTGCGAATAAACGAAAAGAGATCGGTTAAGTGTGAAGAAAGCAGTCTGCTTTATGATGATGATGATGATAATGATAATGATGATGATGATGATGATGTTGATGATGATGATGACGATGATAATGATGATGATGATGATGATGCTGATGATAATGATGATGATGACGATGATGATGATGATGATGATGTTGATGATGATGATGTTGATGATGATAATGATGATGATGACGATGATGATGATGATGTTGATGATAATGATGATGATGATTATGATGATAATGACTATGATGATGATAATGATAATGATAATGATGATGATGATGATGATGATGATGATGATGATGATGATGATGACGATGATGATGATGTTAATGCTGATGATGCTGCTGCTGCTGCTGCTGCTGATGATGATGATGATGATATTTATGATGATGATTATGGCGACGATGACGAGTAATGCTACATGTATACGCTTACAAGCATTTAATGTCAAGATCTTATTTATCCTTTATTCCAACAATGCTCAGTAACATTGCATTCTTCCAGAGACATACGGCAACGGGTTGAGAGCGGATTGTCAGCATAAAACAAATAAAATGCTTCGGCTTCTGATATTCTGTAGCATATTGCAACATGCATTTGGCAACCCTTACTACCGTGGAGCCTTTGAGTTATATGTCATTCGGATAGGTATGAACATTCCACTAGAGGTCACTTCAGTGACCACAATCGCCGTCACTGAGGCGTCCGCCCTCAACTTTGCTGCCCAAGTTGAGACCAACATTCCAAGATACTCGCGTATATCAGAACACGTGCGAGAAACGCTGCATTGGCTTCCTGTTACGAAATGAATAGCATTCAATATCCTCTTGCAACGACGTACGTCGCTTGTCGGCATCGGCCCTTGCATAAATCATTGAACTGTGTTCCAGTCTCGACTTAGCCGGGGGACGATTATTGCACCCTTCTACCGGCGAGGATATGCAAGTGCATGCTGCGCTCTACTATACGTGAGCCCATTGTCCTTTCCCTTGTATCAGGGAGTCCTCTTGAAAACCATCCTCTGCATATATATGTACTATTTCATTTCAATAATGTGGAGCGCTTCCTATAGAGGTTTTTTAAAGGTTCTTTATTTTGTTTTTCTTTAAACATACATAGACACACGAACACACTTTTCTACGGCATATTATGGCTGTATATAAGATTAGAAGAAAGAAATTGCAGATATGTAACACTGACTAGTTATAAGATCCTCCTCCTTGTCTCCAAATCTCAGCAGGACACCGCCCGAAATATCTCTCGAACTATCTGCAAAAGCCCCTATCTGCATCTTCTCGCTCGTTGCGCTCTGCGAATCGGCTTGATCTTTTTGTTCCCAGGACTAGAGCTGCCTAGGTCCAGCAACAGGCGTTTGCTGCAGTTGGTCTAAGATCTGCAACAACAACCCCCGCTCAGAGCCAAACTAATGACTGGCTCTCATCATCGGTCTCGCGTTCCCTAAAGACATTTCTGTTTCCCCGGGGCTTCTACATGTGCTGAGAGCCCCGAATAGTTAGTCTGCGAGAGGCTCTTTATAAATTTCTAGATACAATACAATGCAATACTTGTTGTGTACCTCTTCAGTTATATTGACCGGCATTACGATAGACTTTAACAAATAAGCACATGGCAGGAATGTATGAGAACACTTACTATAGCGCCTTTAAAGTCCTCGTAAAAGCGCTGCTCAAATGACTACTGCTGCATATGTGTTTTAACTTAAGGGAGTTTCAAATTATGTACTGGACTGAGTTATTGTTACAAAACTTACACAATGGCAGACAATTCAATTAAACTTTGAATTTCCGAAAGCCCAGTTTCATGTATGAGAACTATAAAAAAGTGATAACTTGGCATTATCCAAAATTAGGTTAAGATTGTCCACGAAAACCAGCAAAACCGCCCAAACTCGCACAAGATATTGCCATCAAGAGAGTTAAAAGATTTAGTGGCTTAGCATTTCAAAAAGTACACAATCCTCGCTGACGACTGCATGAACTGACAGTGAATTGAATTGATGTCCGGGCGCAGAGATGAAAGACCAACAAAGGTAGGCCTTTTTATATTGCAGAATTTTGCTAGAGAATACTAGAGAATACCCAAACTACTAATACAACGAATGTAGTAACTATTCAGATTGACTCTAAAACCATTAAGTGCAATTCGAAACAACTTTGATTAAAATCAAACCTAAATCTCTAGTTCTCTAAAACGCTGATATCAAGCAAAACAGTTTTAATGTTACGCTTCAAGTGATGCAGGACACCGATACTTTGGAATGGACTAGTCTGTTAGTTAGTAGTTAAGGTGACAAGCCTAAGTTTCGATAGATCTTAAAAGTATCTTCTGTAATATTTAAAACGAACCCTTTTAATGAGCTTAGAAAGTATTATTTAGAAAGAACCTCATATCAACATCATGCATATATGAAGCACAAATATTCATGTAAGCACGATACAAACACGCATTACATACGTACATACGTACATTGCATACATACATACATGCATACATTGCATATATCAATCAATCAATAAATCAATCAATCAATAGATCTTTATTGATATTCACAACAACAATAGTAAGTTAGTAGCATCCGCTAACTGTGAAGTGCCTAAATTACAAGTAATGCAAATCAATTTGACAGTAGTAGCACTTGCTAGCATTCAGAATATTAATAAAAGATGCAGTTATAAGTTTACGTAATGTCAAATCATCAGTAAACAGTTCTCTTAGTATCTATCTATCATTGGTGGTCGCGAATAACAAAGGGTAACCCTAAAGGGATGGAAGTCCCGCTATCCAGGGAAGCCATTCTATTTCTGTTATATAATTCAAATGATGGCAACTGAAAGCATCAATATCATATAGGCCCACATAGTTTAGTGTGCATGATTATAGGTAAATTGTGATCGAATGTCTTAACTAAGTTTAACTAACAACACCAAAAGTGAAAGTATAATTGGCCTCGACGAGCCCTAGCTTGGACTCTACATACTCATCGCTGTTATCAGCGGATTTAAAGAACTAAATGAAGCTAAGGAAGACTCCCACATTAGACTCCGCTGATGATAGTTGGCTATATTTAGAAGTTGCCATATGGAGACAGATTACACAAGATAATTTATTCATTAAGTAAAAATATTCTTAGGCTCTTTTTGAATACAAACTTATTTTTTGCATTCCTAATTTCGACTGGTATAGAGTTCCATATTCGCAGTCCAGCTGACTTGATGCTGAACTTTATATGTATACATGCATACATTGCATACATGTATGCATGAATATATTGCATACATGTATACATGAATACATTGCATACATGTATAGTAATACATGTATGCATACATAAACACCTACATGCAAGCAGACATACGTACATACATACATAAACACCTACATACATACATACAAACATATGCATACATATATATACATATACAAATATAGAGTTATTTAAATGAAACATCTGTGATAGGCCTATTTAGAAAATGTAGTCTGTAGCGTTTGGAATGCTGGATGATTACTCTTACTTTTTGTTGCTCTGTCTGTTTGTACATTTACTGTTCTCGTTAACATTGGACTTGCGAATGCTGTTCACGTAAGGGTCGTGTGCTGAGTTCGTCCGCTTCTTGTGCGCTGTTTACTTATCTGGACAATTGATGGCATACCCAGAAAAACCCACAAAGCAATGCATATATTTGAGATTAAACAGTTTCCAGCCCAGCTTTTTGAACTGAAAGAATCGAATGAGCTTTGGAATGTACGAGTTCAAAAACGATAAGACAAAAACAACTGAGGAAATTGGTCTAATTGTTAGACAACACTTAGCATAGACAATAAGAGATACAGTGTAATGATCGGAATGATTAGAGTTGCAGAACTGGGCATAACTAACGCAAAAGCTAAGATTGTACCGAGTCTAAAGAATTCCCGAGTGGTATACACAAAGGCACTTAGAATAAAAGTGAAATGTGAAGCAGCCGTAAGTGGATGAGGGAAAATGATTGCAGAGACAGAATAACGTCTGTATCTACTGAAAGAAGAAGACAGGCGGAAACGAAGCAAAAAAACCGTTAATGTCAGCTATTGATCTGAAAAATTAAGGCTCTTCAACATAACGAATGGCACATAGAAATCTATTCCTTCCTTTTATGTTATGCAACATTTAGATGGAATAAAAACAGAAAAGCACACGTGAAACGTGGCTTTTAGTTTATCTCAGTAACAAAACCAATCCGAATAGCCATATCTTCGACTTGTCCGAAGTGCCACCCACTTCAGCGTCGACCAGTGCCTGAAGATTTGTGTTGAAGCTGACGAGTTTTGGCACCGACGATATTTTAAGACTAAGTGTAAGACGGAGTATATACGTGATCAAATGTTTACAACAGAGAAAAGCTTTAAATTGGATGTAGGCTACTTTAAGTATACAGCACACACTAACGCTCTTGCTTCCAGATGCTAATCCATGATCACGATTTTTGCATAATTGATAAATCAACATAGAATAGCCAATTATGCAAAAGTTCTGAAACACGGAATAGCCTCTGAACGAAAAGAAATGTGTTGGCCCCCTACGTGTTGGAGTTAAGGAGGTACGGCTATATCTATAGAAGACGATAATTTCAAAGGAAACCAACACTGCGACAATGAAATCTACCTCAACATACAATGGGTCAGGGATTCGAATCCGAATGATAGAGATAAAAAGCCGACCCTCGGTCATTAAACCACGATGGCTATATTAACAAATGCAATGGAACGATGATAAATTGTTATGATTATATGGCGATTATGAACACGATTTTTATGTTAATGATGATGACGATGATGACGATGATGATAATGAGGATGATGATTATGATGACGACGATGATGATGATGGTGATAATGATAATGATTACGATGATGATTATGATTATTGTTATTATTATCATCATCATCATTATCATCGTTACGTAGGGCCTACATCATTATAATCTGGTGTGAACATATTTTTAGATAATTACCATAATGGTGTGGAAATGAACATTGATGAACTAAGCGAACGTTTCTTCCTTGTGTTGGTCATTTTCCAGAGAGTAATGGTCCTGAACTGTAGCCTAAATCTTTCGATCAATGCAGTGCAGTCACAAAATACATCAACACAACAACCAAACAGCCTTTCATTTCGACGAGCCTCGTTAGACAATGACCATTGCCTATATGTTACTGGCACTGGTCTCTAAGTGGTTTATTCTGTGGCGGCGCAATATAAATTTCAATACACAGTAAAGTATACGCTACACGTGACGAGCCTCGATTCGTGATCTCGGCTCAGATGCAGCAGTCCAACAGTCGGAGAGTTGCAGTCAAGAGCCCAGTCGGAAATACACTGGAACCTCGTTTAAACGCTGCTTTTTTGGAAAAACATAAAGTGCCGCTTTTTAGTGAGGGGGTGTCATGTTTTGTTCAACAGGTGAATTTCCTGTCGTGCCAGATCTCGAGTATATGACGCGGAGTCTTATATGAAAGTTCCATTGTACATCCGCATGTTTATCGTGAGATGCATGTATATGTGCGTGACAGTGCTGAGAGGGAGGGATGAAAGAGGGAGATTCTTTGGATGGATGGATGGATGGATGGATGGATGGATGGATGGATGGATGGATGGATGGATGGATGGATGGATGGATGGATGGATAGATGTATGGATGGATGGATGGATGGATGGATGGATGGATGGATGGATGGATGGATGGATGGATGGATGAATGGATGGATGGATGGATGGATGGATGGATAGATGTGAATGATGGATGGATAGATGTGAATGATGGATAGACGCAGACGAACGGACGGACAGACGGAAGGAATTGAAGGATAGATAAATAGATATGTGGATGCAAGGAAGATGGGAGGGAGGAAGGGATGACAAGACACTGAGGATGAAAGGATGGATGGAAGAGAAGATCAGGGGCAGCGCATGTCTGCTGGAGCCTGTTTTCTTGGCGGCTCATTTGTCTTCGTCGCATCTGGACTCCTCAATTTCCATCGTTTTTGCTGGCACTGCTTCTGCTGCAGCAGCTGGATGTTCGTGGAGACAGAGGCAGCCTATCAGCGCGTGAACAGAGCGCACAACTGATGTTCTTCTAATTAACTATCGCCTTCTCAGCACCGACCGTCCCTCCGTCCGTCCGTCCGTCGTCCAAGCACTGCACTGACTTCACCGGATACGACGTCGCCATCGCAAAGCACAGCAGCAGCAGCCCACCTGAGGCTTCTCTGTCTGTCGACTCTGCAGCATACGAGACCGTACACCTACATTATAATCACCATCATCATCACATCGCCAGCCATTTGGCGGCGATGGGTACGAATAAATGATCTCCATTGTCCTCGATCATTTGTCAAGTCTACTGTCTCGCCCTTAGTGTTAGTCCAACTGTCCAAGTGATGTTCTCGGCGGTGTCTAGGAATCCGTACGACCGTACCACGTAGGGCCTACTGCGTGATTTGTTCCCACCCAAAATCACCCGACGGTATAGTCTCCGTCCGCGCCCACATGACTTGGCACTGCCTCCCAATGACGATGCTAATTTTATTCCTAGAATTCTCTACGGTGTCCTAAATCAGAATCAGGTTTTTCCATTTTTCTTTACAATCAAGCAACTCTTCATTCTATTGTTTTAACCCTCTAAGGGACAAGATTTTTTTGGGTCTGCAAATTCTTCACAACTAACACAAATACATTGTCTAGGGTTCTCCTATCAATGTAATGTAGTTTATTTCATACTTAGCATTACACATTTGCATTATGGCTACTTTTATTCTATGGGACAGATATGTCCCATTGTCCGTTAAGCGGTAAAAGTACATTTTTGTAGCAGTCTTGAAAATTGTTGGAGTATGTTGGTTAAATGTCAGAATATGATCATTACCATGTAGCAACGAATTTAATTACACAGTTATGATAGTTGTTTAGTGTGGAACTCGGAGAAATAGTTATATTCACTGTGCAAACACAGAGCAACACTGCAGGTGCACACTGAAATCGTGACCGGTTATCTTTACCCCTCTTGTGACAAAGCCTGCATCTCTTTCTGTTGGGCATGACGTGAGGCAATTGATCATGTATTATCACTGGAGACGCCCTTCTCTTGATGGAAAAGTCGGAAAAGTATTCTTTCTGGAAGTATACGTACTTATGGGACCATGAACCACCTGCTGTCTGAACTTCAAATGTGTTATTTTGGTGTCCCCGTTGAGAGACTTGTAATTCAAGTAGCCATTCACCACCGTTGTGTCCAGGCTATCATTGGCGTAATATGTGAAGGTACGAGAGGTACTTTGTTACGCCCCTGCAGGCAGCGTCGGACTGGCTTGCCAAAGCGGCCCGGGAAATTTGGTCGTGGGCGGCCCACATTATCGAACGCCGGACTTCGCGGCCGAAGGCACGAAACCTTTTAGGATAAAGGACCTGGGTGGTGCCTGCCAATGTTCTTTGTAGCATTTAAAACAGAGGAACTGTTAGTTATTAATGGGTCAAATGGCATAATATTGTTAAATGAATATTAAAAGATTAAGAAATTAATCAATCAATCAATGTGTTTATTGCATCAAATGACAATCCAGTAACAGAGTTAATTAGAATTCAATTACACATGTTATAGGAATAGTAGGTTAGATTCAGATCTGGAAAAAAGAGATGTTATTTATATCTGTAGATTTTTTTTATTCTGCCCATTAGCAAGAGACCGAGAAGCTTATAATTATGTCATTTCACTTAGTGATTGGCATCTGAGGCAATGGGCATCCCCAAAGGGATGTAAGTCCCGCTAGCCGGGGATACCCTATTAGTTCAATTAACCTAAGTCTGGATGGCTATTTAGTTGTGGATCCTCTCAGGTTCGTTTTCCATTGGTAATTTTGTAAGGATTATGGCCCAAATCTTGTAAACCAGGGTAAATAATAAGAAATGGTCTTAACTATCCTTAACTAATGAAACTTAAATACTGCACTCTTGTGCGAGGCTCTAGTGCTGCTCCGCCCCCGGACCCGACCGACCATATCACCTGCTTTGGTCGTTATTTTACCACACCCTCACTTATTCAAGATATAATCTCTCATTCGTTTTAATACATAGGTCTATGCGTTTTAATTTGTCATGTATCGTAAATTCGTAATTAGGCCTATGTTTGGAATCAACTTTTACATTGTGTAGTGCACTGTGCACAGTTTAATTAATTTCAAAAACTTATTAGGGCCTATTATGATACAATTAGTAGACACAACTTCACACAAGCATTTAGTAGCCTATAGCAGTTTTTTCATCGTATCACAAATTGACGCCAAAACGTCAACGATTTCATTCTGAGAAGAAGATCCTTTTCGCAAGCCATCAGCATGAAAGACTAAATTTCATTGACTTAGCAAATTTCTTAATCTGTTTAAAATGTATTTCAGTTTCGAAAACCATAAGCAACTTGTGATGAGCATAATGTCAAAACGAATTTTTAAGTCGAAAACATATTTGAAAAAGCCATGAACTATATGCACATTGAATTTAAGGAGAACGCGGTAACAACAAACAATACATTTTCGGCAAGATTTACTGTGCCTGTTTTCTGCTATTAGGACTGTTTCACTTTATATATAGATTCAGATTGCATGGCGTTTTCTGTTGTCTAAGTGTCAAATAGCAAATTATTCTTTAAGTTTTAAAACTTTCCCATTTTCTTGCAAAGTAAAATAAATCCCTTTGCAGGCGCAGCTGCTCTTTTGTTACACTTTGATCAAATTTTTCTGAGCAACTCACTTAATTGTGACCCAATTAACTGGTGCGTAGTCCAGCACTGGAAATCCTTATCGAAATTTCTACAAAATTGTATGGATCTAAACAAGACAAATCAGCATAAAGATTGCCGTGCTCAGATAATCTCTGTTTCAAACTAGGCCTACTAATAACGTGATCCATTACAATGTTGTGAGCATTTACTCGAAATTTATCGTCGCATTTTCATTTGGCTGGTCTTTAGTAGATTCTCATGGCAATTTCTTTTTCGATCCAATTCTTTTCTGTTTAAATGTCGAGATTTCTTTTATGTAGTTCACTGTTAGCAAGTTCTGAAAAATATGTAGTTGCTTCAAAAATGACATGAAAGTTCGATGTATTTGGCTTAATTCATTGATAGTATCCTGAACCATCTTGTAGGCTCGTAGGATGTCCATGCCGTTTATTTGCAAATATTGAGATCAGGCTTGGACTGGCCCACCATTATTTGTGACACTAGAATTAAGAATTTGAATATATTTGTTAATCATATATTTTCGTTTTTGGGGCGGCCGGACCAGTCCAAGCCTGGACGACCGGCCCACCGGGAATTTCCCGGTGTCCCGGTGGGCCAGTCTAAGCCTGCCTGCAGGTACTTTATGAACTGGGCTGACCGTACCCTCCTTTTATAAACAATTCCAATCAATATTTTGTTATAGTGCCTTCCCAGAGATCACAGTCTCCGCCTTGCTTCGTGTATGTAGACAGAGTGAGGAGTATGCACCACAGAAATACGAAAGGTAAACCGAGAGCCAGACGAATACAGTCACAAGCAGTCGGACTTTCATCCGCACAGGTCACCCGGCAAACAGACCGCAGTGCCCCCAGGTGACACAGATTTCTGACATCACCCTCACTTTCCGCCTTACAGTTATCTTAGTCAATGGTACACCCCCACTTTTTAGACCAAAGTTACGCCCCTGCAGGCTATCAAATACCATTCTCAGATAATACTTGTATCGGGACCGGATATATCTATTCCATAATAATTTATGATTTTAGCTAGTCTGCCAGATTAACTCCTCCCATATATTTGTTGTAACCTTTCACCAATGATGTAACGTTGATGACAACCTTCTCAGCGGAACCCTTCTGACGTCTATCTATAGGTAGGCCTATTGTACCTACGTATGGTTCAGAATTGGATATGAGATGGACAGTTTTTATGCCCATCCACTTCAAAAGTTTATAATCTTTTCCGTTTGGAGGTACTCAATGTCTCCTCTTGTCATAATGTCCTACTTAGCTTCCGGCAAGCCCATTCGATTTTTTCTGACAGATCCCCTACCATCTAATCTGTGACTATACAGTATGTTAAGCATGTGGGACGATGTGAAAAAGTTGTCCATGAAAATACGACAACCAGTTCCGGTCGAACTCTTGATTATGTGAAATACGCGATTTTCGCGAATTCCATGTACGGGCATTTTATGACATTGCATAAGGGACAATGGGACAAATATGCCCCATGAAGATTTTCTTCAATATCTGCAAGACTGTGATACGAATGGCTCTTGTCAATGAATATACCCTTTTATGAAGAGTCGATATACATTATTTAAATGTTTTGTATCGTATTATTTTCCTGTGAGAAAAAATAAGAAATTACAAAGTTTGTATTTTTTTGGAAAAAATTGATAATCTTAAAATAAAAATATTTGCCCTATAGTATGTGACGAAACTTATCGTAAGGTCGTATTTAGATTGATCAAATACTTAACTAATAAATAAAATCTTCAAACAAAAAAGTTTGCTCGATCTAAATAATCTACATACTTTTTTCCGACATGGGACATATATGTCCCATATCCCTTAGAGGGTTAAACTTGTGTTTTGTACCATGTTGCGGTGTGACGATATAATAAACGAATAATAATAATAATAGTGTTTTGTCCTCGATTTAACTATCTATCCAGCGTAGTCTTGGTCTGCCTTTGTGACTTTTTCCTTCGAATCTTGCATGTAGTGCACTGTGTGGGATTCGGTGAAATATAAATGTGTGTGTGTGTGTGTGTGAGTGTGTGTGTGTGTCGCCATAGTTGATGATGTAATAGTTCACATAGAAAGCGCACATCCCACGCACCTATCATTACAGGACATGGCGCCCATACCTCTCCGATCCTTTACGACCAATCACGACCTGCTCTTCCCTCACGGGTTGCGTTTGCAGCACATAAATACGTATCCTCAGTTTAACCAGAGATTCTAGGATTCATAGCCGCAATTAGAGGAACGGTGCCATTTGCTTTAGCTTGAAACTGAGGCAGTTGGCTTCTAGTTTACAACTCGTAGGCGCTATCGTTGCTTTTATTTGCATGTCATTTGTAAATACGACGTCGGTTGAGTAGAATTCACACGAGCAGAGCTGACAGACAGTATGGTGTAAGACATGGGAAGGTTTATTTAGGTAATCGGTAAGTCAAATAGCAGTCTAGCAAAGAAAGAATAATTTCATTCTAACTGCAAATAAACTTGTAGCCAACTGGCTAACGTGAAACGTGATATTCTTGCGTATTAATAAGTAGGCCCTACTTTCCTAAAGCGTCCAATATGCTAAGGCGTACTGATACCAGATGCGGCAATCTTGTTTGACAGGTGGGGGACACTTTTGAACTGATCTGGTCAAAAAAGAGCTTTGAACTGATCTGGTCAAAAAAGTTTTGAACTGATCTGGTCAAAAAAGAGTTTTCAACTGATCTGGTTAAAAAAAGGTAAAAAAAAGATTTCGCGCTCGCGCCAAAACAATTTTTTGACCTTTTTGGTGTTTCTTCAAAATTCGGGGGGACAACTGTATACTGTTCCCTCCCACTGTTAAAGGTGCGGGGTCTTGTCCCTTTCGATCCTCCGGGATCGCCGCCTCTGACTGATACACAGTGTTCTTTAGGGCTTAGGGTCTACATGTACAATATCTGATGACTAAGATAGCTCCATTTTCACAACGCACAGTATACGTTCCAGGGAAGTCCTTCTTAATCGTATATTTATACACACTGAATGACTTGTTATTTGAGCCTAACTATGTCACTCGCAACTGGCGGTTCCCTGTTCAGTCAATTATGGGGAAATATCTGACGAGGTCACACACAACTCATAAAAGTGTCGACGAATAGGAATCAGCACTGACAGAGACACATCATATCACACAAAATCCAACGTTATTTGTATTTTCTACAATGTAACTCCTTAACGACTGCAGCTAGTTAGATAGTCGTAAATACAATCGAATTCCTTGCATATGGTTCGATAAATCATTGACGTATCAATCTGCGCGGACAAACGTAACGCCTATATCAACTGACTAATCCTGATAACATTTATCAATTTCTTCACGCGTTTCACACTGGAAGCTCTTCGAAGAAGTTTCCCGAACTCTTCCTTTTGTCCAAATCTTAGTCGTAACTGCGACGTTCATAGCGTCATTATTATAATAATAATAAATTAATAATGCAGGCTTCAAGTGGAATCTTAGGGAAATTGTAAAACCTTTTCGAGAAGTCCGGCCAAAAATGCGATGGTGCAAGGAAATCAGAGATGATGTCTTTATTACAAATAGAAGTCTAGGCGTTAAAAATTGAAAATCCCGTGTGAGAGGCAAATCATGTTCATTTTTTGAAACATACTTTTTTTCACTAATTCGACCCTGCTGATTACGAAAATAGCTGTTGCCAAGCTGAATTTTTAACCAGAAGTCCAGAATGCAAGATCAAAAACAAGATTTTTCATAAAAAGTATATACGTGAAATCCATCAAAAAGCAACGTTAGCGCCAAGTGATGTTCAGTTTTGGAAACAATGTGTTTTAGTCTAATGTGACCCTGCTGATTACGAAAAGAGCTGTTGCCAAGTTGAATTTTTTAACCGGAAATCCAGAATACAAGATCAAAAACAAGATTTTCCCTGAAATGTAGGCCCCTACGTGAATTGAACAAAAAGCAGTGTTAGCGACAAGTCATGTTCAGTATTGGAAATAATGTGTTTTAGACTAAAGTGCCCTACTGATTACGAACATAGTTGTTGCATCAACAAGATCAGGCCTGCCTCTGCACGCCTGTTCCCACACTGTCGCTTGATAGTTGGATCATTTGACATGTTGCTGCAATTCCAAGCATCTTGAACGCTTTCTGTGCAAGATTAGAGCGCCAGTGGAATGAAAGGGACCACCTCTGTAGGGCTTTATGGTTGATTTGTGATGCCAACAATGCTGTCAGATTCTTTTCCAATAGGCCTACCTACGAGCCATTCTTGCGCACGATCAAGATCCACCTGATTGAACCTTCCAACCTTCACTACGGTCACTTTGAACAAATTGACAATTGATCTTTGACGGTAGTTGGTCCATTTCAATTTGGTACACGCTGACAGACTTTACAAAGTTCAAGTGGTCGTACCTTCAGAAATAGGGAAGCATCTCGCAGTATAGCTCCCACTTGCCGTCGCGAACAGAGCGTGTTTACTTGAGCAAAAATAGAGACCATGCTGATGTATTCCCACCAAAAGGGAAAGTTTACGTTAGCGTGTAACTTTGACTGGAAAAAATTGACAAGCTTACATTGGAATTCATCAGATGCGACCACTTCAGTAAGCTTAAGTGGATTACCAATTGCCTGGTCAATATCATCTATCAGACCTAAGTGACTGTTTTTCAACCAATGAAGAAGCTTCGGCAATGACAGCTGCCATTAGCGCCTCATATATCAGCTTGTGGGCCCTCATTGCCTCTGAGTATCTTTTCCTCTAAGTCTAAGGCACTAGTTAGGCCTACGCTGGGCCTCAGTTATTTCCGTAATCAGCAGGGTCACTTTAGTCTAAAACATAT
The DNA here is from genome assembly GCA_963556255.1 of Allolobophora icterica. Taxonomy (NCBI): domain Eukaryota; kingdom Metazoa; phylum Annelida; class Clitellata; order Crassiclitellata; family Lumbricidae; genus Allolobophora; species Allolobophora icterica. The sequence goes on along the minus strand of OY744602.1, from coordinate 74,276,640 downwards.
TGAATCCAAAACTGAACATGACTTGCCGCTAACGCAGCTTTTTGTTCAATTCACGTACTTTTAATAGAAAATCTTGTTTTTGATCTTGCATTCTGGACTTCCGGTTACAAATTCAGCTTGGCAACAGCTATTTTCGGGTCACATTAGTCTAAAACACATTGTTTCCAAAACTGAACATGACTTGCCGCTTTTTGATGGATTTCACGAACTTTTTATGGAAAATCTTGTTTTTGATCTTGCATTCTGGACTTCCGGTTAAAAATTCACCTTGGCAACAGCTATTTTCGTAATCAGCAGGGTCGAATTAGTCGAAAACACATTGTTTCCAAAAATGAACATGACTTGCCGCTCACATTGCTTTTTGGTGGACTTTTCTGCTCAGCGCGCCTAGTCTATAGAGGGAAACTTAAAATAACTACGTCGACGATGTTGCTGTCATTGATGATGATTTTGTTGTCAATGATGATGATTTTGTTGTCAATGATGATGATGTTGTTGACATTGATAATGATGTTGTTGTCAGAGCTCGGTGGTTAAGCATCATCAACCTACCGTCCATATAGCTTAGAATTTCAATTGGGAGCTGAGTCTGAAGGAATTGCTGTCGTTGATTAAATTGTCTTGATTATCACCCTGTTATTAAACACGTTCCCAAGACACGCTTAATCTCGTCTAGACTTCAGAAAAACGCAGACGACGTCTACGATCTACTGCCAAGAAAAGCTCAATTGCCAAGTCCTACACACGATGTCTTTATTACAAGTTGATGGAAACTTAAAAGTAACGACGTCGACGAAGATGATGCTGTTGTCTTTTATGATGATGCTGTTGTCGTTTATGATGATGATGTTGTCGTTTATGATGATGCTGTTGTCGTTTATGATGTTGATGTTGTCGTTTGTGATGATGCTGTTGTCGTTTATGATGATGATGTTGTCGATCGTGATGATGCTGTTGTCGTTCATGATGATGATGCTGTTGTCGTTTATGATGATGCTGTTGTCGTTTATGATGATGATGTTGTCGATCGTGATGATGCTGTTGTTTTTATGGTGATGCTGTTGTCGTTTATGATGATGATGTTGTCGTTTATGATGATGATGTTGCTGATGATGGTGATGGGCACTGATAGTAATGGTCATTATGCTGGTTACGACGACGATGATGATAGTACTCACCTTCGAGCAGCGGAAGGACTAGTTTTGATATTGATTGTTGATTGTATCTTCCTCTTCTGAGTCTCGTCGAGGCGGTTCGTTTCATTATTTTAATTATATCTGACTCTTATTGGCGACGATGATAGACGTTTAGCCTTTGCTCTATGGATACGTATGCTTTCTTTGGTCTATCGGTTGGTCTATCGGTTGGTCTATCGGTTGGTCTATCGGTCGGTCTATCGGTCGGTCTATCGGTCGGTCTGTAAGGGATAAATCCGTTGAATTCTTCGTCAAGTGTGAAGAAGTGGAGGCGAGTCCCAGAGAGTGTCGTTGGTCAACAGACACTGACCACTGATGACGTTGAGGATGAGAATCGGCTGTTGCTGCTTCTGCTGCTGCTCTGCTCTCATCATCGTTCTCTCGCTGATGCTGTTGCAACCGCTGCTTCTGTTGCAACTGCTGCTTCTATTGCAACTGCTGCTGCTGCTGTTGCTATTGTCATTACTGAAGCCGCTTCTTTCTTCTTCTTCTTCGTCTTCGTCGATCTGTCAGTCATGAGTCTTTCTAAGCTGACATCGGTTACTACTTGGCTTTTCCGCCGAGAATGCACGACACGTCCACAGTCCGCCTCTCCCCTCCTCCTCCTAACCCTCCTCCTTCTTCTCCTCCTCTTCCTCCTCCTCTGCCTTATTCTGCTAGCTGAAGCAGAAGCTGGTCCTGATGCTGGTTGGTCGGCTGGTCAGGAGGCGTCTTGCTCCTCCATCCTTCCTCCTCGCTCTACTCCTCCTCGGCGCGGTCGCTGCCTTCCTCCTCGACGCATCGGGTGGCGACGCGTGCGGAGGCTCCCGTCGTCATCAGCGCCATACACACAAGACAACACCGGTCCGTCTTCTGAAGCGCCAGTCTCTGCATGAGTCTTCGCCTCAGCCACTGCCTTCTTCCTCTGTCTCTACCTGTCTGTGTCTCTGTCTGGTTGCCTAACTGTCTGCGTACGTGTTTGTCACTTTGTATGAGCACCTGCGTGTGTCTGTGATCTTTCTCCATCGCCTGCTTCTGCCGCTGCTTAGCGCTCGTGCGTCACGTGATTTGCGGAAATGACGTCAGCAATCGCTCAATAATATAAGAAATAACACTATTATGCTCCAGAACAGAGATTACAGACGCCGAGAAAAACTATAAATATATTTAGATGCGTATTCATTAATATATATATATATTTATATATATATATTCATTAATATATATATATATTTATATATATAGATATAGAGGGGATACTTAGGGCAGCGCCGTAATCAGGTATTATTATTACAGGGCACGATCATGGTCTGCGATAGCCTGGCTTTTGAAGCGCGGTACCTTTGAATGGGTTGGTCGGTTGCCATAGTAACGCTGCCAGCAATTGCTGTATGCGGTAACTGCCGCTGCAGCTATCGCCAGGTGAGCTGCAAAGGCATCGCTCGACGCGCCTCTTGTTAGGAGGAACGGCCGGTGCACGGACGCACGCACGGACACCCATACTGACGAACGGACGGACACATACGGACGAACGGACGGACACACATACGGACGCACGCACGGACACACATACGGACGAGCGGACGGACACACATACGGACGAGCGGACGGACACACATACTGACGAACGGACGGACGGTCGCACGAACGGACTGATGCACAGTGAATTCGTTGTCTATGTGTTGTTTTATGGGATGACTTGAAGCGGTCAGAATGTTCGTCATATCAGTCTGTAGATGAATTTTGGGTCTGCGGTGACAATGAGCGTTTCCCCCATCCAAGGCAGTCCACATTAAGCCAATGATGATAATAACCAATCCCTCCAACTGGAGCCTTCGATGATTCGGACCATCAGCAGAGAGCATTAACGACGACTTTTGGTGATCATAATATTGTTCGGGAAGACAATGTCGAGGTTCCATTGAGGGTCATTAGCCGCTGAGTGCTTGACGGAAGTGACTGTTCCTCTCTAAACTTAATCTCTGATCCTCTGGAGATTGACCTGATTACTGTTTGATTTTGTTTTGACATCGGTTTATGCCTTGCACGTTAGACACCACCGCGATATATATATATATATATATATATATGTATATATATTATTTAATATATATACATATATTGCGGTGATGTCTAACGCGCAAGGGATACATATATAGATGCGTATTCATATATATAAATATATTCATATATATATATATATTCATATAATATATATATTTAGGGATACTTTGTATATATATAAGCTGATGTGTTTCTGCTCGTCTGGGTCAATATCCGACTCTGTACACGAATGTATAGGCTCTTCCACCTCAGCAGTTCTGTTTCGCTTCTCTTTGTTCCTTTAACTGCTTCTTTAAGTCTGTAGCTCTCACCGTCTCCCTGTCTTTGTTGCTCGGGTCTGTCTTTCTTTCTGGATCCGGCTGTCTTTGCAAATAACTTTCTCATCCATCCATTCATCCATCCATCCATATGCGTAATTTGTGGGGGGTACGAGGGGTACCCGTACCCCACTGCTTTAGACTGGGGGTACCGTACCCCCCACTTTTTGAACAATGACAATCAATATTTTATTATTGTACCTTCCCAGATATCCAATTTCATCCTTGCTTCGTACATGTAAGAAATTGATACCCCCCACTATTTAGACCAAAGTTACGCCTCTGCATCCATCAACATCCATCCATCCATCCATCCATCCATCCATCCATCAATCCATCCATCCATCCATCCATCCATCAAGCACATCCATCCATTTATCCATCCATCCATCTATCCATCCAACAACATCCATCCATCAACATCCATCCATCTATTAATATCCATCCATTCATCCATCAACATTCACCCATCCATCCATCCATCCATCCATCCATCCATCCACCCATCCTTCCGTTCTTTTCTTTGATACTAATTGCACAGGTTCGTGTACTCGAAAGTGGAACCCTCTGAATGCTCCTCAACAATCACTGCCTTTAACTGCAGTGACAGCACGGCCGCGTTTCTCTATCGATTGGTTGGAGTTGCTTCGGAGTTGGAGGAGGTTTCGAAACCCTAGATCAGAAGTCAACCATCAGCGCACGGAAATTGACTCTCCCAGTCGATCAAATTACTCCTCATTTCCGTACCCAACAGTGCAAATTGCACAGCCCTAAGGCCAATTTGCAAATGATTAAAGGAAGTACCATGGAGGGGTTTCAGGTTTTGTTGTTGTTGAGTTCTGTATTACTTTGTGACGGGTTCATGAATCTGCGCGCGTGATATATGGCTAAGATAGCCGCACGTTTCTCCATTGTGCCTTGTGATAAATTAATTAGTCACCGTGGTTTTTGCTTGATAATTTTTTCGTTCGGACGTGACATAGTTTGCGTTCTTTGAGCTACTTCTCTCTTTCGCCTGTGCTTAGAAGCGTTTGGACGGTGTTTGTCGGGGTCTCGCGCACCGATATGGATTCGTCCATTCTAAGGGGTTTCAGGTTACTAGTAGGCCCATAGCGGTCAAGAGAGTCCCTGGATTGATCTACGCTTAATGAACAGTTGCTGACAGCCAAGAATGTTGTCCTCCACTGAGTCGGTGGCAGAGAGATGCCCGGATGCAGAGTCTTCTACCATCTGCCAGGGACTGCTTGTTGTTGGGTATCGTATGTTGCACTCCTCGTCGCTTGTTGTCACTCCTCTTCTTCGGCGCTGCGTAGTCCAGGAACTCCGAAATCGGTGTTTACTATCAGCTGTGGATGGCAGTCCATCAGTTGGGCTCTCTGACTGTCTGCAGGACCTCGACAGTGGCGACTTCCAACTACCTGAGCACAGTTCGCTCATTCATTAACTTTTTCTCTTGATGACTTTAACATCATTTAGCGTGACGCGCATAGCGCTTCTGTGTGGTACCTACATGTAGATGGCGCTACAGCAATTCCCTATATACATACATACACATACATATATACATGCATACATACATACATACACATACATACATACATACATAATATATACATACATATTACATACATAAATATATACATACAAGCATACATACATTCATACATATATTTATAATTATTATTAATTATAATTTATTATATACTACAATCAATGTTGGTCTATGAACGCTTCTGTGTATTGCCCTTATGGCACCTCGTCTGGATTTTCTGGGCGTTCTTCAAATACATGCATCAAACGTTTAGTTCGGGATTGTTGGTTCTAACCCCGCAGACAAGTTTCAGTCGTTGACGCACAAATAACCAATTAAACCAGACAATGTTTGCATAAAGTTTTAAAAGATAAGTCGTTGATGGCCGGAGATCTGCTTGGAAAGCTGTTCGAGGTCTATAAATTGGATGACAAGCAACCACCACAATCTTCATTCAAAGTTCGTATTGAAGATATCGATTTCTTTTCAGATCCGCATTTATAAGTCACACTTGAAAATGTAAATGTTAAAAAGATACTTTCTGTGGTACCGTAGTAGAGTAGTTGGACTTTGCAATTGTTAAAAAGACACTTTCTAAAGTAGTTGGACTTTGCAATCCTGTAGGCCCTATCTCAAGAGTAGGTCTAAACTCGGAAATGAAGAATAAAACTAATGAGTTAAACCGTTGTTTCTACACAATTAATGCTGATATCTACAAATATATGTATGTACATACAAGGACATCATAATACACAAACAGTTAGGCTGACTGTAGTCAACATTTCTACTTCTGCAGGTTCGTTATTAGTTTCTTCCCTGAAACCGAAAAAAATTCACGTCTACTTAACTTTCATTAATCGAGCTTTGCATACGACTAGCTGTATAGCTGCATTGTTATTAACCGCATCCTCAAGCTTATACACAGTATATATCTAGATTATTATATAGTACATCTGATCAAATATGTTATATAGATATCTGATCATATTATCTGCATATTTGATATGTATATTACACTTGCAAGTATGTTCGTAATTGAGTGAGAAAAATTGGTATAGGCCTACGTATTCGATGGAACGACATGATGAGATGTTGTTGGATATGTTTGAGTCTTCTGTGGCAATTAGCAATCGTCGCAACGTCTGGTTTCTTCCCTGGTTTCTTCCACTACACCGATAACATTATCGGTTACTAAACGGCGTCATTGAAAAGAAGAGGAAGAAGATGATGATGATGACGAAGAAGAAGGAGAAGAAGAAGAAGAAGAAGAAGAAGAACAACAACAACAACAACAACAAGTAGTTACATTCATTCGACCGCTATATGCATAAGCCTATAGGCAGATTAATACTATGGGAGCTGTTGCTACTCTCGGAGTTATCCATCTATTGGCGAGGTCGTGAAGGTCTATCGCCGATTGCCAGTGGAGAACATTTTCTTCTCCAATATGGACTCGATTACTCTTCGAAGGGATTGGAGATTGATCGATTAGGTGAAGTTTTGTGTAGCGCAAGGTGATAGAGTGTCATTCCCTCACAAACAAGTTATAAGACTAGGTCTGGAAAGGTTGTCCAATCACGAGTCAGCTCAACACGACAGACGACTGCTGCCTCTTCGCTATGTAGGGTCTACTGACAGAACGAGCATTAATACATTTAGATAATTATAAGAGCACAAAATGAGTCCAGTCACTTTCCATCTCTACGCAGAAGACGATCACGAAGACTTTTAAGCAGAATGAAACACACTGTGACATGGTTAGATTGTCTAAACTCTATTAAGGTTGGAGTATTCTTCTGAAGTCGCAAAAGTCGATTCGTTCACTTAGTTCGGACCGTCTTTGTTGATGTTCAGTCGTAAGTGTCGAATGACCGCATAGGCCACTAAACCAGCGATCACAGCACCAGCTAAACACATCAACAGAAACATCTATGAACCAGCATATAGGCCTATTCTTTAGGTTTACATGGACTGAAATGTGTTCAAATAGAGTAGCATCTGTCCGATTCTTTTCTGGAAGAAACGCTGTCAGTGAAACATAAATATCAGGAGGCTATATACAGTAAGCGAAAGATACACGTGTTGTTCGTTACTTTAGCAGCCGAGTTAGATGTGAATGTATTCGCTGGCGGATGTAGGCCTACTTGCCTTTCAGAACGAACGACAGAAAGATTATTTAGACTTAGAAGAAGAAACTTTGAAAGGTCTATAAATGGCTATATATTTGTCAGTTCAAATAGAAAAATAAGTAAAAACTCTGACGTTTTGACATTATATAGGCCTACTTAAAGCGCTGGCGAGCGGTCTAACTTTGCTTTGTCATAAGTTGTGAGATCGTCACTATAATGGGATAATAGGTTGTGGCCGTGTTTCGTTTGTAGCGAATATTTAATTGACCAACCTTCAAAATTGGCTTCCAATATTTTCTACTAGAATAGGTCGTAACTAATAGAGTGGCTGTGGATCTGACGAAGTGCTTACTAAGGATCAGAATATATCGTCACTTTTTATACCGAGACAATAAATTAGTCTACGTTGCGTCTGTTTCAAAAGCAGCTGAGCATCAAGTTATTCAAGCATTGCTAAAGACTAAAGACGCTTGATAAATCTAGTTAGTAAATCGCTTAAACACGTGCATCCGTGGGTAAATGGTTGTGCTACTGTGCTAGCTGTCGATTTAGCACTTGAACAATGATTTGCTCAGATATCAATAAATTTGCATGGTGACTCTATACAATAATACACAATCCAATTGTAAAGCATTTCTGACAATATGTATACGGTCTCTAAAACGAAAGTATAATTTTGAGTTGGAAACAAAAGGAAGCGTATCTAGGGTTAATGTTTGACATCATTTGCATATTATTTTGAACTTTCAGAAAATTAGCCACAAAGTAATGAAGGACTTACCCACAGCACCAACAACGTATACTGTTCGGTTATCGGTTGGTTTTTCTGGTTCTTTATCTCCATCTTTTCCAGTTTCACGTTCAGCAACGTCCACGACACTGCGCCTGCGCAGTGAGTCGCCATCTGCCGATGAACCACGAAAGTAACCGTCGTCAGAGACGGCGTTCGATTGGCGAGGAATGGAATCAAAGGTTGATATCGCATCAGCCAACTCAGTCGAATACCGAATATCCGAGAACAAATTGTTTCCAGTGTCTAGTATCTTGACTGGCGTATACGTCGTCAGACCTTCATGAAACGAGGGAGTTCCAAACAGTTCCGGCTGTTGCCGACCAGCGGAGGTTTCAGAAGTAGAAGCCTCCGGGGAGTTCAACAGTGTAACCGGATCAATGGATGTATTGTCCCTGTAAGTGGATGCAGCGTCTGTCTCCGAAACCGAACGGAGCGAAAGCGAATCAGTGAAGTTCAGGATGTCGAAAGGAGTGGCGCCTTCCGTAAGTGGAAGGGCTTCGTCGAAATCTGTTCTGCTGCAGCCGTCCATCAACAATGTTCTTGGACCTTGACGTTCGTCGGCCTCCAAGGGGACCAGTCTTGCAGACGAAATAGACTTACTAGTGAGACCCTGTGCAAGTTCAAGATCCATTGATGAGGCCGCGGTTAAAGGCGATGTAGCGGGGTTCAATGAGAAAAATCCAGAGTCCAACAGAGAGACAGCGTAAGGTACCGAAGACGATATCATTTCTTCTTCATATTCTTTCGTTTCGGTGGTGGGATGGACGCATTCTACGCATCTGTAATTCTCGCTCTGCATTTTGTCCGATATTTCCGATTCACCTGAAAATTCTGATGAACCATTTACGAAATTTTTCATTGATCCGACTGTTAAATCTGAGGAAATAAGGACTTCGCTGCCAGATTTAACATCATCCATCATCTGTGTTACAAGAAGTGATTCGTGCAAGACATTCTTACTCGTTCGCCCGGTTTCACTTAAAGCCTCCGATTCAAAGACTTCAAAACTTGCAGGTATGTCATTTTCAAATGCAGACATTTCGTTAGTCTTTCCAGATGAAGAAATCTGAATCCTTCCACAGGAGGAAGTAACATCCTCATCCGTTTCGATAACCTGTGTATCGCCAAAAAGCATAACTTCGTTGCTCTTTTGTTCAAGACAAAATTTAAAATTTTCCTCTTCATCCATTTCATTAATAGAAATGTCTCCACTCATCTCTTCTCCACCTATCTGTTCAGTACGAACGTTTTCATTCTTATGTTGTTCGACTTTGCCTTCCGTAGAAGTGCCTTCATTCGTCACTTGTCCATCTATTTCCTCAGTAGAAGCGTCTTCATTCTTATCTTCTATGTCTCTCTTCTCAATACGAACACTTTCATTCTTATCTTGTTCATTTATTTCTTCAGCACACACGTCATTGTTCTTCTCTTCTGCACCAAACTGTTCAGTAGATCTGTCTTTATTCTTCTCTACTGCTCCAAGCTGTTCAGTAGATCTGTCTTTATTCTTCTCTACTGCACGAATCTGTTCAGTATATCTGTCTTCATTCTTCCCTACTGCACCAAACTGTTCAGTAGATCTGTCTTCATTCATCTCTTCTGCACCAAACTGTTCAGTAGATCTGTCTTCATTCTTCTCTACTGCTCCAAACTGTTCAGTAGATCTGTCTTCATTCTTCTCTACTGCACCAAACTGTTCAGTAGATCTGTCTTCATTCTTCTCTACTGCTCCAAACTGTTCAGTAGATCTGTCTTCATTCTTCTCTACTTCACCAAACTGTTCAGTTGATCTGTCTTCATTCTTCTCTACTGCTCCAAACTGTTCAGTAGATCTGTCTTCATTCTTCTCTACTGCTCCAAACTGTTCAGTAGATCTGTCTTCATTCTTCTCTACTGCACCAAACTGTTCAGTAGATCTGTCTTCATTCTTCTCTACTTCACCAAACTGTTCAGTAGATCTGTCATCATTCATCTCTTCTGCACGAAACTGTTCAGTAGATCTGTCTTCATTCTTCTCTACTTCACCAAACTGTTCAGTAGATCTGTCATCATTCATCTCTTCTGCACCAAACTGTTCAGTAGATCTGTCTTCATTCTTCTCTACTGCTCCAAACTGTTCAGTAGATCTGTCTTCATTCTTCTCTACTGCTCCAAACTGTTCAGTAGATCTGTCTTCATTCTTCTCTACTGCTCCAAACTGTTCAGTAGATCTGTCTTCATTCTTCTCTACTTCACCAAACTGTTCAGTAGATCTGTCATCATTCATCTCTTCTGCACGAAACTGTTCAGTAGATCTGTCTTCATTCTTCTCTACTTCACCAAACTGTTCAGTAGATCTGTCATCATTCATCTCTTCTGCACCAAACTGTTCAGTAGATCTGTCTTCATTCTTCTCTTGTGCAACAAACTGTTCAGTAGATCTGTCTTCATTCTTCCCTACTGCACCAAACTGTTCAGTTGATATGTCTTCATTCTTCTCTTCTGCACCAAACTGTTCAGGAGATCTGTCTTCATTCTTCTCTACTGCACGAATCTGTTCAGTAGATCTGTCTTCCTTCTTCTCTTCTGCACCAAACTGTTCAGTAGATCTGTCTTCATTCATCTCTTCTGCACCAAACTGTTCAGTAGATCTGTCTTCATTCTTCCCTACTGCTCCAAACTGTTCAGTAGATCTGTCTTCATTCTTCTCTACTGCACCAAACTGTTCAGTATATCTGTCTAAATTCTTCCCTACTGCACGAAACTGTTCAGTAGATCTGTCTTCATTCTTCCCTACTGCTCCAAACTGTTCAGTAGATCTGTCTTCATTCTTCTCTACTGCACCAAACTGTTCAGTAGATCTGTCTTCATTCTTCCCTACTGCTCCAAACTGTTCAGTATATCTGTCTAAATTCTTCTCTTCTGCACCAAACTGTTCAGTAGATATGTCTTCATTCTTCTCTACTGCTCCAAACTGTTCAGTAGATCTGTCTTCATTCTTCTCTACTGCACCAAACTGTTCAGTAGATCTGTCTTCATTCTTCCCTACTGCTCCAAACTGTTCAGTATATCTGTCTAAATTCTTCTCTTCTGTACCAAACTGTTCAGTAGATCTGTCTTCATTCTTCTCTTCTGCACCAAACTGTTCAGTAGATCTGTCTTCATTCTTCCCTACTGCTCCAAACTGTTCAGTATATCTGTCTAAATTCTTCTCTTCTGTACCAAACTGTTCAGTAGATCTGTCTTCATTCTTCCCTACTGCTCCAAACTGTTCAGTATATCTGTCTAAATTCTTCTCTTCTGTACCAAACTGTTCAGTAGATCTGTCTTCATTCTTCTCTTCTGCACCAAACTGTTCAGTAGATCTGTCTTCATTCTTCCCTACTGCTCCAAACTGTTCAGTATATCTGTCTAAATTCTTCTCTTCTGTACCAAACTGTTCAGTAGATCTGTCTTCATTCTTCCCTACTGCTCCAAACTGTTCAGTATATCTGTCTAAATTCTTCTCTTCTGTACCAAACTGTTCAGTAGATCTGTCTTCATTCTTCTCTTCTGTACCAAACTGTTCAGTAGATCTGTCTTCATTCTTCCCTACTGCTCCAAACTGTTCAGTATATCTGTCTAAATTCTTCTCTTCTGTACCAAACTGTTCAGTAGATCTGTCTTCATTCTTCTCTTCTGCACCAAACTGTTCAGTAGATCTGTCTTCATTCTTCCCTACTGCTCCAAACTGTTCAGTATATCTGTCTAAATTCTTCTCTTCTGTACCAAACTGTTCAGTAGATCTGTCTTCATTCTTCCCTACTGCTCCAAACTGTTCAGTATATCTGTCTAAATTCTTCTCTTCTGTACCAAACTGTTCAGTAGATCTGTCTTCATTCTTCTCTTCTGCACCAAACTGTTCAGTAGATCTGTCTTCATTCTTCCCTACTGCTCCAAACTGTTCAGTATATCTGTCTAAATTCTTCTCTTCTGTACCAAACTGTTCAGTAGATCTGTCTTCATTCTTCTCTTCTGCACCAAACTGTTCAGTAGATCTGTCTTCATGTTTCTCTACTGCACGAATCTCTTTAGATATGTCTATATTCTTCTCTAGTGCACCAAACTGTTCAGTAGATTTGTCTTCATTCTTCTCTACTGCACTAGACTGTTCAGTAGAATTGTCGCATCTACTTTCTGTTTCATCTGCTAACTCTTTTTTCTTGTCATCCTCAATAGGTTTGCTGGAATCAAATGAAGCGGACTCAGGTTGCTCAACTAAATCGTGTTTTCCACTGGGCTTCCACGTGTCTTTCCGTACTTCCTCCCAAGTTCCATGCGAAAATGCATAATTATCCTGAGCCTCTCTTTGCGTTTCGAAATTTCCCGTCCAATCTTTTCCATCGGATGTAATTTCCTGCATGAAGTCGACATCTTTTCCAGCCGAATGACCAATTGCTTCATGCGCAACATAAATAAACATGTTATTCAATTTGTAATCCTCAGAGACCGAACTCATTCCAAATCAACTCCAGATATTTGCAGTAAGAAGTGAACAGATTTAATTGAAACTGGATAATGAGAATTTCTTACGCATTTGATCATGTGTCTTTAATCACGATTGACTAAACTTAAACCAAACGACTAAATTAGAGACGTTGAAACACAAAAAGTAATTAACTTAAATGGCACAAAATTAGCATGCAAAACAATTCATTACTAAATTACTAAGCTTATGGTATATTACAGAGCTTTATAAATTAACAAATGACCATCGAGTGACGGTGAGTTCATCAGCTTTAGTCCGCAACCCGATTACTGGCCAATCAATATGCCCAAGTTCAATAGTTTATCAGATTATATGAGGAATACGCTCCACTGGCTCGTAATTAAGTTTGATTCTTCTTCAGCTCCTCTGCTTCCTATCTCTGGCAATCGGACGTGTGTCTTTACTTAACATCTCTGGACAACCCATCTGACAAGACACAGCGCTTGTGAATAAGCTGATGCCTAGCGCTTAGCCTTAGTGCAGCGCTTTATAAATTAGAGTTTACGATTACGATCACTTCTTGGTCGAGTATCGTTAGCCGGCAGCGCACCGGGAGCTTCATGTTCCAGTTTAAAGAAAACCAGACCAGTGATCGTTGCGCCCTCTTCTGCTCGTAGATGTACATGTATGCAGGTGCCGTGCTTCCGTACATGAACTCGATGGCCATCATGTCTTCTCATGCCTATCCCCTTCCTCTTGGAAATAGTCTTCTACTGTACATGCGTGCTGTCGCATTTTCAATTGCATCATGACACACTTATTGAGATTAGTTAGATAATCAAGCGTCCAGCACCTTCGTGAGTACTTAAAAAGCGCTGTTTTAAGTGGCTTGATACATACATCCATACATGCATACATACACACATACATACATACATGCATGCATACATACATACACCCATTCATCCATCCATACATACATACATACATACATACATACATACATACATACATACATACATACATACATACACACATACATACATGCATACATACATACATACATACATACATACATACATACATACATACATACATACATACATACATGCATACATACATACATACATACATACATACATGCATGCATGCATGCATGCATACATATATACAAAAATACATACATACAATGATTGTTGATTTCTTACCTTTGCCATTGGACAATTTGTTGTTCTGACAGGAATCGCATGGTCCTTCCAGGTGATTCTCTTCTGCTTTTTCATTCTGATGATCCGCAAATACGCAACGAAAATGTTCCATTGGAACGTCGTTTCTGGTCGTCAGAGGTTGTACTGACATCTGGTCGAAAGAAATCTCATCTGTTAGAAGCTGAGCTGGTTGAATTCTCTCAGTGGATAGTCGTCTAGTGGAGTCTGTCATTTCAACGTAGTCTTCCGAAATAAAGAATCGTTCGCCAAACTCGAAAAATGTCGTCGGAGTTACAGGTCCACTGCCAATCAAATAGATGTCTTCTGTCATTTCTTCAGCCGTTGTTAAAGTTTCTTCCTCAAGTAAACGTGCAGACATTTCGTCATCGTTCTTTGCAGGTGAAGAACTGACGTCATTCATGACAAACAGAGAAATGTCTTCATCAGTTGTAAGTGAAACGCCACTTTTTTCGAGTGAAGAAGTCTCGTTATAATCAGGTGAGGAGGTATAGTCAGTCTTCAATTGTGAAGACATTTCTTCCTCTTTTGCGAACGAAAGGATTTCTTCATCTTTTATAAGTGAAGATGGAGAGGTAGTCCTGTCGAGTGACGAAATATCGTCATTCACAAACGGTGAAAAGATACCGTGAGTCTCCTCTTGTGAGAATATTTCGGCATTCTTTGCAGATGACAGCTTTTCTCCATCTTCGGTAAGTGAAGACAGAGGAAAATTCCTTTGAGGAGCAGAATATTCTCTAACATTTATTGGTGAAAAAACACCGCCAGTCTTCCATGGTGAAGAAACGTCTTCAAGCATTTCTGATGACAGTATTTCGTCATCGTTTGCAAGTAAAGAAATCCCTGTATCTTCCCCATCTGTCGCTTTAAAGCTTTTCTTTCCTAATGAAGGAATTTCCATGTATTTTGCAGTTGGAGGAGTTTTGTAATTCCTAACAAGTGAAGAATTTTCGTCATTCTCTCTCGGTGAAGAAATATCGTCATCCTCTCCAGTTGAAGAAATATGGCCATCTGTCTCAGTCGAAGAATTTTCGATGTGCTCAGCTAAAGATAGCCGCGTGTCATCGTTCTTGATTGAATTGGCGTCTAGTTCTGAACCAACAAGCGTATCTCTGTGACCAGCCACACTTAGACTGTTGCTCCATTCTGAATCACCATCGCTGGTAACCCCTCTGACCGTATCCTCTTCCAAGACTTTGAATCGATCGATAGAAATATCACTTTCGTCGGCACTGTCAGCAACGGAAATGCTCTCTTCAGGGCTTTCGTTGTACATCTTATGCCCCAAAGAAATGACTTTTCTGGCTCGCTCGTTTATATCCGACCATTTGGCGAAGTGCAGCGCGCTTCTGCCTGCGCTCTCATCACTGTCACCTGGCTTTCCATTGTCTACAATCCAGTCATCTTGAACCTCATCATCTGCATAATTATTTGACCTGATTTGATAACCGCTTTGCGATCCGCTGGTTTTCGAATTATTGTTCAAACAGGCGTCTTGTTGCTGTCTTTCGGTTGCACCATCTGTTTGCAACATATTTGCGTTGTCCCCGTGTCCTTGTTTCTTTTGTTCATTTTTCTCTCTTTCATCAACTGATTCTGAGTCACCGTCGTCATCTGTTGGATGAAGTCGATCGGTGACATTTGTCTCGTCTATCCTACACACATCAACGTCATCAGTGACTGTCGCACGGTCTTTTACATCGAATGCGATAAGATTTTCGTCGTTATAAATCGCTGAAACTGAAGACCAGTTGCTCATTTCATCCATTGTTTGGTTTTCTTCGTTCACAAACCTTTCTTCATCGTCTTTCCTATGGGTGATTTCCTCACTCTGGCGACTTTCCTCCGGGCAAGCCATTACTATGTGATCGTCATTCCTAGCAGAGATATCATGTCTATCAATCATGACACCTTCACTCTCCTCGAAGACGATCACTCTTTGATCGTCATTCCTAGCAGAGATATTATTTCCGTCAATCATAGCATTTTCACCGTCCTCAAAGTCGATTGCTCCTTGATCGTAATTCCTAGCAGAGATATCATTTCTGTCAATGATGACACCTTCATTATCTTCAAACACATTTACACCTTGATCGTCATTCCTTACAGAGATATCATGCCCGTCATTCGTGGCATCTTCACTGTCCTCAAAGTCGATTACTCTTTGATCGTCATTCCTGGCAGAGATATCATTTATGTCATTAATGACACCTTCACTATCTTCAAACACGTTTACACCTTGATCGTCATTCCTGACAGAGATAAAATCTCCGTCAATCATGGCATCTTTACTGTCCTCGAAGACGATTACTGTTTGATCGTCACTAATGGCAGAGATATCATTTCCGTCATTCATGACACCGTTACTGTCATCAAAATCGACCACATCTAAATCGTTATTCCTGGCAGAGATAACATTTCCGTAATTCATGGCACCTTCACTATCTTCAGAGACGATTACTCTTTGATCGCCATTCCTGACAGAGATATTATCTCCATCAATCATGGCATCTTCACTGTCCTCAAGGACGATTACACCTTGACCGTCATTCCTGGCAGATATATCATTTCCTTCAATCACTACATCTTCATTATCACAGACGATTATACCTTGATCGTCATTTCTGGACAAGGTATCATATCTCTCAATCATGACACCGTTATTAACCTCAAAGAAGATTGCACATTGACCGTCATTCCTGGCGGCGATATCATCCTCGCCATTTATGGCATTTTCACTGTCCTCAAAGGCGACTGCTCTTTGATCGTCATTCCTGGCAGAGATATCATTTCCACTATCTTCAAAGACGTTTATACCTTGATCGTCATTCCTGACGGAGTTATCACTTCCGTCATTCACGGCACCGTCCTTACCTTTAAAGGCGATAATCCCTTGATCAAAGATCGTAGCACCTTCACTATCCTCAATGATGATTGCTCTTTGATCGACATTCGTGGCAGCGATATCGTTTCCGCTAATCATGGAACCCCTACTGTCATCAACGATGTCGACACCTAGATCGTCATTCCTGGCAGAGGTATCAGCTCCGTCATTCGTGGCACCTTCACTATACTCAAAAACAATTGCTCTTTGATCGTCATTCCTGACAGAGATATTATCTCCATTAATCTTGGCATCTTCACTGTCCTCAAAGACGATTACACCTTTATCGTCATTCCTGGCGGAGAAATCATTTCCGTCATTCATGGCACTTTCACTATCCTCAAAGACGATTGCTCTTTGATCGTCATTCCTGACAGAGATATTATCTTTATTAATCATGGCATCTTCACTGTCGTCAAAGACGATTACACCTTGACCGTCATTCCTGGCGGAGATATCATGCCCGTCATTCATGGTATCTGCACTATCCTTAAAGGGGATTATCCCTTGATCGTCATTCCTCGCAGAGATATCATTTCCTTCAATCAAGGCATCTTCACTATCCTCAAAGACGATTACTCTTTGATCGTCATTCCTGGCAGAGATAGTACTTCCGTCAATCATGGCACCGTTACTATCATCAAAGACGTTTACAGCTTGATCGTCATTCCTGGCAGAGATATTATCTCCGTCAATCGTGCCAGCTTCACTCTCTTCAACGGTGATTCCAATATCCTCGTTTCTAGTAAAACTATATTTTTCTTCAATCATAGTACCTTCATTTACTTCAAAAGGAACCTTCTCTTCATCATTGGTTCCACAACAGCCTTGCTTTACATCCATCAAATGATCTTGGACTTTGTTAAGCATCCTAACTTCATCAACATCACCGGTTAAGAAATTTTCAATTTCGCCAATCTCCTGACTTTCGTTAATTTCGATAGACTTAACTTTCATTGGTTTGACGTCATCACTGCTAACTGTTTGACTTTCACTTCTGATCTGTCGTTGTTGCTCATCCAAACAATCTGCGTTTTTCTGTCTATCTCCATCGATTGCATAATCTTTATCCGTTTTGCTGCCTTTTCCCTCAGCTCTTTTTCCAATGTAGCTGTCCTCATCACTTATGCTGCTGTCTTGCCGTTTATCTGTCCTATCAGCTTGGTTATTTGTAAAGTCTTTTTCGTCATCCATTAAATCTTTGGTTGCATTGTAAGTATCTCTGTTGCCATCTGATCTTACAGCGTTTAGTTTTTCATCAGTCAGACTAGAGTCACCTGAATTGGAAATTGAAATCTGTCTATTTCTGTGACCCTCTGCGTCTCCGCCAATTATTGTCTTTCCTCTTCTGACTGAGTCGTTGTTCAAAGAACCTTCTTTGCTCTTCTGACTCTGCCTTCTACTTCTGATTATCACACTTTCTTGGATGAAAATCTTCTTCACTGCTCTGCCCTCCTCTCGATCTTGGTTTATATAAATCTGGTTTGTGCTTTGTTGTCCAGTTGCATGGAAATGTTCAATTTCGCCAGTCTTAGGTCTTTCATTATTTTCTATAGACTTAACTTTAATTGCTTTGACGTCATCACTGTTGACTGCTTGACTTTCACTTCTGATCTGTCTTTGCTGCTCATCCAAATAATCTACGTTTTTCTTTCTATCCCCATCGGTTGTATAATCTTTATCCGTTTTGCTTCCTTGTCCCTCAGATCTTTTTCCAATGAGGCTCTCCTCATCACTTATGCTGTTGTCTTGCCGCTTATCCGTCCTTCTATCAGCTTGGTTATTTGCAGAGTCTTTTTCGTCATCTTTTAAATCTTTGTTTTTATTGTCAGTATCTCTCTTGCCATCTGATCTCATAGCCCTTAGTTTTTCATTAGTCAGACTAACGTCACCTGAATTGGAAATTGAACTCTGTCTACTTCTGTTACCCTCTGCGTCTTCACCAATCATTGTATCTCCCCCGACTGCGTCATCGTTCACAGAACTGTTCTTGTCCTTCGTCGCTTTCAACTTATTCTGCACCGCCTTGTTGGTGTCATTCTCGACTTTATTCCCGCTGCTCAAGTTGCCATGTTTGGTGTCATTTCGTCTCCTACTTCTGACTATCACACTTTCTTGGATGAAAATCTTCTTCATTTCTTTGCCCTCCTCCTGATCCTGGTTACTCTGAAGGCAAGACGTAGTCTTGACATTTGCTGTTCTTTGCTCTTCTGACTTTGTAGAGTCCGCCAGTCGTTTGTCATTTGCAGTCTCTTGATAAGTATCGACCGGTAGATGTTGGTTTTTATTGTCTTCGGTGGAAACATTCTTAAAAGCATCGACACTTTCAGCGTGATTGCGATATTCTTTAATCGTATCGTTGTCCACTTGACGTTGAAGGGTTTCGTTAACCGCAATGCCTGCTTTGCCCTCAGTTGATGGGTTCTTCTTAACATCGCCTTCTAATTTACGGATATTTCTGTAGTTGGTAGTTGTTGTTGTAAGATGCTCCGAGTCTTTGTTTTGATCCGGAACAGGAAGAACAGGAGATCGATTGTGACTTGGCATTTCTCCGTATTGCTCTGCTTTCCTGACCACGTCTTTAGCTAGATATTCTTTCTCCGCAATGGGACTGCTATCGCGGTCATCAGGTGTCTGAGTTTTCGATTTGATCGTCTTCACTTTGCTTGGTTTCGGCAGCTGACCTTCTGCGAGTAGCAACTCTATCTTAGGCGTCTTTTCCCTTGGGTGTCTGCGTTTTGTTTCTTCTGCAGCTGGCAAATTAGGTCTCGGCATAGATGTTGATGGTTTCGACTGGAAATGCTGTGAAGCCTCAACATCAGCAACTCTCTTCTGAGGATCTTTCATTAAGATTTCGGGTTTTGTTCTCTCCGATTGCTTAGCACCCAAAACAATTCCATCTGCAAACGAAGGATTTAGCAGAGAAGCTTCACTTGCATCCAAACGAGTTTGGAGTTCACTCGGGTAAGGACTTGTGCTGTCTTTATATGCGTTAGGATCGTCCTGTATTGAAACTGGTTTGTCCGATTTGTATGTTTTATCGATGCTTCGTCGTTTTGTCCTGTCTTTTCTCGACTTCTCTTTAGACTGATCTTTGGAAATTCTTTTCCTAGTCTCCTTTGGCTGATGATGAGACAACATTTCCGAACAGACGTCGCTCATCTTCTTCCCAGCCATCAACCATACGTTCTCTCCGAGGTCCGCGCAGCCCGAATCAACTTGTCTTCGAGGCATCACTTCAACCGGTTCCTCAGATGCAACAGCAACAGCAGCAGCATCAACGCTATCAGGAGCCTTTGGTTGAAATCCAGCAGATGCTCGTCTGAATGGCTGTGCATCTGGAACTGGAGTTCGTTTTCTTTTAACATCGTTTGCTACAGGAACTGAGAAATAGACCGGTCTCGAGTAAGGAATGTCGACGAATAAAGGAGTGTCATCCGGACACATCTCATAGGACTCTCCGAAGGTCGTCTTCTTGGCGAACTCCGGGAACCCAAGGAAGACATCGTCGAAGCTACCGCAGGGTCCTGACGGAAGACCAACTGGCAGAGGCGGACGGACAGTATCTCCGATTCCAGAGTCCTGGCTCTGGGTCGAATCCACTCGTCTGCTGGGCTTCATTGAAACGGAACGCACGACTCTCGCTGGTTCGTTGACAGTCAGCGTTGCTTTGTATGTCTGGCTCCTAGCAATTTGATCTGCAATCGAACACAAGTTTCATAAAGGAATCAAGTTTACAATATGTGGCTATATCAGCAGCTTTCTCTTAGAGGCACCACAGTCTTCATGGGGCTTTACGGAGTAAGCGCAAATACGTATAGTCATGTTATTCTTCTTTAGTTACATGATCAAACATAAAAACAGTTGTTCGACTCGCTTAAATTGGAACCTGCCACACGTAGATTTGTACAGCCGTTGCTCAGCCAATTTGTCAAATATCTTGCAGCAAAATCGATTGTACAAACCTATATGACTAAAAGCAGTACAATAAGGCAATTCAAAGCATCACTTTGAAATTTCTTACCGTTTTACATCATGTAATGTAAGTATCTGGACATTTATATAGCGCTTTCCAAAGAACCCTCAAAAGCGCTGAAGGTTTATTTTCGAAGCCATCACTTGGAACCTTTTTCAAATAGCGATTTCCCATGGCAGCTGTCAGCCGCTTTTCCGCTTTTCCATTCAATTTTAAATTGCCCCTCCGGTCATCGGACATTCCAGTTTCCTTGTCGTTCGTTGAACTTGACGGTCAATGACTGTTGCCATTAGTGATTCCCATCTTCCATCTGAATCAACGGATAAGTGTCTCCCTCGTCGTCCCTTTGTCTCTTCGTCTTTTGTCCTTTCCGAACTTCGGATCTTTTTCGTTTGTTTTTCTTCTATTCATTTAACTTTATTTGTTGCTTCACCTAAATCCAGCTGCTTATTAGTCATTCCAATCATCGCTTTTAAATTAATAGGTCCTGCGAGTCTAGTGTTTCTCGTTCTTCATAGGGGTCATCCAAAAAGGACGTCCGCAATGATGGGGGGAGGGAGGGGTCATCGATATGCGGACAAATGCGGACAATGGGGAGGAAGGGTTATGACCAGTGCGGACGTCCGCATCTAAACTTTTAAATTTGATAGTTTTTTAAGCACCAACTTGTTTCAACCTTACCCGAAAGACGAAAATGTCAGTGAAGTGATTGTCTAAAACCTCATGCATGGTGTGACCTTTGCTGCGACTTTAAAGAGGCTTTTATTACTGCACATCCTGCGATATGAACCGAAGTGTCACTTGAACATGCACAGAGCTTAAGCAACGACAGCGCATACTTGTCGAACGACTGATAATTAAAGACTAAGCGCTTAGATATATATACAGCGAATCAGGCTATCTATAGGTCTCTATGTACAAATTGTACATGCACATTGAACAACCTTTATTCTGAACTGCAAATGTAACCAAAGCGTCCCAAGAACAAATTGGTCGTTCTAACGTAATCTATTCTGATGTGTTCTAATGACTTATATAGCTCCGTTGTCGTAATGTATCAAAATGTTTTATCGCGGGAAAATGTTGTCAAAAGTTGTAATAAATTAGGGAAATCAGGTGTTAAAACAGAGATATTGTGTTCACGATGTTGAGCGCGCAAGACAAGATACTTTCTTCCTACCTGGTTTGTCGTGAGGAGGATTCGAAGCCAGGCCAAGCGATCGCGGCATGGAGTGGCACTGTCTGCGTGGTCGAGTGGTGGTCCTTCGCCTAGGAGAACCGGCGATTATAGACCCTATAGACCCTGGACAGACAAATCAAAGCCAATGCATCGGATGTCACGTAGGCCAATCACTTACTCAACTTAGGGTCAGGTAGACCATTCGCACACTAATTAATGCCATATAGGCCTATAGGCTATATTTTTCAGCTCTAGCGCATCCAATTACTATTCTATAGGGATATGTCAACAAAGGGACGATTTCATACTTTATTATGCAACATTCAAACAACATTTTCGTTCAAGATAGTATGGTTCAACAACACTCATTTCCACGTTTATATTCAGAGAAACTATTTCCTTCGTAGACTCTTAAAGTAGACGTTTCAATGCAAACTTGGTAGATGCGTTGTAAACTTGGAATTAAACGTTATGTCCTGCGACGCTCTGTCTCTGCGTCCAGGACCATGGGATTCGTGCATAGCAGAGGCCAAAGAGAAGGAATCCGAACCTTTTCCGTGTTCCTATATCGAACGTAGGAGCCTTACTTTTACTTTCACTTTACTTGCGTGACCCTATGTCACTCAAACATCCGATGCGGAAGTTAAATGACCGCTTCTTAGCAAACAGTATGTATGTTTAAAATGCAAATATGACTATAATTATTTAGTAACTGCCTAATTAAACTCCTAAATTTCTAAATAAAAAATTGAAACTTGAGTGTAGAAAGCAAATAAATAATAGCGCTATGTGATACACCTCGAACTCTTATAACGGGTAGCAGAGTGCCATCGTGCCATGAGAAAACTATTGAAGTTTCTTCAATGAGATTAGTAATAACAGCTCTAAGACTGTCATATAGACTACTAACACAGATTTACTGTGTACTGTGCATAGACTACTAACAACTATGTACCGTACTGTGTATAAACTACTAACATAGACCTCTTGCGTACAAATGGGCTGACATCTAATACTAATGCACTTATTTCGAATTGTTAAATTCTGTTGCCTATTGAATCTGATGGAATTTGGACACGTTGAATGATGTAGCGCTTGTTTACAGAATATGATACATTGCATCCACTCTTCCTCGTCATTTCTAGCTGACAAATGAAGCCAATGTCTTTCTATCCTCTTTCCTTTGGATCCAATGATGGCGCAAATAGAAAGACATTAGGAAATTAGATTTGACGGAGCCACCGATCGCTGGATCCAACTCGGGAAAGCCCATCAAAGCACGAGGATGTATCGACGCAGAGGTTTACTTTCATCTGCCATGCAGGCATTTTCCTCCAGTCGTATGTATAGTGGATGAATTTCATCGCATTAAAATAATCTATATTAAAAATATTCGCACCATTCTTCTGAGTTTTCAAATATTTTCAATGATTTCTTATCTATGTATTGGATATGCAAGCTGTGATCAATAATTCTACACCTTCGGACATCCTTTTGACCATGGGCGGCGATCCCGGGGGGTCGCGGGGGACAAGACCCCCCCACCTTTAAGAGTGGGGGGACACGCCATACATCGGACTCCCCCCCAAATTTTGAGGAAACCCCAAAAAGGTCATCAAATTTTTCGCGCGTGAGCGCGAAAAAAATGTTTTGACCTCTTTTTTCACCAGATCAGAAAATGTTTTGACCTCTTTTTTCACCAGATCAGTTCAAAACTCGTTTTTCACTAGATCAGTTCCAAAATGTCCCCCCACCTGTCAAACAAGATCGCCGCCACTGCTTTTGACTACCCTTTCGAAAATCACTCTGACCGGAAACAGCGCTACTCGTGAATAAGGTGGTGCCCTGCCCTTAGCTTTTGAGTGGCGCTTTAGAAGTTTGGAGTGTACGATTAATATTATCTGATACCTTGCTAAATCAGACAAGGAGAGCGACAGTGCGACTTGTGGGACACGATTCAAAAGTATAGGCCTACACGTGAACCGCATAGTTGACTCAAAACTATTATAATTATTCAAACTGAGCCTAGACCTGTATCTTAGACAGTAGCCGTGACCTGATTCGGTGCGGTTAACCTTTACTAGATCACTTATACATACAATTAAAATATTATTCGGATGACTGCATAGTAATTAGAATGACTGACCTAAGGCGATGTAAGCCATTCCGTCAAGATATGTAATATCCAAGGTTCACCTAGGTGACTGAAAGAAAGCCTACTTAAAGGATTCACGTAGGCCTATACTTCTGGTAAAACGAACACTACTGATATTTATTCTAACATCAATCTACTGATTATGCATAACCTTTGAATAGCCTCTTGTGCTCTTAAAGAAATGTCTATTTCCAGCAGGCATTAGTGCTCATAATCTCTAACTGTCTGGTGTCAAAAAGAACATCCACTGTGGTCTATCCTGTCAAATAATTAATATTGCTACCTAGGGGCGGCGATCCCGGGGGGTTGAGGGGGACAAGACACCCACCTTTAATAGTTGGGGACACGCTATACAGTTGATGGCGCAAATAGAAAGACATTAGAAAGACACCTACGGGCGCTGAGCCCATGGTTATTGAATGAATATACAGTTGTCCCCCAAATTTCGAAGAAACACCAAAAAAGGTGAACAGAAATTTTTCACTTTTTTACCAGATCAATTCGAAAGTGTCCGGTGTCTCCCACCTATCAAACACGATCGCCGCCACTGAGGCTATCGATGTTTAGGACCACTGTAGCACCACAACATGCAATATTATATGAAGGGCAGTAATTGTCCTACAACAGATTATCTGCAATTTTCAGACATTGTGGGACCCTACTCTTCATAGAGTATTCAAGCCACAAGGGACGAAGTCATCTGCTTGTCTGAATAGCCGTTGCATTCATTGTCCATTGAAAATAGTCCATGTTAATGATAATGACAAGACATTGTTGCACTGCAGGAACAGTGGATGTAGTACTCGAGAGCAGTGCTCATCCATATACAGAGCTCTTCTCATTCCTTAATTATTTGAAAATATTGCTATTGGCATTACATAGATACACCAATAGCTGTACATAGTAAGGCCTGCACATCTTTAAAAAAATCTTGGCAAGCCAGTATAAAGGCACATTCTACTCAGATATAGGTATAATTCACGCAACAAATATACATATATGTGCATATACGTACATATACATATGTAGACCTCTATTATATGTATATTGCTCATTGAAATATAATAGCCCGTGGCATTGAATTTCGATGGGGTGACACAAGCTTTTAACCCACCAATCAATTCCATATCCTGCCAGCATCTCCATGGACATAAGATTGGATTTATATGGGCTCAGTAAGGGACCAATGTGGGAATATTGGTCCTGCATTGGTTGCTATGGGCTTGCTGACAGGGCAGCATATTGGTTATACGGTACTGTATCGATTTGAACTTTTTGGGAAACCGATCAACATTAGGGAAGAAAAGTAAATTCTGGAAAAACTGAAACCTGCTAAATCAGTTTTTCAATCGAGGCTTCGAAAATATTGACGTTGTGTCAATAATTTAGTAGGGAGGTCCACTTATATACACGGTAGATTCAGCACCGTATAGGCTTAATAACACTGTATACCAACACTACTGATGCCTTTTTTCACACACCGTAACTCAACCGAGGAAGGGCAGGAAATCAGTCTGCATATCATTATGCTGGCGTTTGCAGTCACTCGATCTCCAAGTCATATCAGATTTGCTGAAGGGAGTAGTGTTAAGAAAGGAATCCAAGTTGGCATACACATATGATGATGATGATGATGATGATGATGATGATGATGATGATGATGATGATGATGATGATGATGATGATGATGATGATGATGATGATGATGATGATGATGATGATGATGATGATGATGATGATGATGATGATGATGATGATGATGATGATGATGATGATGATGATGATGATGATGATGATGATGATGATGATGATGATGATGATGATAATTGAAGATGATGATGATAATTGAAGATGATGATGATAATAATAATAATGATAATAATAATAATAATTCGGACCAATCAATGCTAATGGACTAAAATTCGTCAAGGACCTTGGACGTCTTCTGAGCCAGGTCTCAGAAGACCCAAGAGAAACTAGCCGTGACGGTCCAGCGTTTCAACGCAGCTCCGCATTCCGCCGCACTTTTGCACTTCCGGGTCTCGATGAAGATGGTCACTCCAGAGATTAATTTTCACTTATTTAGTATCTGACTCCTGAGTGATTATATGTACCTCGGGGAGAAAAAATAACGACAATTTATATGGCGCCGTAACGCGGCCATACCGCTACAAGGGCGCCTTACAAGTACTAGCGGGCAGGATAAGCCTTGACGAACAGGTGGGTTTTAGGTCTAGATTTGAAGGAATCCACTGAGTCGGCGAGTCTGATGGCGTGTGGAAGACAATTCATCGAACAGAAATGTCTAGTAGCTGCAATTTAGGCTTACCGCTGCAGCCAAGAGTTTGCGATATTCTTTTGATGTCTGGAGGACGATATCGCTGGTACACTGAACAAAAACGACAGCAAGACAATTTAAGTACAACTTACCAACGAATTATAACAATAGGCAACAAAGGCATTGCATTGTTCCGTAGAGAATGTCGTTAAAAATTATCTGAAAACGAATTATACACCTGCAGTAATTATTGTGGAGGCCAAAATCTGCAAAACCGATCAAAGATAAGTCCTCCTCCCACTTGATTGTAAAGTGTGGTCCAGAAGGAAGACAGGCATTGTTTAAATAGTTCGCAGAGGATCAGAAATCCCTGAATGTGACTTTACTCGGCTCAGCGTCACTGGCTCAACACCAAAGCATCGCATATACATTAGTATGTATGACATGTGCACTTCAGCCATTAGCAGTGGTGGATATAGCTTTATTAATTCATATCAGCTGAGGGATTTCTGCATGTACAAGAGTTGCAACAGTTTTTTTTTTACTTCAACCGAGGGTGTAACCGGAGTATACGGACTTAAATTATTACACCCTCGCATCGCGTCTCAATTCCGAACGTTTCCTTTGCTTGATTACATGAATATGTCCGTCTATTTGTCAATTCAAGTAAGTTCACTACCGCAAAGGCATCGGTCCTTTTATATTGCATTCATAAATATATTAATATGTATAGGTATTTAAACCTATTTGTGTTGGCATATATATGTATTATGTATAGATATTAATAATTCATGTATTCAAGTATGTATGTATGTATGTATGTATGTATGCATGCATGTATGTATGTATGTATGTATGTATGTATGTATGTATGTATGTATGTATGCATCTATGAGGAGCCTATTTGATTATTTAAATATATCTACAAATTCTACATGTATGCTGTCTGTGTAGGTTATACATTACATCGGCAAATGTGAATAGCCTACATGTACGTGTGTGTAGTGGCGTTTAAGTAAGTTGAAAGTTCAGTGGAAACTGTCGAATTATTACAGAAAACTCTGAAAATATTTTAACTTGATATTGAATCATTCCCCATTAAAAGACACTCCTCTAATTATGTATGCATTTATGTACGAAAGTATATATATATATATGTTTGTATGTATCTGGAGTTTCATAAAGCGCATTTTAGAAACCCCTCAAAAGCATATTCCCCAACTCCTGATGAAAGGCGCCTTAAGCCAAGCATTCATCAGGATTCATAAAATTCAAAGAGCGTCCGGCGTTGCTTATAAAGCCGTCGCCTGCCTTGTATGTATTGTGTGTACCTAGACAGTTTTAAGCGCCTTTTAAGTAGCCTACAGCACTGTGGCGCTGACTGCGCCAGACTCCTTGGTGTAATTATCAGAAACCATCTCACATATAAAAGCTGACTGCCTGAAAATGGTCGTTTCTTTAATTGACAATCCGTCTTACCTTTAAAAGTTTTTAGGTCCATCATCGAAGTATCGCATCCATGAACGTTGACAGCGTAGACGGTGAGCAGTCTTTTATTGAAGTATTCGTCGATGTTGATGATCGTCAGGGAATACTTCTGTCCTCCGTCGTGTCTCTCGAGGTGGAATCGCGGTCCCTCGACGACTTTCTCGCCACAGTCGATGTACCAGGTGACACTAGGATCAGGACGTCCAGTCACGTCGGCTGAGATGACACAAGGATAGTCACACTTGACGAGGAACGGTGAGACGAGAGGATGACCGGAAATAGTGACCACTGGCGCCGCCATCTTAACTCTGCGTCCGCCTTCCTTCTTCTCCTGCAGTCAGTATACATAAGAAACGAATGCAATACTCGATCAAAATCCTCCTCATCCTCTGTGCCTCGTATTGCTGGAGCTCTTAACATGACGAAAACTCTGGATGGAAATCGTTTGGTTTGGTTGGGTCATACCTACCGTTGGTGCCTTTTCTAGTTACCTTACTGACTAACTTTTCGTTGTTAATTAACTTTAATAGCCTATAAGTTAGAACAGAGTGGAGAGACAGTCTTTGATTTCTTTGATTTCACTTAGCATACCGGTAACCATAAAGTTTTCTCATTACAATTACAATTGAAAAATGGTTTCGATCTTTCATTAACTGGGCTTGGATGCGAATCCACTCCGACTTGCATCTGAACCTGGAACCAAACCTCACCATACCTGTCTTCAGCACTGATTGGCTTTGACTAGCGGGCCTGTAACTTATTTACGTGCTTCAAAATGCAGATATTAGGTCTACGATTACAAGTGAATTAGCGAACCTGTGTTTCGTCGCTCGTATGCCTGTGCTATAGTCTAACACTGTGTTTCGCAAAGTGTGTTCCGCGGAACCCTAGGGTTCCGTGAGGGGAAGACCATGGTTCCGTGAGGAAATTAGATAAAAGTGTTGTTTGGATATATTGCTACATTATAAATCAGGTTCCGAGGTGAAGACAAGGATTTAATGGGAAAAATTCATTTAAAATAATTTCTAATCTAACTTTTATAGATTCAACGTGTACATATAGGCCCTCTACCATGATGACTCGTATTCTACTGCAACAAATATGAAATATAGATAATTAGATATCGAATAAACACTAGAACTCCGACACTGCAAGCAGTCTGGTGTCGCCAGTCACAAGCCTGGATAAAGAAGGAGGGCGACGTCAACTGCCCTTCATGGCAGTCATTAGATCTCGTTAAACACCAGAAACTACGACGACTAAATGCTGCACCTGATATAAAAGTCCAACTTTCTAGTATGAAACCGAACATTAAAAAATATACTGCACCGAAAGGGAATTGGTTTAAACTTTAAACTTTATTTATTCATATGAGCCATTTTTAAAATCTGCTTGTATAAAAGAAAATTCAATTAATCATAACTGTGTTAATAATTAAACCTAAATTGGTCTGATTCACAGGCACAATGCATACCATAATATGTTTTGTTTAGGCAGAGATCCGTCGAAAGATTTTCAGATCAAAAAGGTTCTGTAGCCAAAAAGATTGGGAAGCACTGGTTTAACAAATGGCCTAGTCCTAGTGCACTTGGTCACAGGATACTGTGACCCTAGCCCTACCTCAAACCAATATAGAGTTGCATTTTTCTCTGGAGCTGGCCAATTGACTAAGCTTTTCGAATGGATCACGGTTACCGTTTTTGCGGTTCAACACAAATCTACGGTCGATTCATTCTTTAACAGGTTGACAACATCGCTAGGAAAGATGTCAGATTGGATGTTAAAGTGAGCGAGTTCAGATTAGTGTACACGACCAATAGTTTACCCGTTTCTTTGCATCTGGGGTCTGTTCTTCTGAACATACAACTCACCTGCTAATAAATAGCCTACGACGTATGTAAGCAAAAACACTCATGCAGGTCGTATGGAGCCAGCTAAGTCATATTAACATGGTTGCTCACATCGACCATTACAGTCGGTCTGAATATAGCAGTGATAAGCCTGGAGTAGCTGTAGTGGATAACATGGTATTGATCATTTCTAAACATATTAGGAAAATGCAGACAATGAGGTCGCGATGCTTCGCAAATCGGATCAAGGGACGACGAGGCCGGAAAATGGGACAGCTCAGCGGTGTATAGTTAGAAGCGGTAGCAGACGTACAGGAATTGGAAGGATAGAAGCTCTGCCAGTTTTAAATATGTACGTCCAGAATTAGAAGCGAGGGAGTGACCTTTGAATGACCCCTTATCGATAGGAATGAATGAAAATATCTTCAGAGCCATGCAGTACCATGGCTTACTTAACACGTGTTAACATACACGTGCACACATCAAGGGTTAATGCAAGAATCTGAAAGCATGTCTGATAGATTTATACACAGATAGTGAAGCCATCAGCTGAGCTAAAAGATAATTATTTTGTACATGATGTAGCATGTCCATTTATCGCACACTCTGTAACAGCGAATTTTATCATGCATAATGTGTAAATTGGTAGTATAAATATTACTGATATTTAGCTATTGAAATTACATATATTGGGCCTAATATCAACTTACAATGTATATTTAAGATAAGAATAAAAATACAAAAGTAGGCCCACCCATTAACACCTAAAGAGTTATCCTGGTTTGAAGACAACGTATCAGGTTCAAATCCCTCATGAGCTGACTGAACTCCACAGGCAATAATTGTAAAATAGACCTACTGTAGGCCTACCATATACGCATATATATCTCGGCTACCTATGCATCAAAACACACATAGGTCAAATAGAGCGCCTTTTAGTACATCACAAAGGCAGTTCCCAGATCATCATTCCCCCGATAGTCATCCAACTGATCTAAATAGGTGCGTGCGTTTAAAAATAGTTTGAAGATGTTTGTAAACAGAGTTAAATGCAGCAGCACACATGAGCAAAGGAAGACTGTTTCCAAGAGGAAGGTCGATCCAAGACATGAGAAGGCACAATGGGGTCGAGGTGTTATACGGAAGCAAGGCACCTGCATATCTCCACGAGAAACAGAGCGAAACGATCTTTGAGAGCTACCTAAAAATGCACTATATAAAAAGGCTCGTGTCTCGTACATGCGTAGGCCTACATGTAGCCCTACAGGTCTACATATGTAGGCTGGATAGACGTAGATGTGTCCGAGAGTTTCTTTATTGGAAAATCGATTGATCAATATAGTTTAGCTCGTAGTCATGTGTAGGTGTGCGTGTGCGTGTGTGTGTGTGTGTGCGTGCGCGTATATATATATATATATATATATATATATTAATCCGATGAATATCAAATTTTCTCTAACTACAGCACAGAAAATGAGAAAAATTAAAAAAATCATAAGAATCAGTAGCATAGATCCTTTCTAAACACCGGGGGGAAATCAGACGCCTGCCTAGTGTTCAGGGTTCGATCCTCTGTCTCATGGATATCAATCCAATGGCAAAATCCTGTTTACGAATAAACATGCAGTAAAAATGTCGACGAGGTGAAGTACGGTTTTGCTTTCTTAGACAAGATTGTAAACTCTTGGCCCCACTTGACTCCCTGTGGGTAGTAAAACGTTTTTACTCCGCCAGAGTAAATAAGTAAGTAGCTGAATAGCAGAGGTCATTCGCAGGAGGGCGCAGAGAAGGTCGTATTCCGGAGCTTTGTTGAGGATTTCTGACATTGTTGCTCTGTTATAATCGCTGGGTGAATTACGATGACAGTGTCGTGATTCCAATCGGAACTCCACTCTGCAAATCTGCATGTCCATCTACATAGGCGTAATTTGTGGGGGTACAAGGGGTACCCGTACCCCACTTTTTCGACTGAGGGATAGTGGGATACCGTACCCGCCACTTTTTAAACAATGCCAATCAATGTTTTATTATTGAGCCTTCCCAGAGACTGAAGTCTCCGCCTTGCTTCGTTATGTAAGAAATTGGTACCCCCACTTTTTAGATCAAAGTTACGCCCCTGTCCATCTAAATATTTTTGCGCCTCACAATGTTAAAAAAAACAACACGTCTTCATTGTTTAGATTCCAGGATTTATTTTCTTTTTGGTGCTCCTAATTTGTAGACATAAACATATATATCGTTAAGAAATGACCTACCATCCCATCACCATCCCATCACTTTCACTCACGCAACTAGTGTGTAATTAATTAAGACGCACTTCGCTTAGTTGATGAGATGAATTGTCCAAGGGTATAAATAGAGAGGCTCTTTAATAGAAAGACCAGACCGGATTTACCTTTCAAGCACGTTTTTGGTGCACCCTTAGTGGTCACGTTTTCTTGTGTATTTCGGATCTCATTTTAGTCTCCCATTACGTGGATGACAGTTGAATTAATTTCTGCCGACGTCCTTCCAGAGTCTGACTTGTGTTTGAAGTGTTTTGCGTTCTTGTTTTGAAAGTGTGAGTATCTTTCCAATTTGTACATAGCGTAAATAATAAGTTTTATTATTCTTTTTGGAAGTCTCATTTCTCCCTTGACGAACGAACTAACACAATATACATACGCAAAGCAGAGGGAGAAAGAGAGGACAAATAATCACCCAAAAGCCCACCATTAAGCGATATTTCACTGAGAGTAAAGAAGGTACGAGATCTCACTGAGATGTGAGTACTGAGTAGGCATGTGTAACTGTGTATGTAGGTGAGCAATAATATCCGCATAAAACTGTTATTGTGATATTGCGAATGAGACGATGGCGCACCTACACTTGACCTCTGTAGGCCTAAAGACGGTTCAAAAACGCACATTGACGGCTACTGAAGTCTTAGAACATTATAATGCACACAAATGTCGTTAAAATACCAGCTGTTGTGGAGGATTTAGTCCCTATTAGGCAGGCTATTAGGCAGACTCCTTGACGACGTCCCAACCAGACCGAGACCACAGCAGCCGCTGTAGGGGAATATATATAGGCCTGTGTGTGTGTGTTTGCGTGTGTGTGTGCGTGCGTGCGTGCGTGTGTGTGTGTGTGTGTGTGTGTGTGTGTGTGTGTGTGTGTGTGTGTGTGTGTGTGTGTGTGTGTGTGTGTGTGTGTGTGTGTGTGTGTGTGTGTGTGTGTGTGTGTGTGTGTGTGTGTGTGTGTGTGTGTGTGTGTGTGTGTGTGTGTGTGTGTGTGTGTGTGTGTGTGTGTGTGTGTGTGTGTGTGTGTGTGTGTGTGTGTGTGTGTGTGTGTGTGTGTGTGTGTGTGTGTGTGTGTGTGTGTGTGTGTGTGTGTGTGTGTGTGTGTGTGTGTGTGTGTGTGTGTGTGTGTGTGTGTGTGTGTGTGTGTGTGTGTGTGTGTGTGTGTGTGTAAGCATATATGTATGGAAGCGGTCGAAACGATGCAGCCTAATCCGTCGAAAGGCTGTTGGCCAAGTCGACCGTGTAAATAAATATTGGCTGATTCTGTTGTGTACTATAATACCTATCTGGTTAATGGCCTGCATATAAATGAATGCATATGTATACATGTATGCATAATACAAGTGTATATGCCATGCAAGGTATAGATCTACATGTAGAACTCCGACAGCGTCAACCAACGTATGCAAGATCAAAATTATAGGCCTACATACAATTACATGCCTTAATACTATGGTATATATAAAGGCCTAGTACGTATACGGGCACAAGCAACTTCAATACATAAATATATATTGCTTTCTGTGATTATATGAACACAAGTCGCCTATAGAACCTATAAAATTATGAATTTAGTGGCCAGACTAAAATCGTATTTAGATCTGTTATATATATAATATGCTTACGTTGGTTGAATCCTCGGCTTTTGCTGCTAGGCCAACTGACAGATGCGTTCTAATATTGTGTTCTTAAGCATTTCTGTGTCCGCCATACAATCCACACACTGTTTACACACGAAGGCCTATGCCTATAAAACGCTGTAGACCTATATTATCATGTCCTGTGTTGAAGCGCCGGTCTTGTATCTCCTTTGCATTTCAAAGCTCAGGTGCTTCGCTGCTCAAACTGACTTTCAGGAAGGACGTTTGAAAGTCCACATTATTGAGAGACGCGAATCGAGGCGCGTTCTCTGCAACGTGCTAGCGTATTAGTAATCAGAGGCCTAGTGCACATTATAGGCGCTGTCAACAAGCAGGTCACCCTCATATATTATACATGTATCTATACATGTATATATGTGTATATATATACAGAGGGGGATGAGGAGGAGGAGGAGGCTCAAACCCGCACTCTGCGCGTTACAGGCTGAGAGCTGTAACCAATCTGCTACCTTGTATCACGTGTCCGATGCATATAACAATATACACAAATGTATGCATGCATAGATATATGCATTGATACATACGTCAGTACGTATACACGCATGCATGCGTACATACATATTCGCATACATAAGTACATAATACAAAATTACACACATTATACATACATACATACATACAACCATACAAACGTATACATACATACACTTTCGTTCGTCGTGTGCTCATAGAGTCTTTACGTACATGTATCTCCTTCAATAACATACATATTGGTACATTGCTGATCCTGCACTGCTCTACTGAAACTAAAACAGTTCCAGGGTTTCAATCTTTAATGCGTGAACTCTTGACCCAATCAACGGTCTGGGAAATCAGCCGTTGAATCAATATACTGACATCCGTTGAGTACTGCGCACTCCGTCACCAGAACATTTTCCAGCTCCCGTCTTAGAGAAAATACCTCACAGTCTTACACTTCTCAACGATTTTATAGATTTCCATCAGGGGCGGGAGGTTGCTTACAGTAATTAATGTTCCGTACTTAACTGTAGGCCTATTAAGCTCCACGCACCATTATCTATAGCTGCTAAATTGGTTATTTACCGCAGTCAGTCCATCGTACAGTAACACAAGAAGCCTTTGATTGTTCAGCTATGTATAGGCCGTATACGAACAGATAAGAAGGCCATCCTGGTAAGCAAACCTTTGCAACTCGATCAAGTTTAGTGATAACGATTATCGCTTCTGTTGATAAGAGCAGCTCAATTATTATAGGCCAGCCATGTAATCCGCGTTTATCTCCTGTGGGCCTAGAATACAGGTAAACTCATACTTCGACAGGTGTCATCAGAGAGAAGAGTTTTGAAATGTTTAGGAATTCTATAGAAATAAAGAGGGAAATTCTGGAACTGGGAAAACTCTGTTTATACAGCGTGTTGGTAAAAATGGAGTTCGTCGTGAAAAAGTCGACCGAAGGCAAATCGGAGAAAGATTTGTTACCAAGACGATAGAATTAGACGCACGTGATTGGAAAGAGTGGATAGATTTATAAAGATCGCACTAACGACTGTAGATATAAATCAAGTCTAGAATACAGCGCTTCCTTTTTCTGCTTCTATATATACTCAAATAAATAACAGCTCGTCGAATGTGATCTCGTTAAGGCACATGTGGATCTAAACTACTCAATACAGTCTGAAAAGTCGACACTTGGAAATATCGAGGTAACTGATTGAACCATGAAGTCGTTGATTGTCTGGACTGTTGCAACAATCTCTTTCTTGGTTGTCTTCTGCATTGCATTGGTCTTCCTCGGCGCCGATGTCTTTCCAGCCAACCTGATCCGGGTAATCGTCGGGGCTGAGACAGCGGTCAAGGGGCGAACTAGAGGAGTGAGGGCGAATTCTCCAGGTTTTGAAATGATTGGCGATGAAAGCCAACTGCCCTACGAAGTCAAGAGCTCCAGGTTAGCTTTGCTCAATGCATAGAATAATGAAAAAGATTGCTGAGATCTCAGATATAGGTCTTACCATGACACATCGATACTAAGTTTGTCTCGTAACTGATATCACATATAATTATGATCTTGGAAACTGAGCTTGTCTCAGATCTGCTGTGGAAAACATCTCTGAACCTAAACCTTTATCAGATCTTAAATAGCTATAGAACCTTGGAATTTATCCTGTTTCAGCTCTTGTATAGCATTTTACCCCAGAAATTGAACTTTTCTCAGATCTGAAATAGCATGTCACCTCTGAAATCGAGCTTATTTTAGATCTGTTATATAACATAACACTTCAGAAACCGAATTTGGCTCCATCCTGGGTGAGCGCAGGAGTAAGACAGACTCTGTATCCAGAATATAACCCAACAGATCTTCATAATCCATTTACGTTCTTATGCCAGTTTCTTGAAAGATAACTGATGATGATGATGATGATGATGATGATGATGATGATGATGATGATGATGATGATGATGATGATGATGATGATGATGATGGTGGTGGTGGTGGTGGTGATGATGATGATGATGATGATGATGATTATTATTATTATTATTATTATATTCGTTCATTGTTTACAAAGTAAACACAAGCTGGCAAACCGCAGCACGAAAACTGTATTTTGACATCATATAATAATCCCATTCCATGTTATAAGTTTGTAATAAATTAATAATATTATTGTGAGATTAGGTGTTTGGCTACAGAGCGGAAGGTCTTGCAATGTGGTCTTCTACTACAGGACTTCCTAAGCCACAAAGCAGATTCGTTCTTGGTGTCTTTACACTGTACAAGTTGTTGAGCTGTTAGAAGGTCTGTTTTAATTAGTGTAGCAACGTTATTAACTTTATTAAGTGCAACCGACGGTTATTACTTCGGGAGTATTAACTAATTATTACTGAAGTGAGTGAAATTGGATTAATTGCAGTCTGCCGCTGATGAGTGACCGAGTGACGATCAACACTCGCTACATGCCGACTCTTAGCAATGGACTCATCGGAGTCACTGTCTACGACAACGCCATGTATCTCAATGGCCTCTACGAAGGCACTGGAGGTATCCACACAGAATGCATACGGTTAACTTGGGCGGCACACAAACACACACACAGAAACACACAAACACACGCAGGCACATAGAAGCACTAATTGAACTGGACTCTGTGCTAGTGCTACAGACCAATCATGCCTCTGAGTAGGGCTCTTGAAGAGGCGCTATGTAAATTATCAGAATGAATGAATTACTGAAACTGAAGTGCGTGCGTTTTACGCAATCTGAATAGTGGTCGAGATAATTAAGAGATTGGAGTCTAATTTAGGACATTCAATTTGGTTAATTGCGGTCTGTAGCACTAGCACAGAGTCCAGTTCAAAGTAGGCTAGTTCAAGGGGAATAATAATTGGACAGCCAACTTTTCGTTATGCTTTGATCAAATTCTGTTACAGTTTGCCTTCGTTCTACTACTGCCATCTATGGAATATCAAGCAACTTCCAGTGATATTTTACTTTCACTCGATGTTAGTTATGTTATGACTATTGTATACCGGCTGAGAGATTACTGTCTAATCGGCTTCGTAGCGTCTACATGTCGATTTTGAGCCTGGCAGGGTCGTCTATCCCCCCTCCACTAAGTCATTGGAGCAACTTCCCATTCCCCTCTTCTTCCCCCTCCCTCTTCCTTCCCCCCTAAAATAGTGGCACACACACTGACAGATCCCCCCCTATTTCTTGGATGGAGCATTTGCTCCAAGGTTTCTATGGTGTAGACGCCCCTGGAGCCTGGGAATAGACTCCTGGTCTGTAAAGTGAAATCGATGATTATGGCCTTGTCGCTGAGCCACGAAACCCGTAAAGAAAGATTGTCCAGTTTGTGTTTTGAAGCTGTTAGGCCTATTTACTATTCAGGCGTGAGCCTATATTGTGTTTGTGTGGCGCTCCAATGTTCTAAGGCCTACAGTTGAAAGAGGCGTTGAATGAGCGGCTACATAACTTAGTTTAATATTTCTATGATGTGTACCTTACCTAAGAGGAGCATGCTCTTCTCGCCTTGTCCCACTTTCTTTAAATTCTGTAGGCCTTCTTGTTTAGTGATAGCATGTTAAGCGGTACATTAGCCGAGGTGTATGTATTAGAAACAAATAAAACAATGTCATGATTTCATCTTCAGTGTAGTAATCTCATTTTTGCCATAATAAAGGGTGGTTTGCCTGTATTTTCAGAGAATTCGCACAGGGCACAGATTCCGGCTGTCTTAATGGGGAGAGTTAATTTCTCCAATCCTGATATCGACCGAAGGGCAACCAGAAAATACATTCTCAACGCCAGAGACGGTCAGTCCACAGATCAGTCTATCTACTCTGCTAAGGTGCTGCTTTTTCTTAGTTACAAGAAATTCGACGTGTATAAAAAGTAAATTCTAAAAATATAAATATTAAATAACTTAGGTCTAATTTATCTAAAAATCGTTATATTCCTTGCCTCATGAGCCTATATTCAGTGAGGTAATATGACTCAGTTTAGCAATTATCAACTGACAAATTAGTAGGCCTATGTTACTAAGCAGTTTACAACTAACAATGTTAGTACAC
Organism: Allolobophora icterica; assembly: GCA_963556255.1. Taxonomy (NCBI): domain Eukaryota; kingdom Metazoa; phylum Annelida; class Clitellata; order Crassiclitellata; family Lumbricidae; genus Allolobophora; species Allolobophora icterica. The sequence continues at coordinate 74,238,671 of OY744602.1, read as the reverse complement.
AAACGTTCTGATCATAATGCACTGCTTTCGATAAGAATAATTTAGAGTTAATTATTTTCTGAGTGCAGGTTTCTTCATGGAGACCATTGACTGTGAGTTTGCGTACATTGAGCATCGAATGTACACTCATCAGAAGTACATTCGTCTGTTCGTCAGCGACGTCTATGCCCGTCGTAAACCGGAAAGCAAATCCGGTGGAGTCATCCAGTTACGTTACCTTCGACTTGGATTCAACGACAGCAATGACATTCAATTTGATCAACCGAGGGAATACTACTCCAACAAGTATGATATGCACATAATTATATTGGTCTCCAGCATAGGCCTATGCACAGAATACTGCACACACACACACACACACACACACACAGAATTTTTTTTATAAATAACCGAATTTGAATTGATTTTATCGCTGATATAGTTTACCAATATAATAAAATGCCGTAAATGAAAATCATAATTTATAGGATAGATCATCATGAAAATAATAATTTATAAGGTAGATCATCCATTAATTTACATTATCTTGCCCATAGCAGGGCCTTTGTACTTTTCGTAACCTCACCTTTGCCTTGCTTTGACTTGCACTGCACTATCCTCTTTTCTTACGTTGCCTTGCTTTAAATTTCCAAAAGATTACCTTTCCTTTTAAAACATTGCAGTATCTCATCACACCAGAGCTCTCTCTTCTTGAATACCAGATCACGTGTCCAGGAAAAATGAGACAAACTGGACCATTGACGACCATAAAAGGAACTTGACATCTTCGGCATGCGGTGTATCTCAGGAGGATTCCGCGGAATTCCTACATTGACAGTGTCAGTAATGTGGTGTTCAGAGCGAGAGCGACAAATTGTATAGCTCTCTTCCATAGTCCGAAAATGCACAGCGTCTCCGGAAGACGAGAATAAGCGGAGAGTCCAGTGGACCGAAATGAAGAAGTCCTGAAGAGTGGGGAAAGACAAAACGATCGACCTAGAACCACTTGGACTAGATCTGTGGAAAAGGATCTGACACCCTTGAATTCTGTCTTCGTACAGCAAGAAGGAAGACTAAGATAGAACTGCTTAGCGTCGCATCGTTGATACGGCTACGCTCTGTAACGTGTTGTAACGCCACCATAAGAAGACCTCGCCATCTCTTATATACTTCAACTTATTTTACGCTTATTTAATCTAACGTGTACATAAAAATATCTTTAGACAGGTCAAGGGTACGACTAGGTCATCGGAGGCAGGAGCTTCGACACAGAGCATCTTCATGTTCTACATGGAACCAGTTGCCCAGATCTCGCTGACCGGAAGTACTTGGGAGAAGAACGAAACGATGGTCATGTCAGTGGACAAGTCGGAATCAAATGCCCGAAGTGAGCTGGACATGGCCCAGGGCATCCTCGGACAGCAGCCGGAGAACAAGGGTCACTACCAGTTGTTCATGGAACATGTCAACGCCTGGAGAAAGACGTGGAGCGGTGGAAACATCCAGGTCTACGGAGACACCCAACTGGCCAAAGTAACTCAGTTTTCCCAGTACTACTTGCTCAGCTCCCTCCCGGCAGAGGAACCTCACCTTCCTCCGCAGTACAGTGAGGTCTTCTACGGATGCGGCAGGACCAGCCTTTCCAAGGGTGGTGCCGGAAGGGACTACCAGGGACACGTGATGTGGGACAACGAGATGTACATCATGCCGGCTGTGCTTCCGTTCCATTCGAACACCGTTAAGAAGATGCTCCGATACAGGCCAGTACTATTTGCGATCAAGCAATATCATCGCCAACTGATTGGACAATCATTCACATAGCGGGCGCTTTTAGGATACATATATTGATGATAATATGGATTTTCATATTGTATTATACTTATATCTATCGTTATATGCAGTTACATGTATAGCGCTTGATAAATTCATAAATACAATGCAAAGAAATACAATACAATCGTGTGTCTGGTTGTCCTGGTCGTATCTGCGAAATCGTCGCCATGACGAACCAAAGAGCCGCGTATATATTGACCTTCGAATGCTATTCGGAAAGCATGACCGTGTGCAGCTGCGAGAGATTCATTTGACTCCGTAACTCTCTTCTTCGGCGCCACCTGTTTATCAGGAACTCTGAATACGCATCTGAATACGCATCAATTCAATCGATCGTGATTATTGCATTTGGTTAATTGGTCTGTACGTGTCTGAGCGACACTGCAGTAGCGACCCTTGTTCAACTACATTGGCATCTTTTAGAACTCTAACATCTGCCAAGATAGCGAGAAGAGCTTTGTGGTTTCCTATAAAGGCGTTGTGAAATGCTCAGATATGTGTGTGTAATATGTGATTGCATACTAATCGTAGATCCTATACGTCGAAGAAGGCTGGTGACAACGCCAAGCTTTTTGGTCAGATACGCGTGCGCATATATATGTAAATATGTAATTATGTATTTATGTATGTAACTGTGTAAGTAAGTAAGTAATTAAGTAAGTATGTATGTGTGTGAGCATGTATGTATGTATGTATGTATGTATGTATGTATGTATGTATGTATGTATGTATGTATGTATGTATGTATGTATGTATGTATGTAAGTATGTATGTATGTATGTATGTATGTATGTATTCATGTATGTATGTGTGCATGTACGTAACTATGTAAGTGCTCGGACTGCGATCCGGCAGCGCCGTGCATTCTCTGTGGCTGGCCCAGCAACCTGGAATGGGCTTCCTTTAGCACCACGATTAACGCCAATAGGTCACCCTACCTTGTTTCTTTCTAACCTTAAAACTGTTATGTTTGACCTTGGTTGGGCTGGGAACGCTACTGAGTAGATAATCTTGAAGGGGCGCTATATAAAACCACCGTAATAATAATAATGAAAATGTATGTATGTAAGTATGTAAGTAAGTATGTATATATGTGTGCATGCATGTAAGTATGTATGTATGTATGCATGCATGTATGCTTGTATGTATGTGTGTGTAATATGTGATTGCATACTAATCGTAGATCCTATACGTCGAAGAAGGCTGGTGACAACGCCAAGCTTTTTGGTGCGAGTGGCTATCACTTCCCGTGGGAGAGCGCCTTCTCCGGAAACGACGTGTCACCGAATACATGTGACGCCAGCCAACCGGACTGTCACTGGAAGAAGCTGTTTGTCTCCGCTGCTGTCAGTTGGGGCATTCGCCAGTACTATTCAGCGACCAGGGACAGAGATTACATGATCAATACGGACTACATGGGATGCGATATCACGAGGGAGATCGCAAGGTTCCTGGCCGAGAGAGCCACATACAACGCTAAAACCGCCAGATACGACATGTTCAGTAAGGAAAAAATATCTACCCACGGTACATTGCTTTATGGCTGCAGGAACAAAGGTTCCAGATCAGGGCTTTGATCTTCATCTTATGACCCAACTTAAAGTCTTGGTTAGATCTTAAGACCTTGGTTTAGTCTTCAGAGTTTGATAAACATGGCCTTGTTCTTCAGATCACTACGAAGATCTAGTCTGAGTCTGCTACAGAGGCGGCGCCGCCTCTGGTCTGCTACTGGCCCCGTTAGCTACATTGGTAAGAGCGTAGGCTGTGTCCAATACTCCTCTGTATAAGAGAGCCTGTGGATCTCGGTTCGCCTCCCGAAGGTGGCTTATTTCATAGATTTAAATCTCCGTACACGGGGACCTTAAATGGCGCCCACTCGATCAGCTCATTGAAACATGAGCAGGATCGAGGCCTATATACGGGCGCTACATAAAAACGTGTACACCTACATTTACATTTAAAGCTACAGAACAATTGATCTGTGTAAAGTATTAATCTTACTATTGCCCCATTGCTTGGCTATCATCTTGACAGCTTTTCAACAACAAATACAAATATTACAACGGCTGTTATGACAGTTTGGCATTCGATCTAACTGACAAAACGGCCTTTGTCATACTTGTACAGTAGCTGGCACTCTGAACGGTATATACGTCCAAGCCGCTAAGTGTATTAATTTTCCCAAGTTTTGTCTTTGAGCCTTTTGTCTTGGGTCACATAATGTCTTTCACGCTGGTGTTCAGACATGACCGGTCCGGATGACTGGCATCCGAATGTCAACAACAATGCCTTTACTCTGGCGGCGACAAGTCTAGCCATTCACTGGGCAAGGTACTTCGCCTGTCTTTGCCAGAGGAACGAACGGGAAGAGGTTCCGGATGAGTGGGTTCAGAAAGCCCTCTACCTCAACCTACCCTACGACAACGTCAAGCGATTACACTTCCAGCATCAAGGATTCGATCCAGGTTCGTCTGTTTCTTGAAGTCTTCGTCACACTTCACTTTCACGTATACCTCATCTTTTTGACATGCATGAATGAACACAAGTAGCTTGTAATTAATGGAATTCTTTCTCATTTTCTAGTGGCTAGATAGGCATAACAGAACCTTCTGTTTACACTCAGAAAATTGAATGTTTCAGTTTGGCATTATTAGAGGCGTAACTTTAGTCTAAAAAGTGGGGGTACCAATTTCTTACATACACGAAGCAAGGCGAAGACTGCGATTCCTGAGAAGGCACAATAATAAAATATTGATTGGCATTGTTCGAAAAGTGGGGGATACCCCAGTCCAAAACGTGGGGGGTAGAATACCTATCGTACCCCCACAAATTACGCCTATGGGCACTATGATCTTAATGTAAGAACGTGGATGTGGGTTTTTTCCTATAGCTGAAAGTTTCTTTACCAATGTTTAATTGCCAACTTTTTAAAGGACCTCGCATGGATCGAATTTTCACAAGTCGAATTCAGGCTTAAAGGTGTTAGATGAATAAAAACCTATGTGTGCATTTATGACTTGAGTAACCTCTCCACTGTATAGACACAGGTCTGCGAGTGCTCATTTATTGCCTCAGAGCTAACTCACAATATGTTGAAAGTTAGAACTATTTCAAAGTATACCCTAGCTGTATACGTGAAATGCATTTGCATCTTAGTATTAAATGCTCTAATATTATTTGTCGTAATTCTTTAAGCAGACTATATGTTAGCAGCAACCTTAAATACATTTCAACCGTTATACAAAACGCTTCTGCTGAAAACTGATTGCAATGTGCTACATCTGTCGACCAATATGTTTTTAAATTAAAAAGTTGTTGCTGCTCTGCAACTGGGACTGCATGCCCCATGATCGTTCCGTGAGAATAGTGCTCTTTTGCTGTTTGCCTAAAACTAAATGCATGAATGGCATTGTTCATCCTCGCAGCCACAGACAGTCCGATCAAGCAGGCCGACACAATAATGTTGACGTATCCACTGAACTGGAACGTCAGCGGTGACATTATGAAGAACGACCTGGAAATGTACGAAACCGTGACGAACGATCGATCGCCTGCGATGACCTGGAGTTGGTTTACCATTGGCTGGAAATGGGTCAATGACAGGAATAAAATGAACTCATACTTTCTTAAGAGCTACCAAGATTACCTCATCCAACCGTTCAAGGTCAGTTGTAGCATCATTGCAAAGTCATTTCCTACATACAATTTATTTACTGGTCATAAAACATCACTCATGTCCTCTCAGAGGGGTCCTCACATAGAGAAGTGACCTCAGATTTGTGGGAAAAGGTTTAAAGAAAAAACTTTTTTATTATTTATTTAGTTAAACTGCTTTCTAAGCAAATTTTCAAGCTTAAAGTGAAGTCGGAAGATTTGGGGGTTTAACCTATTTGCTGACAAATCGTCTACGTTGAATCAGTAGGCTTACGATATACATGATCCGCGATTGGGACCTCACAAAGGCCGTGGTGCTACTGTCTAATTAATCGATATGGCGCTGAACAATTATGCCTGTGAGCCCTGATCAAAATGCCTGCACACAGTGGCGGCGATCTTGTCTGAGAGGTGGGGGGGGGGGACAAAGTCGGCCACGATCTCGTCGACGACCGGTTTTGGAAAATCTTATCACCCAAAAAATTTTTCTGCCACTTCATCTCCGAAAAATTTCCCTTTCATCTCCGAAAAAAAGTTGATGACCTTTTTTTTAGTCCTTTACCTCTTTTTACAACTTTTTCTTCCACTTATCCTCTTTTTTCCGCACTTCTTAACTTTATTCCCCACTTTCATTTTCACCAATTCGTCTCCACAAACTATCGATTTCATCTCGAAAAAAGTTGATGACTTTTTTTAGTCATTCGCCACCTTTTACAACTTTTTCCCATCTCCCAGCAATAACACTTTTCTTTTTCTCATTTCTTCGTCTAAAACATCGTCTAAAAGATTTTAACTTTTTTTGACGAATTCCTTCTTCTTTCTCATAATTTTGGGGGGACACTTCTCCTAAAAAAATTTATTTTTCCCTCGTCTGGTCAAAAAACGCTCCGAAAACCCTCACACGCAATTACATTTCTCCACCTGTTTTGGTGTTTCTTCAAAATGTGGGGGGGGGACAAATGCATGAAGTGTCCCCCCCCACTCTTAAAGGTGATGGGACATGTCCCCCCTAGATCGCCGCCCATGCCTGCACACAAAGTACCATAAATGTTTCAGTGGAGACTAAAAATCGTACACTCCGCGTTACAAAACCAATCGTATCGTGTGACACAAGTAGGGCCTATATATCAGATGCCTACCTACACATACTGTATTCACTGATATCTAGTACGTACGCAGCTCTCGTAATACATCAGATTCTAACAAAAGAACCGATACAGAAGCTGAACATTATATTACGTGGCACTGTGCTATATAATTAATCACGTATTGTGTCTTATTGTGGTTTTCACAGCCTAATGATAGCAGAGCTGAAGTGATTGATGTTGATGTTGTTAAGCTACTGTGGATCGACTGTATCTGGATCTGGTGATTTGTAGAGCACCCTTTGTGAACTGAAAAAGCGCAATGAAACTGATTGTTCACACGGCTGTAGCTAAGCTTTGTTACCGTCTCTGATGACGTTGGTTCTTGTTTTGGGAAAATCATAGATATGGACGGAATACAACGAACAAAACCCAGCCGATCAGGCGACGGGTAACGTTAACTTTCTCCCTGGAATGGGTGGCTTCATCCAGTCCCTCGTCTACGGATTCGCCGGCATCAGGATTCGCCCCGACATCCTCGAGTTCCACAATCCAATACCGCCGACGGGAGCGACGAGAATGGTTCTGAACGGATTCCAGTACCTTGGATCCGTTCTGACGTTTACGATCGATCCTGACATCACGACGATTTACGTAAACTCCACCTCCGCTCAGTTTCCGCTCATTCTCAAGAGAAACGTCACTTCCTCCGTCGAGGAAAGTCTGACGGATGGTTAGTCTCAGCCAGTCAATCACTTCCACTAATCGTACAACAAAACCTTTGTGTAGCGCTCTTCAAGAGCCTTCGGAAGTACGCATTGCTTGGCTCAACCTCCGCTGAAAAGCATGCTTCCCCCACGCTCTAAGGGTCATGTTCGGCTGAAGATATAGGACAAGAGCAACGATAGGCCACTTAATATTTTATTCTCCCAAATGGCGTTGGGACTTATTTACCGATCACTAAAGGATGGAAGACTGAGTGAGCGCTATGCAGTGTCTAATCTATACGTCTTTGGGGGAGGGAAATGTCCACCCCCAGGATTGATGTTTCCCCCCCCCAGGAGGCCAGGAATATTACAATGCAGATACTTATAGGGGAGGGAAAATCCCCCCAGGATACATGTGTATGCATGGTTTTACCCCCCCCCCCGAGAGAGCTGAATTCCTAAAAAAGGTCATCAACCTTTTTGTCAGAGTAATTGCTGTAGAAAAAGTTAAAAAATTGGGCGAAGGACTAAAAAAAGGTCATCAACTTTTTTTGGAAGATGAAATTAAGGAAAAGTCAAACTTTTTCAAGATGGATGAAGTTACAGAAAAATCTTGTGTTAATTCGTTGGTCCCCCCAGAAACCTTGTTTCCCCTCCCAGAAGAGGGGACTAGATTAAACACTGAGCGCTACGTGACATGGTACTTCATGTAACAACCCGGCTCGATATTGTTTAAATTTACTGCGAATGCCGGCATAGGATAGAATAAAACCTGCGGAACATATGGGTCTAGATCCTGGAACTTTAGGCGGAAGTTGAGAGACGAATATCATAGAAGAGGATGAAACTTATAGTATGGGATGTAGGGATATTTGGACTGCACAGCTCGGTGATTTATAAATTCGGAAATTATCTCAATCTAGACAAAATCCAGACAATTATTGAAGCATCCCTATCACTGATAGCGTATACTATTCGGAGGAACTAAGATGCGACGTTGTGGGTGGGTCGAAATCCGTAGAAGTTGCCCCTATAACCCGATACCTAGCTCTGCCACTTGTATAATCTAAAGATGTCGCAACTGCTGTACATGGTAAAACACATCCATTGATTCCATGGAAACGGGATTTTGTGTGGAACAGGCCAAGTGGTGCTTTCTGACAATGGACCGACCTGTGAACGCTTTTCAAAAGAGACATTGCTTAGTATACTGGCACGTGATAGATAGGAACGATTGTGCACGATTAAGCATTGTGTACGATTAATTACCTCTGCACAGCCGTCCTTTGTACTCGGGTGCTCGTCTGCTTCGGTTTAAACACCGCAAAACTCAACTGAACCGTTGCGAGCGTATCCTTCAAACTACCGATGGCCCTCTCGCGGACGTCATTAAATCTTAATGACAGGCTCGCTTCCCATTGTAGCCTTACAGGCCTAGACACAATGAACGACGTTTAAGGTAAACGGTGCGTTTTTCTTCGGCTCCATCCAAGCGATTCCGCCGCTTCGATTGGAACGGAAGAGTCGACAGACTGTCGTGTCTGAACCTGTAAAGCCAATATGTTCCTAGTTCATACTATGCTCCGCAGCACAGTCAAGGCCTCCAGAGACCAGAATCCCTCGCTGAAGAAACCTTAGTTTCGCCAGACAACATCGCACAATTGAATGAACAATATTTGCTAAACAGATTGACATAATATAAACTGCATAACTGTTGGCCTAGATCAGATAAAATATTGATCAGGATACTTTGGTCCGTTGGTCTAAGTCTGTGTGTCTGTGGCAGAAGGTTAACTCCGCACAGACAAAAACAATCTATAAACAGCAACAACTAAGAGAGAATTCTAGAAGTGATTGGCCACTAGGCCTAGCCTACTGGTCACAGTTTGCAATTACTAAGGCTTTGATTTTTTAAAAGACCTTTCAGTGTTTCCTTTCATAGCATTTAATAAAAACTTCTGGTAGTCCCATATTCCTTATTTCGTCTAGCAAAATCGAAATTTCATGTTTATTATATTTCAATATAATTGCTTAATTATAGGCAGATTCTAAACAAGAATATTCTCAAATTTAATTTAAAATTAAATGGATTTCAATTATGAGATTTAGTAGGGGAGAAAAGGCAGTCATGATTATTTACAAGTATTTTGCCTCTGATCAGTTAGAATTTAAACGCGATAAGGATTACTTTACTGTTGCGAATCACAGAAGACTGAAAACTTCGGAGCATTCTGCACCGATGGCTAAAGTATTTAAGGCACAATTGTCTGTACAGTAATTGTCTGTGTTGCTATTTAGGTGCAACAGTCGTCATCGAGCCATCGTCCAGTGGATTCTTCATCTATACAAGTGTTTCGGAGACGTGTGAACATCCGAGGGACTACATCTACATGCCCTGGGGTTACTCGCCGTTTGTCAATGTCGCCCCATTCCTCTCGAAGCCAAGTGTCACTATCCTTGCCACTCTCCTCCTCGTCTCAGTTTTGTTCCAACCTGTGAACTGGAGGTCAGATTAGAACAGTCATACGCATACAGCCAGCTGAGACATCAACTTCCGCGAGTGTACCGAGGGCATGTATACTGGTATAGCAGATATTGCATGGCTACAGAACACTAGCTTACAACACGGACACAGCATTGATTAGGAGAGTATTGTTAAATGGAGTTAAGTTAAAAAAAGTATCTGGTCTGAAAGATTTGTATGCGTGTGAACTTTTTCATTAATGGGCCACACATAGTTGCGCATTTGTTGCCGGAGAAATTTTTCCAACACGATATTAGGCCTACAGGGAATTCCGGCCAACAGGCGCGTGACATTTTTACTGGCTTACTAATATTATAGTCTTTATATTATATCAATTTTGGCGAAGCATTCGAAGAAATGGCATGCAATGTGGAAACGCATAGTTTACAAGAACAAAACTTTAATCAGACGATCGTAAGCAGTATGAACTCCGGTATCCAGCAGCATGGGCGGCGATCATGGGGGGACGGGGGACATGTCCCCCCCACCTTTAAGAGTGGGGGGGAGACACTCCATGCATTTGTCCCTGTCGCGTGAGGAGATCGACAACAACGACGAGATGGCATCATCATTATGATGTAAGCGTCGTTGCCGGTCGAGATAGGATGATGACGGACGAAAAGCCAGTCCTCACTTGGTCAACAATGAAGACAGCGAGGCCCAGGTGTAATCGGACACCACACAGCCAAGGTGTAATAGGACACCTCGCGGCTATGGTGTAACCAGACACCGCCCGCGCTGCAGGCGAGCGACGACCCGCGTATCGAGGAGCAATCTGACACTAATTGACGATAGCTTGACGTGGGGAGGGGGGCTGACTGATGCACGCTGGAGTTCCTACTTAACAGAAGGGAACGGAGAACACGGGACTTGTACTGCTGACGAACGCGACGCGTGAACATCGGTCGCGCGAACAACATCGAGAGGAGCGACCAGCGGCGGCGGCAGAGTATTAGTCCGTCAGATTCAGAGACTGACGCGAAAGAACGATCTGTAGTTAGGCTGTACGAAGCAACATTTGAGATAGTCCGATTTAATATCTAAACGCTTTAATACTACGTGGAAGTTCCCGTAGAGTTAGTGTATATATATTTGTTTCTTTAATAAATTCATTTATTAATTAAACAAAGTTCGTCGTGAATCTTCTATAGAAAAGTTAGGCACGTTAAATAAAAGTGCAAGTAAAAGAACAAGCAATCGAGGGTCGACATCAACACACGGCAAACAATCGACTGGAAACCTCTGATTGCGACATTGGCGCAGTCGACAGGATTTTCAACTGAAGACGTCACGACGAAGAGCGGAACCGGAAACGGAAAGAGGAATCTCAACAGATCGGGACCAGCGGCGAATACAACCCTTCGCAACTGGAGAAATCGAGTGCCGGACTCCTGAGGACGAAGGACTCGAAGGAACCGACAGCAACAGGCAAGGACGAGGAACAAGAGCGCCAACGGACGACCGACCATCGCTAGCAACGACGGACGGGAGTGGCAACGGAGGACAGCGGATCAGCCAAGATACCAAAAGACGGAACACGCTCGACGTATCAGAGGGTAAGTCCTTACTGGTAGTCGTGGTAATCTGTGAGGTTGCGGTTGAGGTCTGGATGAGGATTGGTGTGCGAATAGCCGAGGCTTTTGCGTAGCTCCTTTTGCTCAGTTCTGTTCTTGTTGTATTTGTGGTAGAATTTTAGGACGTTGTTTTCTTTGATTTCTGACCAGCGGTGACTCTCCTCTAACTTACTTATCTTTTTCTATTAGTGAGCGGACTGTTGGAAGATGGATAAGTTGTCGGTAGGGAAAAGAGTGAGGGTGCAGAACATGCCCCGTCACAGACTAGTCGCATATCTGATAAAGATGGGACTAGGAGAGGAGGAATTGGGTTCCATGAGTACGGGCCAACTCCAAGAGGCGAGTGCTGAAATAATTGTGTCTGGACGGGAAACCCCGCCAGAAGTAAGTGAGGAAGTAAGCACGGGTAGCATAGAAAGCAGTATCGACTCGGCAGCGCAAACGCCGTTATACGAATTAAAACGCTTAAAATACGAGAGAGAGGAAGCCGCGAGGCTGAGAAGAGAAGAGAGAGAGGAAGCGGAGAAACTGAGAAGAGAAGCGAGAGAGGAAGCGGAGAGAATAGAAAGAGTGAGAAGAGAAGAGAGAGAGGAAGCGGAGAGAAAAGAGAGAAGAGAGGAAGAGAAAGAGAGGAGAAGAGAAGAGAAAGAAGAAAGACGGAAGAGAGAAGAGAAGGAGGAAGCAGAGAAATTAAGGCTTCGGGAGGAGAAGCGGAGGAGAGAAGAAAAGGAGGAGGCAGAGAAGAGAGAGAAGGAAGTCCGAGAAGAAAGGGACGCAGAGAGGAGACTCAGAGACGAAAGGGACTATAACTTGAGGCATTCGGTCGTAGGACGAATGAAAACGTATAGTGAAAGCTTGCGAGGACTCTTACCGAGATTCCCCAGCGACCATGCGCAAATCCCTGGTTTCTTTGTGCACTGCGAAAGGTTATTCGACTCTTGCGCTGTCCCGGACGACCTTCGAAGCAGATTACTCTTGACCTGTCTAGATAATCTGGCCAGAGCATTGACGGCCAGACTCACACAAGAGGAGCTTGATAATTACGGGAAGCTAAAAACCTTCTTGTTGAAAGAGTTCAAAGTGAGCGCAGTCTCTTTACGAGAGCGATTCATGAACGCAAAAAAGGCGGTAGATGAATCATACACAACATTAGCTTCGAGATTGCATAACTTACTTTCTTACTATCTGCAAGATCGCAAGGCAATGACGTTTGATGAGGTTACGAGCCTCTTGATTGCAGATAAGATGAAAGAAATGTTGCCCAGAGGATGTTTGAATTTCATCCTCAGTCAAGAGCAGCAGAAGTGGCTAGGGCACAAAGAGTTAGCCGAAGCGGCTGACACTTATGTCGCTACACACCCTTGGGAAAGTGACTATACGAAGCATAGTCTAGGCACGGGTAAGACGGAGGCACGCTACGCGAAAGCGCCAGCACCTCCTCAGACGACAGCTAAACAGACGGACACGTGGACTGACCGACCGGGAGGGACACAGACAAATAACAGGACAGACGGACGTCCAACCCCCGACGAGATTAGAAAGCGTGGCCTTTGTTTCCTATGCTTTTCTCCAGACCACAGAGCTAAACTGTGTTCGAAGAACAAACAAACTAAAAGCAAGCAGGTGAGCGCGTGTGCGGTCCAGCCAACCGTGACCAGAGCTCAAAACAGACAGGCAGACAGACAAAGCGAGACGCGACAAGACGGACCGCCATTGATACAAGAGATAGACCAGCTGGCATTGCCGACAAACCCGGATTGCATTGACGTGGAGGAGACTTATGTAAGAGAGTACATGAAAGTGTATATTACAGGGCTCCCTGTGACATCGTCTCTAATAGATAGCGGGGCCGAATATAGTTGTGCGCGAGCAGAACTAATCAGGCCGCTCAACCTACCTGTGGTCAAGCAGATAGAGGTGAAGGGGCTGAACGGTCAATCAATGATTGTGGACGTGGTGCGGCTGAGACTAAAGGGGTCTCAGGCCGGCGAGGACAGGGAGGGGGAGGTAAATTACGCCCCTGATGTTCGGATATGGGCGGCACTCATTAAAGACCTTAATGAACCGTTAATTATCACGCCCACTACAGCCGACTTGCTGCGCGAGACAGCGTTGTACTCGTGTCACGCGGCCAGCGCTCCTGAAATAGATCAAATTTCAGAAGCGCAGGCGGTCGCAAGGACTGAGACGAGTGAGGAAGAGGAGAGAGGGGAGGAGGTAGAGGGACTTAGGACGCTGATAGGCGAAGATTACTTCACGGTCGCTCAAGCAGACAGTGGGAGTGTAGGAGAAATCAGTCCCGAAGAAACGGATAATGAAGAGCTATTCTTCAATCCTGAGATACCACCCCCACCCAAGGAAGACACAATAGTAGGCAGAAGCAAGATGGCGGCCGAACAAGCACAATGTTCGACACTAGCACCATTCTTGGCCCACGGGAAAATTGGGGCGAAAAACTTCTTCATTGAAGACAATTTGCTCTTTCATAAAGACAAAATAGCTGGGCATTCTGTAAAACAACTGTGTTTACCTAAAGAAAGAATAGACAAGGTCTTAAATTTAGCACATGACGCTGCGTTCGCAGGTCATATGGCGTTGAAAACGACTAAGGACCGAATCAAACTGAATTTCTGGTTTCCCAACGTGGAGGATATAGTGAAGGAATATTGTGCATCTTGCGACATTTGCCAAAGGCATGCGCCGCTGCGAGTGGCGCAGCGGGCCCCCATAACTCCTATCCCTCGCAACGACGAGACCAGGTTCGGTTGTCTAGTGGCAGATTGTATAGGGCCTATAGTTACCAACGTAGACCCCACAAGCCCAAAACCCGAGTACAACTACGCCTTAGTGGTAGTTGACCAATTTTCAAGATGGCCGATGGCCTATCCTCTGAAATCATTAACGGCAAAAGCGACATGTGATGCATACATGCAAATCTTCACGACCTTCGGTTTTCCAAAAACGATTAGGTCCGATAACGGGTCGAATTTCAACAGCAAATTAACCCAAGAGTTTCTGCATCGTATGGGGTGCTCACCACGCTTTGGGCCAGTCGCACATCCTGAGTCACAAGGTCTAGTGGAGCGCTGCAATGCCACACTGAAGACCATGATTCATAAATTGGCAGAAGAAAACCCGAGGGGATGGCACAGATTGTTACCTTACGTGCTTTGGAGCTTAAGGGAACGCCCCTCGGCAACCACCCACGTGAGTCCCTACACCCTGGTGTATGGTACCCTGCCTAAAGGACCTCTATCTGTCCTTTCTGAGGAATGGGCGGGAGAGCGGGATTCTCCATTAAGTCTGGGCACAGGCGCCGCAGCTTACTTGGACCAATTAAGGGATAACCTTGAAATGTCTAAATTATATGCCGAATATTATTCAGACATTGAACAGCAGCGCTATGCTACTCATTACAATTTAAGAAGCATGGACAGGCGTTACGAAGTAGGGGATAAAGTCATCATCCAATCACCGGAAGCGCGAGGAGCAAAGAAGGAGGGCCAATGGCAAGGCCCGGCCATCATCGCTCAGGTGAAATCGCCCTACACATACATCGTGGAAATAGGGGGCAAAAGCCGCTTATTACATGCAAATCGTATTCGCAAATATAACGAAAGAATACAGCAAGCATTGATTAACAATTGCTCCATTCTGTTCGAGAAGGACGAAGACTTCGGTCACGTGGAAGCAGTGGGTAGCTTCGTCACGAGTCAGACAAGGCCCAGTGCACAAGTAGACCCTATTGCCGTTGCACACTTAACGGTACCCGAGCGGAAACAGCTGTTTAATCTGTTAGACAGGTTTCCAGATGTGTTCTCGGACAAACCAGGTTTCTGTCCCGTCCTAGAACATACAATCACTGTTAGCGCGGAGTTCAGGCCGAAGAGTTTGCGAGCCTATAAGGTGCCGGAACTGCTCAAACCGGAGATGGAGAAGCAGATCCGCGAACTTTTGGCCCTAGGTATCATCACTCCCTCACATAGTGAAATGGCTAGCCCCGTTGTGTGCGTTGTGAAAAAGGGAGGTCAAGGCGGTTTAAGACTGGCCATTGACTACCGGTATGTGAACAAGTTCTCGGCGGGTGACGCATACCCCACCCCCGATATCCAGGAAGTGTTACAGAAGGTAGGAAGTGCAAACTTCATATCCTGCTTTGACGCACGTCAAGGATACTACCAGATTGGACTCCACAAGGACTCTCGTTGGCTATCAGCCTTCGTATGTGACGCTGGCCTATTTGAGTTCGTGCGATTACCCTTTGGTTTAAAGTCAGCCTCAAATTCTTTTATCCGATGCATGTCAAAGGTCCTTCATCCCATTCGCGACTTCACTGAGACGTTTGTGGATGACATGGCAGTACACTCGATGACGTGGCCGGATCACATGAAACACCTAGAGAAATACTTAATGACTGTTCAACAGTCGGGTCTGACCCTTAACATTAAGAAGAGTTCGTTTGCTAGGCGACAAACAACGTTTGTAGGTCACCTGATCGGATCAGGGAGCATTGAACCGGATCCTATGAAAATCGCAGGGCTAGGGAAAATCCCTCAACCCGAGTCCAAAAAGGACATACGGAGATTAATTGGTTTCTTCAGTTATTTTAGGAACTTCATCCCTAACCTGGCTGAGACAGCCAGAATTCTCACTGACTTGACCCAGAAATCGGTGCCTGCTAAGATACCCTGGCGAATTGAACATCAAAATGCGCTAGATAAACTTACGCACGATTTGAATAACGCTGTATGTTTGCAGACAATTGACTACGGCAGAGAGTTTGGTTTATCGACTGACGCTTCAGACAAAGCAGTCGGTTGCTGCTTATTCCAAATTCAAGACGATGGAACAGAACGGCCAATATGTTTCGCCAGTTCTAAATTAGATGCTACGCAAGCGCGTTGGTCCACTGTGGAACGCGAAGCGTATGCTGTAATCTTTGCGTTGAAGAAGTTTAGGAATTGGATTTTTATGTCAAGGACCACCCTCTATTCTGATCACAATCCCTTGACTTTCCTAACTGCTTCTACGCCCACAAGTGCTAAACTTGCGAGATGGGCTCTGGCACTCCAGGACTTTGATATCGCTTTTAAATATCGTCCTGGGGCGCTGAATATTCCCGCTGATCTTTTGTCCAGACTATGATTGAGGAAGAAGGCGGACTACCATGTAAGGCACCGCGATAACTGTAAATATAATTTCTAACTGTGCTGATATTTTGTATTTTCATGGGAACGACGAGGACATGGTCTGGAGGAAATCGATGGAGGGAACGACATCATTCTCAGCCGGGAGGCGAACCAATGACTGGCTTTGTCCTCCCCCGGGAAGGGAGGTGTCGCGTGAGGAGATCGACAACAACGACGAGATGGCATCATCATTATGATGTAAGCGTCGTTGCCGGTCGAGATAGGATGATGACGGACGAAAAGCCAGTCCTCACTTGGTCAACAATGAAGACAGCGAGGCCCAGGTGTAATCGGACACCACACAGCCAAGGTGTAATAGGACACCTCGCGGCTATGGTGTAACCAGACACCGCCCGCGCTGCAGGCGAGCGACGACCCGCGTATCGAGGAGCAATCTGACACTAATTGACGATAGCTTGACGTGGGGAGGGGGGCTGACTGATGCACGCTGGAGTTCCTACTTAACAGAAGGGAACGGAGAACACGGGACTTGTACTGCTGACGAACGCGACGCGTGAACATCGGTCGCGCGAACAACATCGAGAGGAGCGACCAGCGGCGGCGGCAGAGTATTAGTCCGTCAGATTCAGAGACTGACGCGAAAGAACGATCTGTAGTTAGGCTGTACGAAGCAACATTTGAGATAGTCCGATTTAATATCTAAACGCTTTAATACTACGTGGAAGTTCCCGTAGAGTTAGTGTATATATATTTGTTTCTTTAATAAATTCATTTATTAATTAAACAAAGTTCGTCGTGAATCTTCTATAGAAAAGTTAGGCACGTTAAATAAAAGTGCAAGTAAAAGAACAAGCAATCGAGGGTCGACATCAACACACGGCAAACAATCGACTGGAAACCTCTGATTGCGACAGTCCCCCCCCCCACTTTTTGAAGAAACACCAAACAAGGCTGAGAAATGTTATTGCGCGTGAGGATTTTAGCAGCGTTTTCGCAGACTTTGCGACCAGACGAGGTAAAAATCCAAATTTAGAGAAGAAGTGCCCCCCCCCCCAAATGACGAGAAAGAAGAAGGAAAAACTAGTAAAACGTGGTGAATGACTAAAAAAAGGTCATCAACTTTTTTGGAGATGAAATGGAAATTTTCGGAGATAAGTTGTTGAAAATGAAAGTGGGTGAAAGTAAAAAAGTGGCGGGGAAAAAGGCAGGTGAGTGTAAGAAAAAGTTGGAAAAAAAGGTCATCAACTTTTTTCGGAGACGAAATGGAAATTTTTCGGAGATAAAGTGGCAGAAAATTTTTTTTTGGGGACAAGATTTTCCAAAAACGGTCGTCGACGAGATCGTGGCGGACTGTGTCCCCCACCTCTCAGGCAAGATCGCCGCCACTGTCCAGCAGACCTAGTAGGCCACTAGGCCTACGGAAAATGTGAGCTGTTTTTTTTATTCAGATGCGATAGCAGTCTACAATGTGCACACGATTTAAATAGTAAACTAGGGCGTAGCCTACTGTGAATTATTGTGACTTGTGCGATAGGTTATTTGTTCTGATTGAGTAATGTATAAGGCCTAGGCCTACGTCTGACCTTGTAAAGTTGAAGAAAATGCTTAGTAACGATGGAGAGATATGAGTCATATGACACCCTACAATAGGGACATTAGCATAGCCTGATAAGAATGTAGGCCTGTTATAAGGACACATAGCTAATAGATTACACGAGGGTCCTCTTATAATAGACTGCGATTTTGGTTTAACCAACCAGTGGCTTCAAACCTTTTCCAAAGCAAGGCACCTTTACTAAAAGTCATTCGGTCAACGACACCTGGATTTCATTTATTTAACTTCCAGTTAGTTCTTCGTTTAGTGATGCGCAACGTGCCTTTTATCCAACCGCACTTTTGTGACTATCTCTACACTACTTTAAGTTTTCAGAAGTTACATGCCTATGCCTGCAGCAGAGATAATCAGTAGTGTTTCACACTCCTTGAGTCGTTCTGTCCCCAGTCACGGCATCCCATTTGAAACTAGCATTATAATTTTGCCTGCAGGCTGGATCATTGATCCATCTACATTGTTTGCACCTGAGTGCCTCTCGGCGATAATAGGCCATCGTAAAATATCAAATGACATCGATCTATAATTATTACACTCAAACTCATATGATCGCGTTCAAGCAGGTTATGCCTGCAGAAATAAACTGCTAAAAATGCTGCTACAAGTACTTCTGTTCAAATAGGATGCCTTCTAGTTTGCAATTTTGCGATTATTGTTTGTTCCGCTCCAGTGAAATTCTATTGCTTCACTGGCCACATATCTAATAAACGCAACTCGAGCATAAAGCAACGCAGACGCCTTGTTTACTGTGTAGCCTATGCTAAGTCACCAAAACAGTGAACACGAAAACGAACACCAGAAACAGTATAAGAAACAATATAGCGTATACGGACAGTTTTTCTTCAGTCTAAACTGCTAACAGCCATTGAAGCCGACTGTTTTATCAGCCTTTAAATTGCAAAATGACGTCACAATGGAAGCCCCTCTCGTTCAGTTGCATGATCTACGACGTCATTAAACAACAAGCTTTTTGATTGGTTGATATCTTTGGATGCGAAGAAAACCATAAAAGAATAAGACGTGGTGTAATTAGCTGTATTATGCCAAAATAATTTCTTACGACGTCAAAGGCCTTTGTTGCCGTAAGATGTCGTTAAACCGTAGATCCATCTATTCATTCTCTTGCCGCCGCCATTGTGTGACTGATTGCTTAAAAGTGTCGGTCATTATATATAGCTTCTATTAGATTTTAGGCCATTGGCTTTCACTAGGCCCAGTGATTACTATAAATGAAGATTATTATTAATGCTTAAAACTATAGGCTGTTGTTCTTATTAATGCCTAATTCAACAATTTTCGCACTTAGGTCGATGACCAAGTGCTTTACTAAAACAGTTTTCTTCTTCTCAGTCTTCTGCTGTTCAGCAGGTTTGTGACATGGACGACCTAATTTGTCCATATCATGTCTTGGACTCTTGGGAAATAGCCGAGGTGGTTTCCCGTTGCCTTCCTCGCGGTTTGAGTAGTGGCCTTCTACTCCGCTCACGTTAGCCAGCTGTTTCAGGGTTCCTGCTGAGCCTTTCCACCTCGCGTAGCGCCCAAGGTGGTACTTCAGAAACCTTCACCACTGATGGCATAGCCTCAGCAGGCAATCCCCTACTCGGCTGTTACGCCCCCCCCCCACCACGGCGAGGTGTGAGACGGACTTTAGAAAAAATTATTTTATGGTCAATGTCCAGTCAATATGCCTACTGCCTGCAGTGACGGTTCTAGCCCCCTAGCTTCAAAGTTAGCCCCCTCGTTTTTCTTAGCCCCCTATACACATTCGTGGGGCGTGGTGGCTCAGTGGTAAGTTCGGCGCCTTGTGACCGGAGGGTTGCAGGTTCGAATCCAACTCTAACCGCTGCGTACGGACCTTGGGCAAGTCCTTCACTCGCAATTGCTCGTGGCGCTTCGGCTTGAAAATTCCGGCACAGTATCAAAATAATGCTGTAGTCGGGAGCGCCTCTGAGTAGTAGTTGACTTCGAGAGGCGCTATAGAAATATCCTGAATAAATAAAGAAATAAAAAGAAATAAAAATTTTAACCCCCAGTTTAACGTTTAATTAGCCATACATTGCCTACAATATGTGTGTTGGTAGCAAAGCCTAATCTCCTAAAGCAAGTTTTAGTCCCCCCACCCCCAGTTTCAAATTCTTAGAACCGCCACTGCCTACTACATGTGTAATTGCCAGGTTTCCGTGCTAACGTTCTTTACAAAGAGATGTACAGAGACAGTGGCGGCGATCTTGTCTGAGAGGTGGGGGGGGACAAAGTCGGCCACGATCTCGTCGACGACCGGTTTTGGAAAATCTTGTCCCCCCAAAAAAATTTTCTGCCACTTCATCTCCGAAAAATTTCACTTTCATCTCCGAAATAAGTTGATGACTTTTTTTAGTCCTTCACCTCTTTTTACAACTTTTTCTTACACTATCCTCTGTTTTTCCCACTTCTTCACTTTTTTCCCCACTTTCATTTTCACCAATTCATCTCCGCAAAATATCGATTTCATCTCGAAAAAAGGTGATGATCTTTTTTTTATTTTTAGTCATTTGCCACGTTTACAACTTTTCCCGTCTCCCAGCAATAACCCTTTTCTTTTTATGATTTCGTCTAAAAACTTGTAATTCTTTTCACTTTTTGACGAATTCCTTCTTCTTTCTCATAATTTTGGGGGACACTTCTGTTCAAAAAATTATTTTTTACCTCGTCTGCTCAAAAACGCTGCAAAAACCCTCACGCGCAATTACATTTCTCCGCCATTTTTTGGTGTTTCTTCAAAATGTGGGGGGGGGGACAAATGCATGGAGTGTCCCCCCACTCTTAAAGGTGGGGGACATGTCCCCCCGTCCCCCCTAGATCGCCGCCCATGTACAGAGAGAATATTTCAATATAAATTTTAAACAAACGTAACTTAACCTGTAACGCGAGCCGTCTTTTCTGATAAGCGGTTCAGTTACAGTAGACCAGTCTAATCCTCGGGAAAATTCAATATTGGATAATGTAAAATTTCGCTTCGCAAAGCGTCATAGATTAATAATGAATAGTTTGGCTAATTTGTTTGCTTATTCTCTTATGTTTGATTGCCTTTGACCAGCAACGTAGGCCCTACTATCTCTGACAAGAATAGAACCCGCACTGTCTTCAAGCGCTATGACAGTTTATTGTAGGCCCTACCGTCAGTACAGGTCTTCCTAAATCTTGACTTTCACATGATGTCGAAATGATAAAGTTTCCTCTATGATCTTGTTTGTCTTCAGCAAGCACCTTGAGAGTGTACTGCTCGGCTCATCAGGCCTTTGCCTTTGATGATGGAAAAGGTAGGCCCATGTAGGCTTCCAAGTTGTAAGCCTACATTCAGTGCTGTCTTAACAGTATTGTGGGCCCTGGGCAAACCAATGCACTGGGCCTCTGCCCACCCACAGGGATAAAAATTAAACATATAGATTTGTTGGTACTTTCAACATTCGCTTTATAACAAAATGAATGCTTAAACATAATGAAACATACTGAAAGCGAAGATTAAACAACATAAACTTTTGAAGAATCATTCAATATAACATCAGCCTTGAAAAGCACAAATATTTCAACATATAAATGATAATTAATTGGTACACCATACAGTATGATACAGACAGATATGATACCGTATGAATTATTTATTATTAATCAACACAAACATACATGCAAGCATATATTGTCTTTAAAGCAGTTTTAAATTAAATTTCCTTTCAGCTGACCTGCAGATCTGTAGTCTACTAATTGTCGGTTATAATTGGTTCCTTTATTTACATTAACATACCTGTGTGTTTTTAAGCACACGAAACTGCCCAGTGATCCCGTTTAGACAGGGTGGCGTTTGAAGCTCAGACCATCATCATCATCCGTTACGGTTCAGCTGTTAGTTGCTTGCAAGGAAGCCATTGTCATTGCTGTCATGCATGATCTGTTTTAATTACACTTGACATCGTTTAAGCACAGTTGGTTTATTTCGTCGGCGCTATTCAAACTTCTAATTAAAATGACAATTTCTATTCTGTATGAGGTTTCCATTTGTGTTTCAGTTATCCTTATCCTTGGAATATTGTCCACCGGAAATCCAAGTGACGATTCGCTCTAAGCGTTCTCCCCTCGGTTTTAGCAATCGTTCCTGTGCTTTCAGTTTGGTCCGTTCTGCCATTCTTCGAAGCGTCTAATGGGGAGCTGATGGGGAGCTGAGGTCAGCCTGTACTGACACTTTAGACAGTGCACTGGAACTTCCCGAGCCCCGGTTGCTCTGTCGTTAAGTTCACACTCTGACCTTCATCACTTCTCACTACGACTGCGATGGTTTCCGAATGGAAAGCGGTCAGTTTGGGGGCACTCTCCCGTTCTTTTTTATCGGCCTCTAAAATTACTTGCGTCGCTCTATCTACTGTTGAATCGTTCTCGAAGTCTTTAACTGCGTCTTCAACTAGAATGTCGAGCACGCCCCTCACGGTAGTAGGAACACCGATGCTTCTAGATGCTTGTTCTAAGACCAGCCTTGCAGCATCTGCTGGACAAGTAAATGTCTCTTCCTTCACTGTTACCCTTTCCTCGCCTGCGTGCTTTTCTTTGCCGACTCCTTCCTCCCTGACGAGCAGCTTCATTATTCCGTCTAAGACAGATTGTAGGGTTCTCGTGTCCTTACGAAAGCTTCTTAACATACCCGCCTTGTTCTGAACGGTCGGATCAGCAGTGCTTTCTTTTGTGGCGCAGTTTCCGGTGTTGGGAAGCGGCTGCCTCGAATTGGAGTCCAGCTTCGGATGGACGAACGCCTGTTGAGGCGTCCAGACGCAACTGTTGTTGACAGTTTCAGGGAAAGCGTTGTATCTTTGACCTCCTTTTGGATACTGCCGAGAGAAAGGTGGATGGGATTCAGTGGCAGAGGTAAGCAAGGGATAACCGCTGGCGTCGTTCCTGAGCTGCTGTCCACGCAGTCCATGCATAAGCGGTGGAACATGATCCGAAAGGCCGCTTCCGGGCAGTCGCTTGCAGATCAAACCGGGGAATACATACTGTCCGTTATCAGCGACTGTCTCTATCATTGGATATTCATAGATACGCTGAGAGTCAAATGGTTCTCCAGCGTGGCTGCTGAGGACGTAGTACGGTCCGTAGTTTTGAATGTTCTTCATTCTGGGCTCGTAATACCATCGGTGGTTTGAGGACCGGCTGAAAGGAGAGCCCTGAGAACCAGATACCAGATGGGGTTGATGCTTCAGTATATGTTCAAAGCTTCTGTTCATGGATGCTTCGACATGCTGCTGGTATGGGTAAACCGTTAGGGAGACTGGCGCCCTCTGGATCATCGACGGTGGCGGAGAGAAAGGAATTACGGGATGGGGAGCTGCGAACCTTGCCCCACCCAGAGGATAGAGATGTCGCCTCAGAGCAGCGTAGTAGTTGGCCATGATTTGTTTCACCTTCCAGGATGGGGCCAACGTTTTCTGCGACACGGGACTGCTTTCCGGATGATCCAGCAGACCGACAAACTTATCAGAAATAGTTTCATTATACTGAAGTCTGCTTTTTCTATGCGAATTCTCCTCACCAGTGCCTAGCAAGTAACCTCGCTTAGGTGCGCAGGAACCGATCGTGGCTTCCACGCACATCTGTGAACTCGGGTTGACACGCTTCGCTGCTCCATCAGTGCCTGTACGAGCCAGATGCAACATCAAAGGGATGTCGCTACCACCGGAGACGCTTTTGACACTTATCGCTTGGTCATCATCGCTCTTTGGATTCTTGTGATTGGACGTGGCAGGGTAGCTGGGAGTATAGTGGCGGATTTCTGTTGAACTATTAGGAAAGCCGTTTAACAGACCGGATGAAAAGTTAGAAGACTCGAATCGTCGGCTGTTTTCGGCCATGTCTTCTTTTGCTGTCGCCTGGCATCGATCGTCCACCGAACCGCGAAGTTTCTTTCTACGACGTGCATCGTAACCATAATTATCAGAAGCATTGAGAACTAACTGATGGCTCTGGACACGCCTGGTTGGTTTCTTAAACGTCGGATTCGGTCGACTGAGGAACTCGGCCTTAGTACGTGACGGGTCTTCGACCTGGTTCGCACTCGTACAGCAGGGTGAAGCCGCGCTTGGCGATCTAACATCCCTGCTACAGAGCTTCGATGTTGCCGCTGACAAGTCAACGACAGATGAAGTGTTATGGATGAAATCTTCTACGGGTCTTTTTCTCAGGTCAACCGGACAACCATTGTCCGGTGTTAGCAATCCACTGACCGCCTGTGAATAAGCTGTTGGTTGGTCAGTGGGCGATCTCCGCTGATGAGCGTCTCTCGGAACGACGCGGTCACTACTTTGTCCGTCGAATTTCTGTAAGTAGATGACGTCATACCTGCTCAGTTCAATTGGGTCATCGATTGGCGATTTGTTTTCATCTGATCGATGCATGAGTTGATGTTCGATGATGGGCTGATTGCTGTCTTCCGATGGATATCTCTCGACTCTTTCGTCATTTTCCGATTCAAGTGTCATGTGGCTGCTTTGACACTGAATCGTACGACCGTTGTCTACTACCACTGGGCCTGATTCTATGCGCGAGATCCCTGAAGGTCCATTGGTTTCCATGGCTTCTTTTAGATGCACAGACCCTGACTGAGGACAGTGTCCAGAATCAGAAATCAACTGTCGGTCAGTTGAATGATCTTCGATTATCTCTACAGTTTCCTCTTTGAAACGTCTATTCTCAACCGTCGAAGGAGGTTCTATCGCACTGACAGGAACCTCACGGCGTTTCTTCGACTGCCAAGGTCGTTCGTTCGGTTGAGGTGCTTCCAAGACGCCAATGTTCGATGGAGAGGCCCGCTTACGGTTCATAGTCGTCGAGCTGTTGTTCGAATTCTCAGTGACGTTATCATTGCACGGTCGCTCCGCATCGCTGCATCCGTTCCACCTGGTTGCCTCTTCTTCGTCGATGCATTCCTTCGCTGTCCATCGCTTTCCACGGATGCTCAGATCGAAAGGTAGGCTTCCGTTCCATTCGGTGGATGGCGGCATAGAAGTCCCAGCGTCACCACAACTGTTACTGACCGAAACATCTCCTCCCTCCGCAACGACGACCGACATTTCCTAATGATTCGTTAATTAACACTCGAACGAGATCGGCGTCCAGACAGCGTTTGCTTCTTCGCAGAACTTCAATCGACACTCCTGTACTTGCTCCGTCGCCTCTCACTCACCTGCAACCGGCAGCAGCAGCAGCAGCAGGCGCATTGGACCGTCAGTCCCGTCGTTACGTAGGGCCTGTACCTACCACTGTCCAATTGGAACACCAACGCTCGGACGCTGAGCGCGAGTAGGCGCGTATATGACGACGATGAGGACGAATCAACCGACTCTATTATGAATGTCATCGTCAGGTCTCTGGAAATAACAACAGACATCTGCCACGGTCGAATGATCGCACTGAAATACTGAGTCCACCTCTGGCTTTGAATGCTTAACGTGTCGTTTATGAGCCTATTGTTTGCGGCCGCTTTGTTCGGCAAAATCATGTTTTGTCCTTAATTACGTCTGCACACGTAGCCTGTACGGTCTGCTAGAGGACTGCTTGGGATATTTTTGATAGCAAGGCAAAGGGCTGTTTTAAAATTCTCACCACTGTGGTGTGCCAGAAGTGAGGGAGTCGGAACCGATTTCGCCTCTGAACATGATATTCAAACACAACATCAATACCATTGTCAACTCCTTAGCGACTGAAGCACTTTTTGTCAAACGAATTTCCCAGAGTCCTTATCCACGGCCCATCTTTTTATTTGAAACGACTATCGATTGAATACTTGGGCATAATGATAATGCGCTAAAGAAGTCAATAGGTTATATAAGATTGGGAGTCTGCTCAACGGGTTCGGACCCGCCATCGTTAGATCAACTGATCAAGCGTGTTAGTCAATAAAGCAGAAGTGTATAGAACCACTATGATTTGATATGAATGATTGTTATTTCACAAAGGTGAAATGTGAGTGAAGTGCGTATGTTGTATGGACAGCGAATGGTCAGTTGGTCACTTAAACACGATGTCGTTTATTGTCGCCATGCAACGCTTGACCACTAGTAATGCTATTGACCCAGTTTTAAAGGCCGACCTTGGATTTCGACTCATCAATGATGGAAACGAAAAACTTTTAGCATTAAGCCCTGTCTCTCACAAGAGGCGAACTAAGATGCTGTGGAAATACTGCTTCCAATCTAAATTAATATAGGCCTAACTGGACATACTTCGATTTAGCGCCGGTGAATAAGCTGGACTCTATTATGTGGCGTTGGGAAACATAGGAGATTTACATTACATTACATTACATTAACTCCTCGCTGCTCCAATCCTAAACACGTCCAAAATAGCAGTCCGAAGCAAACGTGATCTCGCTGCCTGTTTTGAGTGAGTGCTTATGAATAAACTGGTTCTCGCGACTAACTTAAGCTTTCTTTGGGCGGTGTAGAAATCTTAAGATTACGAATACGATCGATACATCAGTGCCAATTATCCACTATTGGAAAGCAGTGTATGGCCTACCTGGAGGCAAAGGCATTCTGTCGAAGCGCTGAAATCGAAAGACAATTGAAGAGTAGGCCTATGAGTTATTAGTGTCCATCTCCGTTCGAGACACATGAGGTACTACTTCGCCCGTCAATTCGTTGAAATATGACCAAGGTCGAGGCCATACGGTCATTATATAAAAACGTGTACTTTTACATTTACATGGCCTGGCTGATAGACGCATTCCATTTCGTCGGCATTTTTGGAGCCGAGAGTATAAAGAGCAAAGAATTCACAGCAGATACGGATTTGGTGGAGACTGCTACAGTGACCTAATCTATCTACTACAGAGGCGGGCTACCGAAACACATTGCGGGGATCCTGTACGGCGGTAAACTGATAACACTTAGGAAAAGATGACGGAATCAAACCAATCACAATAGGACACAAGTGGCGACGTCTGGCTGCAAGTGTGTCTGCCATGCTTGTTGTTAGTCCACGCCTACCTCAAGGCCCTATGTCGCCGCTCCATATCAGCGTGGGAGTATCAGAAGGGGCCGAGGCTGTTGTCCACGCAACCAGTCGATACTTGCAGCCTATATCTGAAAACCATATTAGGGCCTATCGTAAAACTGGACTTATCAAATGCCTTCAGTCCTATGAGAAGAAACTCAGTGTTAGCGGCGGTAGCAGAAAATAAAAGCAACAGAAATATACAGAGATCTTTGACAACTAAGCCTATGCCTAATATAGATACTCATCCTAGACTTTACATCTTAGACAGCACACTATTCCATCCGAGCAGGATACCCAACAAGACGACCCTTTTAAGGTCCACTAGAGCTTTTGCCTGGCGTTGCATCCACTTCTTCAGAGTATGACAAACTCATTGGCTAGGCCTATTTGGACGACCTTGCACTTGCAGTATAGATTGGTAAACTTGAGTAGGCCTACGACATCAGCTCAACACAGAAGCACGCGCCCACGCAAAGTCAACAGCTGAAACGGGCAAACTGCGAAGTTTCCGTATGAATTAAATTCATGATGATACAAATAGGGCTTAAATAAGAATCAGGCCTTCACCAAGTATGAACATGGGCCCGTTGAAGATCTTAGGGGTCATCCATAAATGACGTCCGCAACGTCCGGGAGGGAGGATAATTAAAATGCGGACAAATGCGGGTGGGGGGTTATACCAGTCTTGTTGTCCTCGAGACCAAGGTCTTGGTCTCGAGTGCACTCGAGTTCGTTTTTAAAAGTCTTGGTCTTGGTCTTGAGGTGTAAGGTCTTGGTCTTGGTCTTGGTCTTGAGGTTCAAGGTCTTGGTCTTGGTCTTGAGGTTCAAAGTCTTGGTCTTGGTCTCGCAAGACCAAGACCAAGACCGGCTGTTAATATGAACAGTCATTTAACAGAACTCAAGAATTCTGTATCAAGCCTGCTTGCATCATACGACTAATATCTATGGATGGATACAAGTCATGTTGGTCAGGAAAACCCATTGTTAGCAGCAGCAGTTATTCTGTAGGCCTAACAGACGGTATGATAAACCATGGAAAGATTTCAAAAGGACTCACTATCTGTACATTAAATTTTACATCCAGTGCTTGAAAAGCTACTGTGTGTGTGTCAGCGACTTCAGCACCTGTAGAACGTATTTTTTCACATGGCGGAATTTTTATGAGGCCCACCAGGCACGTCTTGGTCAGTAAATTCTGAGCGAATTGGTTTTTTATAAAATACAAAAGGCATTTGGTATAAGAGTTTGCATGAAGGACTTTTGAATACAAATTCGGATTTCTCTGCAGTTTGCATTTAAAGTAAATTTGCTTGAATGAAATAAAAGACTCATGTTTTCATTAAAATAGCGAATATTCCGACTTTACAATTTTTAGAAGTCTTGACCTGATTTCGATTTTTTGGGTCTTGGTCTTGAGGTTCAAGGTCTTGGTCTTGGTCTTGGTCTCGAGGTTCAAAGTCTTGGTCTTGGTCTTGGTCTCGAGGTTCAAGGTCTTGGTCTTGGTCTTGAGGTTCAAGGTCTTGGTCTTGGTCTTGAGGTTTAAGGTCTTCACAACAAGACTGGGTTATACAAGTGCAGACGTCCGCATCTACATTTCTAAATTGATAGTTTTTAAACGCCTCCTTGTTTTAACCTTCCTCTAGAGACGAAAAGGCCAGTGAGGTGATTGCCTAAAACCTCATGCCGTGTACTTGAACTTGGCTTACTTTTCAATTTTAAATAGCATGCACTGGTTGACATTTTTAGTAAGGTGATTTTAAATAACATAGAACTGGTAGCTTATTAATAACGTTAGGCACAATGTTGGTTTTTTCGTACCTTGGCTTTGGCGTGCGGACGTCCGCAAAGGGGAGGGGAGGCTAAGGTCAAATGCGGACAAGGGGGAGGGAGGGGTCCAAAGTAGGTCATATTTTGCGGACGACCTTTATCGATGACTCCTTATCTTGTCGGGAGCACCCCTACTGCCACGTATCAAGGATTCTATATCTCATTGTATAAAAGGTCCTTGGCCACGTATGCGGGCTTTAAGATAAGGAGTCATCGCGGCACACGACTCATTCGCCCTGCCGAAAAGCAGCCTAAGCAAAACGAAGATGCTGTATGCGATAATTAAACACGATTTCCAAGGTCTTGAGAGCAGGACTGTGTAGTATCCTCAACAGTTATGAGGGACGACCTATTCAGACATCTTTTCCACGAGAAACGGACGTCTGGGCGTTCGTAGTGCAGATATAGGCCCCCTCCTATCAAGTTCCTTCTTGGCGTCAGTCGCTGTTACGCGAAGTCTTCAGGCCAACTCCAACACAATGTCGGGGTATCGTTCACGGATCCATTGGTAGAGAAAGGTTTCTAGATCGCATACAGTCTTCGAGTCTGAACGCACGTCCTCCCATCGAGCAGACAGGTCTCATATACAAAGACAATAGGACCACGTACTGATTTTGCATATACTTTAAGGCCTGTCAGAAAGAGCAAGCGATTCCACGGCTGATTAAGGCCCGATTGTTAGCCATAAACTCTCAATCACGGCAGGATTGCGGCTGCGAAGACAGGTGCTAATGCGCTGATAACATTCAGGTCAAAACCGAAGACCCATCTCTTTCAACTTGCATACCCACCATAATTTGGCTTCTAGTTTCTCTGATAAACTGGATTTCAATCTGGCTTTTCCAATGGATTATTACGATTTTTGGTTGCAATTTCAATCGAAGCAACTATCAAATGAGCATTACGATAGTAGCGACACAGGAGTCATTACAACATTAGATTAGATACAGTACCCTCATGAACTTTAACTGTAATTGCAAAATTTTAATATTTTACTTTTAGCTGGTTCATAAAGTTTTACCATGAACCCCACTAGCTCCCTTCTGGTAAGCATTAAAGAGTAAAAGTGAGTATTCTTTTATTGACAGCAAAATCACCCGAACTAATTAAGATTGACTACAGATTTTCTGTTAATCATCAGTTCAAAGAATATTGACACGAGAAAACCCAATCTGAAAACTCACGAATAAAACTCAGGAAATGCCTACAAAAGCATACATCAAGGCAGTCAGAAATATTGAAATGTATGAAGGATCTCCTTTGTCTTGTTTTTTTTTCAGTAAAATTTCTTCTCTTAAGGTTTCACTAAGAAAGCGCAACTGGACAACAACAACAGATACTGAATCTAGCATGGAACCGTATTTGATTCACACAAATACATTGGTTGCAGGTTTTCAGTTGGAAAACTCTTGTCATACAATGAGAACCCAAAGCCCACATGCAATGTAAACATTTCTATAACTAATAGTAAACACACTGCAATAGGCAATACAAATACATATGTAGATACATGTATCAAATTACACATATAATCATAGGCATAGGAGGCAGGGGTCAGAGGGGCAATTGCCCCCCAAAATGTCGGGCATTCCTGTTTTTCGGGCAAGTAGGCATGAGCGACTATAAATACACGACGCCAATTATTTGGGATTTATTTCTGTTTGGGTCAGAAGTAATATCTTGATCCCACTACTGAAATTTCCCCTAGCCTATGCATATAATATATATAATTACATATATACATATGTATTTTAGTTTGAAGTTCTTCTGCCCTATGTGTTTTTGCTGCGCAACCAATCATTCTAGAACAGGCTGCCAATGACATAAGCTTCATGTATTATGATGACGTTACAGTAATCTTTCTTTGCCTCTATTCCGTCATCAGCTAAGACTTTTCTGTTCGACCGTGGTTTGTGCTTTGAGTTGAAGTGCCTTTGAAGATTTTCCTTTGAAGAGGCACTACGGTACATACATGTGCGATTAAGACGTAAACACGTCATACGTGCCATGGTTCGATAGTAACCTCCCACTGAGTTCACGCTAACCAAACACAACGTTACAATGCATCATGTGTCGTTTTGTGAGACACATTCTGCAGCCGAGGCACTGAAGCAAACCAATGTTACAAAGGACACGTGAAATACAACATCAGCAAGGACAACCACTACCATGGTTCTCAAAGAAAGTTGTACATCCAAAAGAAATACTCTTCTGTAGCTATGGAAAAATTAAATGAATGCAGAAGATTACCAGCAAATGCATTTGTAACAATATCATAACGCACTCTTGACACGGAATCCAAGAATTCATTCGGAAGTTATACACGAAGAAACCGATGTGTGTGAAGTTATACACGAAGAAACCGATGTGTGTGAAAAGCATGGTATGGTGACACACATGCAGAACGGATGTTGCTTCAGGGTTGACCAGCTGACCCTGGTGTATCTGGTAAAATGGATCTTAAACAGACGTCAAAAATGTCTAAACATTGATTAATATTAAAAGTTAACATTAATAAAATCATTAAGTTGGAAGTGTGCTTGTACACAGTGTGCACTGTGCATATCACAGTAATATTAACAACTATTTAATATTGTTATTAATATTAATCAATCATCACTTTCTTCAATAATATGTAATAAACTTTGACAAACATGTAAAACAGACTTTCAGATAGGGAAAGTCCTTAACCTGCTGTGAATATATAAAACTGCAACAGCAGCCACAAATGTATCAACTGCTTCTCTGTGAAGAAATGTTTCAGGGCAAAAATGTTATCAATAGTCTCTTGAAAGCCTTACACAGACATTTAGCAATGCATGTACACATGTTCATTTGCATTGCGTTGCATCACAATTAATTTGCCTTGAACCTGTTATCCTTGTAAACAGCCCTAGACTGTGAAAGCCATCAGCTAACAAAGCAAAAAGTTCACAAGCCATTCTTCCTAACCTGACAAATCCTAAGTAACAGCCAATACATACTGTTTTAGCACACTTCTCACCCTGGCATCTACACGGTTACTGCCAATCACTAACAAGTACACCACCCTCGTTCTAACTATAACAGACTCCCCCCACTGATGCTAGTAGTTTTGTGCAGATCAGACTAATCGAGCGACAATCGAGCGACGAGCGTCGGTCACGTGTTGAGCTTTGGACGTTTGCGAGGCCTTTCTGGAGGTGGACTTTGTTGGCTCGCCAGAGCACGGAATGCCTCTGCGACTAAATGAGGATGAGTTGCCACCATCTCTTTCCATCCGCTGGTATCCATAACTTCTGTTGCATGACTGCAGAAAAAAGCATTCATTAGCAACTAAAACATACAGGTGTCTGTATAGCTTTCATTAACGTTGAACACAGCTTCGTTCAGTACACACACTTTATTCATTTCACACACATCGGTTTTTCACAAAACCAATGTGTGTGAAATTTACACAATTACAGATTTGCTAATAATTTCTGTATCATAATTTTACAAAAGGAGATCAAGGAAAACACCATGCTTTGGATAATTTACAATGTTCAAAGCCCAGCCAGTTAACGAGCAAACTCTCGTCAAACTTCATACCAAACTTTATCTGAAATAAACTGAGGAAAGAAAAAGTCTGAACATTAAAACCAAGTCCTATTCTCAAATTCAACCGAAAGCTGAAACTCTAGCACGAACTCTTACTTAACACTTTAACGACGAGCTGCATTGGTTTCCCAGTCACTTTTAGTACACTCTCGTCGTTAAAGTGTTAAGCTGCACTATAACTGTGTCGGGAAATTGTAACTTTATAACTGAACACTTAATGTAAAATACAATCCTTCAACTGGATACTGACCTGGATATTAGCCTAATAATGGCTTCGTTTTGGTGTACCATCGGTTGATGCTATGTGCATTAGACACCGGCACGATAGAAATTACTTATTACAATTATTACAATACAGCATGCAAATCATCAATTATAATTACAAAATCATAGTTTCCATAACACCTTCACAACATGTGGTTCTTATGTGCAGCTACTTGTGGTGTTATGTTTGAGATAATAATCGAGTTAACATTTTAAATAACTGTTACGCTACTTTAAACCTGCTAAACCTAAAATCAGCTCGCGTGCTAATGAAGTAAAGCAACCCCTTGATATCTATAGGTAAAATAAATTAAATAATTTAATATTAAACACATGACTCTCTCAGCAAAACTCATATCTTAAACATTTGCTTATGTCATTGAAAACCCATCAGTTTTGCATAGCACACTGTGAATTGAACTCAGACATAAGGATTTCAGTCTGGCATGCCAAGAAGGCGGTCAGTGCGTGACCTGCATCAAAATGAAGTCGACCGGTGAACAACCAAAACATCCACTAACCTATTAATGAAGTCTATTGCATGAGCTTTCAGCTGTTCAGCACTGTGCAAATCGGCGAGAACAAACACGTCGGAAACATTTTCAACTGTAAGATTGGTGCAAAGTGCCTCTTCGCACATGACTTTCAACCGATCTAGAGCATACTGGAACCAAGAAAACAAGAAGTTTTATATCACTTTTATATCATTATTAAATATGCCATAACTCACGATCTCCATTCACCCAAAGTGCATCTCTGACACATCAATCAGAGACTAAATTCAAGCAATTTTTTGCTTTGTAAGATCCACGAATGCAAATGCACCATTGATATCTGTAACTTGATGAATGGCTATATTTTTACAAGTCCAGCAATCAGATTGGTTTCTGAATTTATGGCATGTTATGAAAAGCATGTAGACCACCAACACATAGCATTACTGATAGCAAGCAGATCCAGAACACAAAAGGTTTGCCTCAATAAAACACTGCCCTGAGGTAAGGTAACATGAGCAGGTACTTTCATTACCCATTGGCTACTTTACTCTACTCCATTGGCTAAAACAGGCCACCAAAAGCATTAACTCTCACTAACAGTCATCACAAGGAATCTGCACCAAATACACTTTTATTACTGTACTCCACCAACTGAAACAGGCCAAAACACAAAAGCATAAATCTGCATCAAAACAAACTTTATTACTCTATCCCCTTTGCTGAAACAGGCCCAGTAAAACACTCACTCTCTTTAAAAGTTATCACAATCTGCACCAAAACAAACTAGATGATTAAAAGCTTTCCACTTGAAACTGTCAACGATCAAGCATAGCTGCATTTCCATTTTTTGTGCTCTGGACTATAATCATCTATGCACCAGGCACTGATCATTACAGAACACCTCACATATTTAAATTAGCAACTCCTACCCTACAGATTATTTTTACCTAATCATCAACAACCCTTAAACACCATAGGGAGAATTCCAAATGCCTTATCGGTAGCTGCTAACAATTTCTATATGGTACACTTCACATATACCTAATCACCAACAGTCCAACAGCCCATAATTACCATACACAACATTCTGATACCTTATCAGCAGCTGCCAATAGTTCATCAGCCATTTTTGCAAGATTTGGTGCCTTTCCAGTGTAAATAAACCGAAGCAACTCCGACATGACTTCTGGGTCGACATCTGTGACTTCGACTCGGTTCTGCAAATCATAAACATTTCTGTTTATTACAGATCTGCAATACTGTGATGTAATAAGTACTGTGTTAAAGGTCAATAAAACTCAGTGAAGACAAAAAATTGAATCTGTACCCAATGATTTATTTTCACCTTCAAATTTCTGATATCTCACAATCCTGCACACATTAACAATTTTTGTTTAATGGTAAAATAATATCCTTTTAACTCTAAGCAGTAAATAGTTTAATGTGGCATCTCTGACCCTGCACTGATAAAAATGATACTGATTTTGAACATAAACATTCTGCAGGTATTACCTATATTCAAAAATCAGTTCTTTGACCATAATTAGACCCTCTCCATATTAATTTCCAATTTTACGCTGCAACGTTAAGGAGCAACTGAACAAGAGAGAACTTACCTGCTTTCGTTCCTCCATTTCGTGTTCAAACATTGCATTGAAAACCAATGATCTTGCTGTTACAAAAGTTAAAAGAATAAAACATATTTTATAAGAATACAATATTTAGTGCTGAAAATATTAGGAATTGCTTTAAATGACCCCAATAACTAATAAAAACATACTAAAAAATTCATTTTTTGCAAGCTGTTTGTCCAAAGCACTGACTAATGCCATCGATGATCCTAGTCATATTGAAGTTAAAGTTAATGCCACAAAATACTTTATTGCAATGGGTCGAAGGTTTTTCCATTTATAATGAAACCTCAGTTCGCTTAAGCGTATTTCAATCGTGAAATCCATCATCTTACTTTCAAGTAACAGCTTAACCAATGCAAAAAATGCTTAGTGATATTAACAGTTTGATACATGAACTTCTTGTCAAGATGAAAATACTAAAACAACAGCTACTAGCTATTGACATAAGTATCACAAAATGTCTCATGATAATCAAGCAAATTAGCCTGTAGCAGGACCCTAGCCTGGTTAGATATCAACAAATTTACATACTGCTGTTACTTATTTGCCAATGAGAATTCAACACAATAGAAGAACTTTTGTATTGCGAAGAAGTTAGAAAATCTGTTTAAAAATTCACAGTCTGTGAGCTGTGACCCATTCTCAAGCATAGAGAACTGGCGGCATACCATTCTTTTTGCAACAAATATTTCCAAACGCATTCAAGTAATGATTGTGTTGAAGGGAAATTACATCTTTAATTCCAGAGTCTAACTGCCAGTTGCTCACCTGCTAAGATAGCTTTATGGACATGGAATTGCCTCTCTCCAGCACACAAAGTGACATCGCTAAACGGAGCTCTCTCAAACAGCTGGCCAAGGTCTTCACTGAGATGACAAGGCGGTACTTTGACGGGAGTCAGGCTTGACTGACCAGTTACGTTTACAGTTTCACCAACAACACTCACCTATCAAAAGAGAAATACACATCAATCACTACCAGTCTAAATCACATTCAACCTCAATTAAAACTCTCACAGTCCTATTGTAGGACACAGGTGAAGTGCTAATTTCTCAGGTGCATTGATACAGCACTCAACAAATCCAAACATTCCGGACACTGGGTCATTGCATCACCACAGAACGTCCGGTATACAACATGAATGTTTATCCTGTTTGGTTTGCAAGTCAACAGTTGGGGTCTGAAGAGCAGTTAAGACAGCCAACAGTAAGCAAACCCAGACGCAAAGAAAGCTTAGAACTGTCTAAGCCCCCAAACAGAACTTTCAATTTCACATTAGAAAACAAGATGTCACAGATGAAGGCGTATGCATTTGCCATCAGCCACCAAGGAAACGAAAGACAAAGGGGAAGGTGGAATAAGAGCTACATAAGGATTGTATGATTCACAGTCAAACGACTTCTTAGAGCAAATCTTATCTATGAGCGAAACAGATTCAGCGCCACAAAACTTTTTATCAGCAAACATATAACAGGGTAATGGAGTCGAAACGTAAACAAATACCTCACAAAATATGGTCAGCTTATCGTCTGGAAGCAGACCATTGGAATCATCCATTAGGAAATCTCTACGAATGAATTTCTTGAAGCCCCAATCCTTTCCTTGGACAAATCTGTATGCTCGTTGACTTTCTGAAATTTCAAGATCCAGCAAGACATTTTACAACTGCAATGTCTCCTAAAATTGGCACGATGCAAGAATCAAGGCAAAAAGAAGGTTATGAATTAAGGATGACCCACATAATTGTAATTAGTAATTTCTATTGTGCCTGTATCTAATGCATAAGGCATCAACTGATGGTACACCAAAACCAAGCCGTAATCAGGTCAATATCCAGAAGATCAGTCTGTAAGACAGAGAGGCAGCCTATGATGGATAGCAATTTGAAAGAGGCCAGTTTTAAGATGAGAAGGAAATGACACAAGCGACTGAGCAGAGCACACAGACACAGGGGAAGAATTCCAAAAAGTAGGTCCAGTAACCGAAAAGTTCATTCACCAAGAGCAGTTCTTGATTTAGGTATGACTAGACAAAGATAATCAGATGACCTCGTTGAATAATAATAAGTCTGCAGAATAAGAACTGGTTTTAAGTATTGTGGCTGGCCAGAGTTCAAAGTTTTATAAGCTAAGAGCCCCAATTTGAAACTAATTCTTTGCTGAAACTATTACAATAAATAAAGCTGATACGTAAACTGCCAAGCAGGGATTTCAGGCCATAATTTAGTACTGTTTATCAAATTCATATTATTCTGCTACAGAAGTGGCTCCATTAATTATATGGCAAAACTCAACAGCTGATTATGTACAGCAACTCCATCAGTGACTCCTCAACAGAGCTAAGAAAGAAGAAATATGGTGACTCTCAGTGCTTTTTTTCAGCCGGAACGTTCCGGCACCTTTTTTCAGCTCCTGAAGAATAATTTATTTATTTTAATGATAAAAACAATAATTTAGTCATTTTAATTTAGTTTCAGTGTTTTGAGCTATTTTCGGTGTTTATTGAGACCCCTCCCAACCCCCAATCCCGTTTTTCTCGGGATTTTAGTCCGTCCATAATTGTTCCGTTCCGGAACCTATTGTTCCGTTTCGGAAACTTTTTTTCTAGAAAAAAAGCACTGGTGACTCTTATTCCAATACCAGTAAGGTATAAACTCAATCCATTTAAAACAAGAAAATAGAAATGAGTGCAAGCATTACTGAACAGCTTTCCTTCTTCCATGACGGGGTGTTCTGTAAATGTTCATTTAAATTACAGACAACACGCAACGAACATTACACATGTAATATATAGTACAGCAGTATCATTGTAGTACCATAAATTGAGACACTCACCCATAGCCTTTGTCTCCTCTCGTTTTGTGTTCAAAATGGAAAACTTGAACTTTGCTCGAACTTCTGACTTATTACAGGAAACCAGAAGCAAATATAATGAGAGATAATCTTTGCTCTCTTCATCCAAACCCTTAGGATTTACACGCAGACACCTGTTAAAACAAACAAATATATATATATATAGTAACTTCTAATATATATATATATATATATATATATATATATATATATATATATATATATATATAAATGTGTGTGCGTGTGTGTGTGTGTGTGCACATCAAAATACAGCATCAAATTAGATATACCTTAATACAAAGACATACACATTATGAAATGTAAGGATTACCGGTTATTAATTTATAAGTCAATAAAAACTATTTAATCACAATAATAACAATTACATTCAAAAACTCCAGTTTAATTCAGTGAACTATAGCAAAGTTCTTGTGTGCACCATGTATTGTGACAGTTTTAATGTTCATCCAAAGTAAGTCAGACTCTGTCCAGCTACATTAGCTGATATGGATGATTTGCTTCACTTGTTTTAACAAAATAATCAAGACTCACAAATAAATAGTCACTAATATTGAATACTTAACAATAAATTAACCCTTTGCAAGTCACATCTCAAGGGTCTCTTCATTAAAAATATTAGGCATTGAGATAACCGAAAAGTTTGGATTTTCTCCTTATATCCAAAACCTGAGCATAAAGGCAAGCAATCCCTTTACGCTCATCGTATCTTGATTTCACATGGACTCTCGGGCCCCAGGCTCTATGATGCGATACGGGCCACCACTGTCAACCGTATGCTATACTGTTCCCAGGTATGGTTAGGCTTTGCTAACAAGCAGGAACTAAATCATTTGGGCGCAATTATTCGTAAGTTGGTTTGTCTTGGCTACCTCCCTCCTTCTTTTCCAACTTTTGAGGAACTCTGCAAAAAGCTGATTGTGATCTCTTTAATAACATTCTTAAAAACCCTAGTCACCTCCTCCATAACCTTCTACCTCCTGTTCTACACACCGGGTATGATTTGCGCCCATGTTCTCATAATTTGGTTCTTCCTAGATTTGACTCCCTTACCCGACGACGTTTCCTGGGTAAGATGCTGTACAGTTAGGCTCTGTTGCTATTATTTCATTTTTGACGTAATGTTATTATTACTGTTCTATTTTCTTGCGTAATAGTGTATGTAAAGCGCTGTGCGTTCGCTAGCGTTCATTAAAGAAAATACTTACTTACTTACATAGTTTTACCCCTTCATCCAAATTCTAAATTTCAAGCTTGGATAATTAGATTCCATTAGCCTAACTGTAGTATCATTTCTGTGCTGATGATATCTAAATCTACACTTCATTTGACAGTTTGTCTTGTGATTCATCTGTGCAGCGGTTGCCGAATGTCCAAATAAGGAGATGCAGTCTTGGATGGTGGCCAATGAACTTCTCCTTAATCCATTCAACCCTGGATTTCTACTACTACTGGACAACACACAACAACTTAAGAAATTTAAATGGTCAGTCTCTGGGTAACTCCATTGCTGAGTTGGCTGATGCTTATCATAACTTGGGTGTTGTTTTTCATTCTACTATGTCTCTCACTGACTACATACTAAAATTGCTATTTGTATGTTTTTATATATGTATACAAACATACAGAATTATATGTTATGTCCCCATATCTTCAAGGATATATTTTTAAGCAAAAGCAATGGTCTCAAGTCATCTTGATTACTGTAACTTGTTTCTTGTTATCACAAAGTCAAATATGCCAAGTTCAGAACTCATTAGCTACAGCCATAATTAATGCATCAAAGTATAACCCCCTAAAATCTTTACATTGGCTTCCTGCTCAGCAAAAGTCTTGTTTCAAATTGGGGTTCATAGTTTATAAAACATTGAATACTGGCCAATCACAGTATTTAAAATTATCCTTATTCCCCAGACTTGTCATTATTCAAACAGGACATCTAATTGCTTTTTTCAACACTCACATCACAATATGGCTTGAACACCACTTTCCAATATGATTAAGCAGGAGTGGTTGACCTCTTGGTAAAAGGCAAAGAAGTGGCACTGCCATTTTGGTCAAAATACTTCAAAATTACCTTCAACTATAAATGTGTCAGGAAAGATCTCAACCCAGGTATCTCCAAGTAAACTATGCTGTCCAGTAAGAGAGCAGGCCGACGTTTTTAATAAATATTTTCAACCAGCCTTTGTTACAGGTTGGCAGAAATGTCACATGACATTGCTACTGGTATCACTTATGTTGTCATTTTAATATTTCTATAAATCATTGCTATGAAAGCCAAATACAATACTAGGTCTAACTACCCATAAATAAATTCCTTCAAGATAACTGTTCACACAACTTCGAATTATTGAAAATTATATGCCAAACTGCATCATCATTCTCCATCGTGATCATAAAACCCAGCTGTAAAATGAAACAGATCAACGACTTTCACATCTAATATCTCTGCAACCATCCCACATGTGCATAAATCACCAATAGGAATACATCTCTAATTATTGGTTCGCTTATTTCACATGAGAAGTCTTTTAATTCCATAACGTCAACTGCTTAGTAAGCACACCTATCAATTTTACAATTCTGTGCCTGTATGAAATATTTCCCATTGCTGTAATTTTGTGCCCTGGCATGCAAAGGGTTAACAGTTCAAAGTAACAATCATTGTCAGTAACATATTTATACACAAAATTGCTGTCTAAGCAGTAACTTCAATAGAAAGTTATGGAAGGCTGCTTACTGAATTGTCACACATGTGCAACAAGAGTCATAATTAGTTTTACAGAATAAACACGTAAGTGTCATATGTATATTGGTATAAATTATATATAAGTATTTATATAAGTAAATATATATATAATTGAATTATGCGATAAACACACATGATGAAATTGAATAAAACGATAAATATAATGAAAAAATTAACCTAATTAAGTCTTATAGGGAAAATGAAGATATGTCTGAGACTGACGTAATTCAAAATCTGGAAAGTAGGACAAATGCAAAACATGCATGTCAGCCGTCAAGACTATGCTCAGGTTTGAAATGAAAAGACCATAACAAACTGTCACAAAGTGGCCTAAAGTTGAGCTGTGGACAGACAGGTGATGAGAATTTCCTGGGATAGCTACTCATCCTTATCTACACAACAGATGCCACATACAGTCACACAGAGCAGGCAAGCCAGACCAAGGACCAAGAGCACTTATGCAAAATAATAAATATGTTTATCCAGGCTGGCTTTCAACAGCAAGGTCGGTGACCGCACTGAGTCAATATCATGGCAACAAACCCCAAGAGACTGGAAATAGCTGGTACAACAGGGTCAATAACCTCATATCAGGACATCTTACACTATTACCAAGCAGTGCTTCGACTGCATTGGCCGCCATTATCACTTGTTGACATCATTGTGAAGTTGGAAAATACAGGAATTGGCTGATGAAAGCCGAGTATCCTTAGACATGCATACGTCTGTTCCTGGAGAGCCCTAACAACTAGTCACTTGCTCACCATGCACTGCTAATGGATTCACAGAAAATAAACCACAATCCCCCAACAGATACTCCACAGAGTAGAGGCAGAGCAGACAAAAATCTTATTCATGGGGTTAAAAATTCAAGGTAGGTGCTGCTACGGTGACAGATGTGATGTAACTGCAAAATCATTTGTCATTTTGAACACTTCTTCTAGCTATGAATACAGCTGCCTCGCATAAACTATGCTTTGGATGCTAGCTAACTCAGCCACGGTACAACTGGCTGCTGGCTAAACTCAACGTTCAATGCAAGGCAGTCAAATCCAACAATGAGTGCATGCATAAGCTTTATGCAGTTGCATCGGCTGACATCAGTATTTTTTTAATTACACAAGTAGAAACATAGCTAGGCCAATGGGACAGATTTGGACCCTACAATAATTATAGCATTTAAGGCTTAAATAACAGTATTTGCAACCAATTCATGTCATTACAGCTGACGGTCCAAAATGAAGAACCAGTCAAAGATTATTATTATTAATTATCTTAATTAACTATAAAACTTGTGCTGATGCTCCTATAAATCATAGACTATTTTTGATGGTGACTTTTTACTAGCAATCAGTACCCGATGAACAGCAACATGTACCAAGTCAGTGGCATACAGCCCACAGACTGCACAGTAAATCACTCAATCAACTGCAATACTAAACAGTTTATGACTAATGTAACAACTAATACCAGGACCAAAAACTTATTATTCTATTATTTGATCTCCCTGTGTTTCATTTAACATGTTAAGCTCTCAGTAAATCAG
Organism: Allolobophora icterica; assembly: GCA_963556255.1. NCBI lineage: Eukaryota > Metazoa > Annelida > Clitellata > Crassiclitellata > Lumbricidae > Allolobophora > Allolobophora icterica. Next base: position 74,196,566 of record OY744602.1, on the reverse strand, counting down.
TCAAAGATCAGAAAATCAGACAACAGGTTAAGCAATGGTTTTAGCTGCACCTGAAGAAACTTTCTTGCAAGGTAGCTAAGGGTAGAAATAAGAGCTAAGCATCACTACAATGCAATGTATGCCAATACAGAAATGCCTGAGGCATCTTAATCTTTCAGAATGAACCATCACAAATTTACTGTTTCAAAATAATGCAAGGCACAATTCTACTTGGCTTCTTGATCATATAACATTTAAAAAGTGCAATTAGAAGAGAGTAAAAAGATAGTGCAAAAAGGCTTTTGAGTCGTTTAATTTCATCACGACATGGAAGTACTTGGCCCGCTTCAAAGTATCCCATTTGGCAGCGATGGTTCAACTAAATGACATCAATTTTTTCAGTCCTTTGTCAAATATTTCATTTGCAATTACCGATTTAACACTTTAACAACAAGCATACAATAAAATGCATGGAAAAAAATTCCTCTGATCGTTAAAGGGTTAAAATTTGTCTGAAAGATTGTTACCATTTTAGTTTGTCATTGGCTCCTGCTGAGAACGTTGAGCTCTTGAGAACTTCGCCCATCTCCTCACGACAGAAACTGAAGTTATTGATGGTCCAGATATAAGAGAACTTGACAACTTTTACCTTAACACACCAACAACATTGACCTAGTTAAATAATAGGAACAACATTTCTCAGAAACATTACAATCTGTAACTGAAGCACCTCTTAAAAACCTTTAGCACCTCTTAAAAACCTTTAGCACCTCTTAAAAACCTTTAGCACCTCTTAAAAACCGTTAGCACCTCTTAAAAACCTTTAGCACCTCTTAAAAACCTTTAGCACCTCTTAAAAACCTTTAGCACCTCTTAAAAACCTTTAGCACCTCTTAAAAACCTTTAGCACCTCTTAAAAACCGTTAGCACCTCTTAAAAACCTTTAGCACCTCTTAGAGGTTTGAAAAGTGTTATGTAAATGTCCAACTGTCCAGATATACACCTTAACAATTTACAACAAGAAAAGATAACCACAAATCTGACCAACCTGATCACATGACAAGCACAAAATGTAAATAATAGATCACTCACAGAAATTAAACTCCAGACTGTAACAAAATCAAGGACTATTGTTACAAAAAAACCCACTTTGGGTTAACAACCTTGGCTGCTACAACTGATGGGAAAACCCACCAACTGTAATACACTGTTTACATACTTTACTTTATACAGCATAGAAGTTCAGTTTGTACTACAAATCCGCAGAGTAACTACGACTATAATAATAATAAGATGCTATATATTGTATTGTATTGTATTTGGATATTTATAAAGCGCTTCTAGCGGGAGGGCCATTCAGAACCGCTCATATAATAGGATAAGGCACCAAAACTGGGGTGTATATTTACAGAGAAAGAGGTTTGAATATGTGAAGTCATTTTGCACAGATTGTGGTTTTGCTGGTTTGGGTATGCACTGGGTCTATAAAATCCCGACATCAAATTTTGTCAGTATGAAGCAAGTTAAGCTCAATTATATGTAGGTAGTAACTGATTAGCATTCTTAGTTATCATGGTTTAAGTGAACAAATTAATTATATGCTTTGCAAGTTACAGGTAAATAATTATTATTTAATCTTTGTTGTGAGTTATATTTAAGCAACCTATGATGGTTGGTACACTAATCGGATGTGAAAAGAATTAAGGTTTTTAATGATTACTTAAAGCCAGCAAACTTAAATCTTAGAAATTGGGTGACTTTTTGATTTGGTTTTTGGTGCTTGTAACTTGGGTTAAGTTTCTGATTCTACTAACTTGTGTCTTACCGATTATGTAAATTGGCATTTGAAAGTCATCATATGTGACCTCGGCCGAGAGAAGGGACCACTTGTCGCTTTCTAGATTAGCGGGAAAACGCGTTTTACGCTAAACCATGAATATTGATTTTTGTGTCTAATTAATCAATCTGTAACTAGGACTCACGGTACTACAACGAATCTTATGCTACTTGATGCGTTAAGGCTAAATTTAGGCATTAATGCATTGGGTAGAGACACATTAAACTTTTTATGCGATTTCCCGCCAAATGATATTTTATATTTTTGTGAAAAATGTGCATAAATTATGGGCCAAACGCTCTGAAATTTTTTCCTCATTTTACTTAGGTGTAAGTAGTAGTAGTTTCAGTTTAGCGACGCTGTGTCATAACAAAGATGATTAGCGTCGCCCTCCTCCTTATCCAGGCTTGGGACTGGCACTGTCAGAGTACGAACAGCGGCGGAGTTTACTTAGGTGTAAGCTTGTGGAAACTGCTAATAAGTCCATTTGCGACAAGTGGTCCCTTCTCTCGGCCGAGGTCACATATATGCACGTTCATGCCATACACAGAATTAGGCATTTCTGTTTTCCTGACCTTTACTAAGTAAATTTTTCAAATTTTGTGATGTCCCTTAGTTCATTGTCTTCCTGTCCAAGACTCATTGAATATAGGATTGGTCAAGGCTCAGAGATATGAACTGCTTTTATCCCCTAGTTACGTAAAGGAATTACTGTTGCTTTGTCTCTTGTGAGATTGGCCATAGTCCTTCTTTTTGTCTATGGTCATAGGTTAATGGCCTACAGTCCCTTTTGCTCATTCTTCTGCTGTGCAAATTTCTGCCTGTGTGGTGAGGGTACCAGCTGTATGGAATTGTCTTCCACCCATCCAATTTCATTTCCATAGGTCCCATTTGCACAGTGTGTCATCACTCAAACTCTGCTCATGTTTGCTAAGGCTCGGTGGGAGTGTCTCTGAGTAGACATCTTGGAGAACTGTTACATAAATCATCAAGTGTATTGCATTACACTAAGAATAGTTTTCACATTTTGTGTGACTTTGGCTTATATGAACATCCTCCATACATATATTCAACTTGTAATGCCTGTGCTAACACATTCTGAATGCAGTCTTAAGAGAGCAGGCTTAGTGGTCTGAAAGCTTGCTGGTGATCTGCCAATCAAGGTATCTACTCTTATTATTAATAGTCAAGGAAACTCTATGATGCAAAATATAAATTATAAAGTGCTGGAAGAATGGGTGCCAAAGTTGGGGTTTCGGGACTGAATATGCTGTAAGGTTTGTTGATATTATTGGTACAAATGTGCCAAATGTTCTCAGTATATCCACAGAAACCTATCAGACTTAAGTTGATTCCAAAGATGACCAATTAAAAATGTGTTTCTTAGAAAAGCTGTTCACCAAAGGGAATAGATTGGTCTCTCATGGTCACCCTCTACCAGGAGAACATGTGGCATAACTTGATTTATTTACGTAGCTGGGCATGCATATAAACTCTGTTCTTATAACTTCAGTAATTGCCAGGCATTCTCCTTTACAGATACCCTTGGAACACAGGAAACAAAAGCAATTTATGACAACAAAAGCATCTTATAATTAGTTTATAAGGCTCCATATTTGAATCCATAACTGGGAATCACTTATAATTACTATGGAACAGTAGTCGAGTCATTTCAAGTCAAACATCTCTAAATTTGTTACACAGCAATGCCTCGTGACCCCTGAGCGGGTCATAAAGGATTCTGCATAAATATTACATGCGCATAAGTACATTTCAATGTACATAGATATATGTTGTCAGGAAGCCAAAAGCAACTGCAGAGGACCAGAGCAAAACTGAAAATCGATGCATGGCACAGGGTGAATGTCTACAATATGCAGCTGTCAGAAACAACATCAAAACAGCTCGATAGTAAACATTCAATAATTCATCAAGCATGGGCTCTATTTCGTTGAACACCTTCACCTTTATGCAACATTTATTATTTTCTTCACCCGTTCCACGCTTGCAGATTAAACTGATTCAAAACAATAAATTTCCTTTATTCAAAACACAATTCACTATTATTTGATTTCAGAGTTCATTCACTGCCATTTCATTTCAGAGTTTGGTTTCTCTCTTTCGACCATTTCACCTTTAATCATCATTCTTATCAATTATAATATCACAATTTCAACATCCTAATCAGTCTTCTTTGCAGACAACAAAAACATGGCACTCAAATAATTATCAAAGGTTGCACTGTAGGCATTCATTCTTCTTCTAGTAAAACTTTCCACAACTCTTTGCCTGCAAAAGCTTTGTTGCACAAAATGGAAATCTTCCAGCCAAAAAGCAGTTGCTTAGCAAATAAGTCTGCAGAGATTGATTCGCTCGCACTTGCTCGGCCTTTCCGCAGTCGGTCCAACCAACGTCTGGGAATGATAACGTAATTCCTCTTCCATGGCATGTGCATGATACGTGCAGTCAGCCAACCGCGATCAATACACTGCACATAACAACCATAAATGATCCAAATAGTGACCAGCATTGTAGTCGTCCTCCTCGCCAGCCACACAGATCACATACGAGTTAGCTTTGCCGAAAGGGTCAGTGAGGTCGTTCGATATATAGAGCACACAAGATCAAGTTCAAATGTTATCGATCATGAGATGTCATGGTCAAAAGCTGGGTCAATGATCTCAATTATGCTTCGGCAAAGTAATTCTTCATGACTCTGAAGGTCACTGCAGTTCTCACAGTTCATTTGAAAATAAGAAGTAACATGACAGTGCACATGGAAACCTGGCCTCAGCAGGGCTGTAGTCGAGGGTATACGCGGGTATACAGCGTATACTCACCTCTAGAGACCGTATACTGACCTCACAAAATATTTATATTTATTTATATTAAAATACTATAGCGTATACTCACAAAATACTGTAGCGTATACTCACCTCTAATTTATTTCGGAAAACTAACCGGTAGCGTGTACTCACCTCTAATTTTACCACTACAGCCCTGGGCCTCAGAGAAATTTGAAATTGGTTTCATGTTACACTGAATTTGCCTGAAGTGCCGAATAACTACTAGGCAAAAACTGGAAATTTTTTATCCTAAATACCAAAAAAATCATTTTAAAGTGTAGGTCTACTCACAAAATCTTCAGAAAAACTGAGCCAGATGTTAACTGGTGTAATTTAAACACATAAATTGCTATATGCAAAATTAATTACACAGTCTGAAGTTTAATTCATAACCTTATGAGGCATGTATTGGCATCTTTATAAAAATTATGCACCTAACAATTTCAGACCTCATGACCTTCTGAGTGCATTTCTCGCGTATTGATTTTTCTGACATAGACCAGGTTTTCCTCATGCACGGTCACGAAGAGATAAGAATTTCTGAATAAGTGAATTGTTGGCAGTACTTCAACGATTCTAATATGTTCTGTAGCTGAGACTGTCATCAGTATTAAGAGTGCAAATACTGAGCGACAGTGCTTAAATAAAAAGCTGACACTGCTAGTCAATAAACCAGCCAACGGCTACAGTTGTGGCCTTGATTAACAGAACTTTTAATGCACATATTTCAGTAGAATGCAACACAGACGATACACAATGGAACTGCTGGCCCTCGTTAATTTATATGTACGTGATTTTCAATCAAAAGGTTTAATTATTACACGTATGTTTTCACTTCTCAGTTTCAAAGAGGAAATAGAAATGAGCAGATGTGCTAAAAGTATAACTCCATAATGCTTAAAAGCTCAGAATGCTGTTAGCATGGATACAGTTTACAACATTAAAATTTAACAGTCACAGCCCAACGCAGACAAATCTCAAGGCTTACTACTTGTTTAAATAGTTCTAAGAAACATTTGTTAGGTGTAGACATAAATAAGTATAATAAACATACACATGGATGTATAGATATTTCTTACTTGTACTTTTCTACATATATAACACATACACTCGTATACATATAACAATACGCAGGCAAATGTATTATTCATGTTATAAATACACTGGAACAGCAAAGGCCAGACATATTAATAAGCTAGAATAGCAAAGACTAGACAACAGACAATGCCAAAAGAAATAGGTTGACATATGTCTGGCTGTAGACCCAAAGATTCCAGACAACTAGGTCAAGCAAGAGTTACACTGTGATAGATGTTGCATGGAAATAAAAAGAAGTCACCTTTAGAAACAGGAGGCCAGTGGATATAGATACAAAAGACCTAGGTATTTCTCATATGAACATGCAATAGAGTTCGACTGATTGAAATCTTGTGCATTATCATCTTAGAACCAATGTGACAGAAAATAAAGATAACACACAGGACAAAACCAGAACTCAAACTCTCCATACATAATAATTAGAAGTCTGTGAGAGGCACGTAAATAAGGACAAATGATAAAGACGGCTTTGAAAATTTCAACATGTAATACATGTATTCCTGTTGCTGTTGGTTATCCACAAGGCTTATGGTAACTTTATACCAAAGTATAAAAAATAACTGAATTTCCATAACTTTTATCTGATGGCTAATCACACTTTCAACAATAATTTATGATGCTATTGTATCCACCATGGCAAAGAAAAAACATTAAAAAGAAACGAGTAAAAGCAATAAAAAAAACTAATAAGAAGCAATAAAGCTACAATATTGATTCATAACAAAGCATTAATAACAAACATCTTATAAAAAGGAAGTACTAATCTATACTAATACAAAAACATCTCGTTACAAATAAAAGCAGTCTTTTTTATAGCTGATAACTGCAGCAATTATGATTGAAATATTCTGCACAAAACATAAACATGGCTAGTAAAATCATACAATAAAAGAACACAGTAGGATCTCCGGAAAATTACTGACATTTCTTATATTGCTAAAAAATCCAGGCATATACTATATATATATATATATATATATATTTATATATATATTTATATATATATATATATATTTGATGCTATTCACAACACATTTAATATGCATTTTTTAAGTAGGATGCCAGCTGGCAGAAGATGCAGCCAAAAGGTGTCAGATGCCAGATGTCAGGTAAGAACACACACTGCCAGTTGCAGTGGATGATGACAATGGTGTATAAGAGGACCACAAATGCAGCAGGGCTAGAAATTGTGAAAACAAGTCACAATATTACAAAAACTTCTTAGTGTTTCCTGAGTATATTCTGTTTACCTTTCTCTGAATTCGCTCAAACTGTACCAAACAAACTTTCAATATCAACCTACTCCCAAGCAGCCAAGGTATTCTTTTCAGACATATGCACTGAAGTAACTTTGTGCAGTGCAAAACAAGTGCCACAGAACAGAAATCTTTGCACTGTTAGTGATCTAAATTGATATCTTTGTTTCTGGTGTTTACATCATCAACTATAACTTGATTAACTTCAATAAATGTTTTAATTAACCCACCAAAACTCTAAAACTTCTTTACCTACATTTTTGTTAGTTTTATAGAAATTATTTATCATAATATTATGAGTCAAACATGAACTCGATGTTGTTAGGGTCATCTGTCTCTACTCTCACTCCCGGGTGTCTGCATCACCCACATTTCATGGCATCAAATTTACGGATAACTGAACTCCTGATCGCCGATTTTTTAAAATTCCGGATCCCGGAATGTCTAACAATTAATAAGTTTCTTTTGATGGCTTCCCTATGGACAATTTATAGGCCACTCACAAATAATTATAATTTTTAATTGGTACTACTTACTAGGGCTGTGAACAGCCCCAGAATAACCAGGCAATTTATAGGCCAATCATATATAATTGTAATTTTGTCAAGGGTCACACCAGGGCCCTTAAATCAATACTGTACCTGCTACAGGCTGACCCTTAGGCCTGTCAATCAGTGAAGAAATATAATGCCTATAGAGAAGGGGTGACTGATTGGCTGTTGTTCCATCTCACAGGCTGACGCCAAGCCATTAGCCTATGATGACTAACTTGGTATTAGGACTGAGTGCATAGATTTGTTACTAATCGGAATCTCAATCCACAAATAATGGTCTATACTATCCTGTATCGGCATAAAAACCAAAATGGGTTTTGCCCTAATCAAATTCAGTGCAACTAAACGCCAAACAGTTCTTATCATTACACTGGTCTTAATCTCAGTCAGGAAGTCAGTCTTAATGTCAGGAAGTCAACACAGAAGATAAAACTGAAGAGGAATTTGTGACTCAGAAACTGCCAATCCAGTGTTGAGTATTCACCAGGTGTACCATGCCAGAATGTCTCTGTCCCAAAGCATGAAAATGTCAGCATGCAATATAACAGATGGACAGTATCTGATTTCTCAGATCTGTCATACATGCATGGCATTGTATGCAGATGTAAACAGTCGCTACATGGAATCCAAAGCAGCACAGATGTCAGAAAGCAGAGAACGGATTGCCTGAACTCTTTAGATAACCCTGTAACTAGTGCAAGAACCACCTATGGCAAGATCTCACCGGTTTCTGTACAACCTTGTTTACAAATTTATACCATACATGAAGCAAGCCTGACACAGACACTACGGATGTAACACAGGTACTAGAGTCAGTCGATTGATAATATTAGTCTGATAACTAATGTGAACAGGTTACAGACTTGACAGCTCAATCAGTGGCTATAAAATAAATTTATGAGCAGATGTCACTCTACCCATACCCTTGGAATCATGGAGATATCCTGCCATATATCAAATATTTACAAAAGGTAAGCATTGGCGCCTGCAGAGAAAAATGTTATGTAGAATTTTTATTATTAAAGGCTCATGAAGCCGGCCTACTTTATTTGCTGTTGTCAAGGTCCTATTCTGATCCAAGGCCATAGGTTACAAAGGCACCCAATGTTCAACAACTCTTAGAAACATTAGGTATACTGTAACTGTGTTATTAATAACACATAGAATTTAAACAAGACTCACAAATCAAGTAGTCACATGGTTGAAAATTTAAAAAAATGAAGTCACTCTGTATATATAATTTAGAACTGTTGGCAGCAGAATAAACATTAAGAAGTTCTGCATTCTGGTGACGTAAATTAAAAAACTTCTGTTCTATTAGAACTTTACTGATGTTATAATTTCATTAACGTGTTCTGGTATTTTTTACATTGCACTAATTATTATTATTCGTGACACTAGAAGTAGCCACCTGCCCCAAAACCTCCAATTGCTAATGGCCAGGAAACATGGGCTGAAATCTACCCAATTCCTGATACAACTGAAAAACAAACTGTTCAAATGAGTTTCCTTTCAGCACAAAAAATTGGGATTTAATGGGGCAGAAACACAGTTTATTCGGCCCACAGACCCACAGTATATACTATAATATTTATAGCTAAATTATACAGGAGTCTATGGACCAACAACTCTGACTTCTTCCTCAACTCTAAATTAACCATTTCACTGGCCTAGTCCTTTACAAAAAACAAACCAATGCTTTTCAAAGATCTAAAATGCATAAAAGTCAATAAAAACTTATTAAAAGGCACCAGAACATTTATGTCATTTCTGATTCAGTAAAATAAAATATTTGGCTGTTGTTGTGCATAATTTGTCGATTTCATTACAAATTTTACTTTAATGTCTCAACAGAGACGTTTAGCAATCGAATGCCCGGCTGTCAGAACTGCATGATGGGATTAACTGTGAAGAAATGGTGAACAAATGGCAATGGTTTCTGACAACTGCACAGAATAAGAATGACAATCTGAATAGCTCAAATGTTCACCAATACCTCGAAGGTACTTTACCCCACTGCATAGTTTAATCTCAATTAAAAACCTATCACAATGACAGTAAATATAAACCTCCAGAGTTTGTTTGTCCTAAACTGAATACGTTTGACCTTGCACACTAAGTAGGACAGAGGCAATTTGACCTGACTTGCAAGTCATTCAGACAGATGCCTTCAATTAGGTCAGCATAAAAAAGCCAGTAAATTTTTTATCGATTGCTACTGCATTACTACAATTATTCATTTGGTCGGTTTTCCTTGATTCAGGTCAAACCTAACAGACCGTTGAACAAGTGAGCTCTGTATCTCTCCATGTAATATCATTAATGGGTATCTGCCTGCATTTATGCACTTCACCAAATCGACCTTCAGTTTGGTCTCTTTAGATTATCATCACTGAATATATAGATCTACCAAATCTGTGCTTCATTTGCACTTAGGTAGAGACCGTAGAGCTGCACTTCGCACCTTCTTAGATTTGCTGCATTTAACTACCTGGAACTGACTGGAACGGAGTCTTTTTCATGTGTCTTCACAGAAGATAAATCCAAACTAAGATGCATCAAATGCAAGAAATCTGCATCTGTGTCAGATCACATGTAGATTACTGCAAACGAGGGATGGGATTTCCATCCAGACATTCACACAAACACACTTTGGTCTAGGTTTTCAGCAGATTTCATTCAAGACATAGATCTAAGAAAGACATCTCATTTACCTCCACTTAATATATCTATCAAGAGGTGTCAGATCAAGAATTAATGCACACTATCAAATAAAGCATTGGAAGAGACAGACAGAAAAAGCAAAAGCAGCAGATAGAGACATAGCAGTGAGATATTATAATGTTTATTTGTTATTTATTTAAGGCACTTATTGCCGGGCAAGGTCAATAAATCTGAATTTGAGGAGCATATATACGTTCACTACAGGATAAAATGGGGTAAAAGGCTAGAGCAAAATTGTGAGTCTTGACCGGTGATTTAAATAAAGGCAGTGAGTTGGCAAGTTTCTTTTGGTATGTTTCTACATGTAAATACAATGAGTGCAGCAGCTGAAAGCACATGATCCTACAATTGTACGTTGTAGCAACAAGCCAGTATCAGAAGAACTCAACAGTGCAGGTGGGCATTATGGAGTTAGCTACGAACTGAGATGAGATGGAAGTCTGATACTGTGGGCAAGAACAGTATGGTGCATGAAATTTGCACTTTGAACAATGAAATAAAGAAAGGATGATTTCAACAAACAATTCACGGAATTATACAATACAAAAGTTCAGAAGTGCACATTGAAGCCAGGCAGCCATTAAGAGTTTAGAAGAATTAGAAGACATGATATTACTGTTTTGCAAAGGTCATCACAGACAGCAGTATCAGTGTTGCAAACAATGTACAACCAATGAACAACATCTTCAAATAAAAAAAACACACAGAAATGAATGTAGTCATCGCTAAATGGAAGGCACATGAACTGATCGACTCTATAAAAATATATAACAGATGCATTGGTGCTCAAAGGTGACAAACTGCATATAAATCAATGCTCGTTTGATGCTGACCTGATAGTTGGTCACAAGGTTGTGTAGTATACCAAGGTATCAGCTAAAATGCGTTGGCGTATTTCTAACCGATTTTCACTGGTGAACAACTCTCCAAAGTATACATGTACAAGATTTTTTTCTACTAGAATGTCATTTGCATAGCTACGTCATGGACATTATTGAAAGCCCTAAGGGTGATTACTAGATGTAACCCATAAAACAATGTAATGCAGTGGTTTTCAACTGGGGTTTTGGAACCTATAAGGGTTCCATGACTGTCGACCAAGGGTTCTGCCGTAGTTCAATATAAAAATTAAAAAAACACCAACTAAATTTACAAAAAGGAGGAGCAATGAGCAGAATTCTGCACGGCTTTCACTTGTTCTTACTAGACACATATTCAAAGTTTAAAATTCTAAAGTCTAAATATTATCTAAAGGAGTGATATTTTCGTTAACGGAAATAGGAATTAGAAGTAAAATTATCAATTTCCGTTAACGAGAATAAGAACGAAAATTGGGAATTATTTTGAGAACGAGAATAGAACGAGAACTGAAATACGCCACAGAGAACGGAAATAGGAATAGAAATAGGAATTATTTTCCGAACGGAAATCTATATTAATAAAGCGAGAATTCTGTGTGTGTGTGTGTGTGTGTGTGTCCCTCTGTCTGTCTGTTTGACCGGGCTTAACTTCTACAATTTTGCACCTTTTCACTCCAAACCTTCACTGCTGTGTCGGACTCGGCTTCGGACACCCAGTGGAGAGGTTCGCGTCCCCCGTTTTCACCCCTACTATGGTGAAAATGCCTCAAAACTCTACCCACCCGACGTCAATCACGCGCAAGCTCGCCTATTCCACTGCGAAGCGGTTCTATTTATGACGCTGGTATTCCCCAACGTCATTAATAATGCGCGTAACGACACCGCGGTTCTATTTATGGCGCCGGTATTCCCCAACGTCATTAATAATGCGCATAAATTGTTTACTTTCGCACAAAATTTAATGACGATCAATTCGAAGTATATTCATCGTTTTACAGCAAAATTTTAACACATGTATGTTCAAAGACAAAGATCTAAATTATTTACAGTATATGAAACAACCAGTCTGCTTTACTAAGGGCGAGGCCGACTACAGACCCGCAGGGAGGGCTAGATTTCTGGCGTTTTCTTTAACACACCAACGCCCGGTTCACCCTCTTCGACTGCGAAGCAGTCAGTCCACTGGAGACAGTCTCCCTCACAGGTCGCCAGACCCCACAAGGGCCTCCAAGACTGCGAAGCAGTCGCCGCCAGAGGGCGACTGCGAAGCAGTCAGTCTACGGCAGAGGTCGCTAGACGCCAGAAGGCGTATACAAGACTGCGAAGCAGTCTCTGCTGTACGCCAGAAGGCGTCTACAAGACTGCGAAGCAGTCTCCCCCACAGGTGGTCAGACCCCACAAGGGCCTCCAAGACTGCGAAGCAGTCAGTCCACGGCAGACTGCGAAGCAGTCTAGGCCACAGGTAGCCAGACGCCACAAGGGCCTCCAAGACAGCGAAGCAGTCAGTCCACGGCAGAGGTCGCTAGACGCCAGAAGGCGTCTACAAGACTGCGAAGCAGTCTCCGCCAGACGTCGCCAGACGCCACAAGGGCCTCCAAGACTGCGATGCAGTCGCCGCCAGAGGGCGACTGCGAAGCAGTCAGTCCACGGCAGAGGTCGCTAGATGCCAGAAGGCGTCTACAAGACTGCGAAGCAGTCTCCGCCACAGGTCGCCAGACGCCACAAGGGCCTCCAAGACTGTGAAGCAGTCGCCGCCAGAGGGCGACTCCCAAGATTGCCAAGCAGTCGTTGTTGTTGGTGGTGGTGTGGGGGTGGTGGTGGTGGTGGTGGTGGTGTGAAACTTATAACCCCGGGCAATGCCGGGTAATCCAGCTAGTTATTACATAATAATTTTTGTGGTATGCGATTTGTACAAGTGGGATCCGTCATGCGACCGTGAGCCATTAAGATCGGTAATCTTCGGCTGTGGTTTCTTTGGGATGCATAATCTGTAATCAGACATGAATCCCACAGCAAGATTGCTTCTGTAATTGAAGACCTTCTGTCAGCACCAGCCTCACAAACAGCAATTCCGAGAGTGTGCGTCCGGGAATTCAAAATTTTGAAGCTGGGGCAGAAAATAAAGGTATTGTGTCCAAGGACGCACCTAAGTTGTGAAAGGGTGCATAAATAAATTAACGATGCATCCAAGGGATGCTAAAAAATACCGTGTTTCACTGACCCACTGTGTGCGTTGCGTACACTAACCTATTTCATAATTGCATGCATGCACTGACTAGAGCTGTACCGATAAGGCTTTTTGCCGATTATTCCGATACCGCGTATAGCCGATTATTGCAATAGCCGATACCGCGTACGTAGCCGATTATTTCTTTATTTGTTTAGTGAAAATGTTCGGTTCCAAAACATAAACCTACTAGTACTGTAACTACTATTACAATGCATTATGCAAGCACGTATTTTGCTGCTTGAGTTTGTCGTGATAAAAATGGCGGATGGGTTGTCAAATACTACAAGGCTTAGCAAAACTTCTTTGAATCTCGCTGGTGTCGTAGTGTCATACCAATGCAAGGATTATATAGTAGAGCAGAGGTGGCCAAACGTTTTGCACATTGGGCGATTTGAGTACAAAAATTCAGAAGGCCGGGTAACAAATTTTAAACTTTTACTAACGACTAACATGAAAAAGTTTACTTGTTTAAAATTCAATACACTCTGGCTGTCACTAGTGAGGTGCAACTGTGAAACAGTGTGAACAAAACTGAACATGCATTAACAAGTGTCCATAATCCGTAGAGTTACTATAAAAGACGAGACCGGAATAGTTTGTAAGAAAGCAGCACCACACCAGTAAAATGAGCAAACTTCTTGTGATTTGAATTTAGTATTTTTTTTTAATTTTACGAAGAATTGTGTGGGCCGGATAAAGTGTAGGGCGGAATAAAAGTGTTTGCGGTCCGAATCTGGCCCGCGGGTCGTAGTTTGCCCACCCCTGTGCAAATTGTAGGCCCTTGGTTTCTACGGTGCCTACTACGTAGTGCAATGTTAGATATAAATCAATAATAAGAAACAAAACATAAGATATTTGTGCTCATTTAAATTTTTTAACGAGTATTGTGCAAAAAACGTAAATTGTAAAATAATTTGCATCGGCGCCGGTACTGTTTGGCCGATACCGATTATGCCGATTCCTCTAATAATCGGCCCGATTACGAATGCTCCCGATGCATCGGTACAGCTCTAGCACTGACCCATTAATAGATGTTAGGGCCTATGTCATGGTTGTGCTGAGTATAACCACACAGTAAATTTTATTAAAGCTAGAAGAAAAAGTTCTTGCAATTTTGTGATTGAACAATTTTACATTGGTAAGAAATACTAACAAATAAACAATGTGTTATCCTCCCCAATATCAGAAATTCAGATTGTTTACTGTTACTGTGGCCCTATGAGACTCCAAAAATGGATGGGTGTGGACTTCATGACTCTTATCTATTTTGCTTGAATTCCAAATTTTGTGATATGATGTGTCCATGACTCCATGAATTCAGAAGTTAATGGAAGCACTGCTCTAAGAATTTGTAGAGAGGATTTTTTGTGCGGATTGCTAACTGCCAGGTGAAGAAATCGTATGCACAAGTCTTAAGTCTTTTGAATTTTGAGTCTTTCTGAAACTTTGCAAAAACATTTGAAGTTCACGCTATATAGCATGTTGGAACTGACTAACAACTGCACGAGTTGTGGTTTTGCGTTGTTATTTGAGAGCTCAATTATCCATAATGGGCCCTACTAGGCCTACTACTAACTGGAATTATAACTGAAATTATTTCAGAACTGGAATTAGAACTGAAATTATTTCAGAACTGAAATTAGAACTGAAATTATTTGAGAACTTGAACTAGAACTGAAATAGGAATTATTTTCAGAACGAGAATAGAATTAGAATTGAAATTGAGTCCTCTGAACTGATTTAGAAGTAAAATTGGGAATTATTCTTAGAACTGAAATATCACTGATCTAAAGTCTAAATATTATCCCACAATTAATTGTAACCGTAATCTCGAAATTTCTACAACGCCCATAAAAGCGGAGTCATGGAAACCAGCCTATTCACAGGTGCTCAGTCAAAACAACATTAATAGGCAGGTAGGGTCCAACTCGGTAGGTAGGGTCAAAATCGGTTCCAGGTCAAAATCCAGAAAAGTCAAGCAGACAGACAGTCAGATGGCTACATTGGATGGTGTTTAGAATGGAAGTGGTTCTGAAGGCAAGGGGAAGAGGAGGAATCTGGATAAGATTTCTGAAAGAGCAGTGTTGTCAGTTTTGAGTGAAAGACCTGAAGTGAGGTTTTGGTGAGTTCATACGATGTATCAAATATTTGTCGTAATTCCGGCAGGAGTTTATTCCAGAGAGACGGAACAGCTATGGCTAAGGAACGATTTATACATTTGACAAGTTACAAGTTAACATTACAAGTTACAATTATATTTATTTCTTGAAAAATTGGACGGGTTCCATGAGTAAATGAGTGCTTTGTGTAAGGTTCAGTCACTATAGAAATAAAAATATAAATAGTCACTATATACCTGCTTAGTTTACGCTATGGGTAAAAACAATATAAATTGGGGATAATTGAGACAAATATTAGTAGCTAATATTAACATATTATTAGTATATTATCTGTATAAGCATGTTTACGTT
Organism: Allolobophora icterica; assembly: GCA_963556255.1. Taxonomy (NCBI): domain Eukaryota; kingdom Metazoa; phylum Annelida; class Clitellata; order Crassiclitellata; family Lumbricidae; genus Allolobophora; species Allolobophora icterica. Next base: position 74,180,711 of record OY744602.1, on the reverse strand, counting down.
GCTGTACACCAAAATGCGGTTTGCAATTGGTTCCAATAAAGAATATTCTATTCTATTCTATTCTACTCTATAAAAAGGTTGAAAAGCACCGATGTAATGTATGAGAAGAAGGTTAAGTGGATGACATTCCTATGCCTACTGTGGCTGTAGATCTATGGCTATGGCTTTGCATGTTGTTGTTGGAGCACATTTTTGGTGGGAGTGTTTATTTTGAAGTCTGGGAAAAAGTTTTTCTTTGATTACGTTGCCTACACTACAACTCTTACTCATTGCTAGAATCTGAGAATAGAATAGTAATAAACAGTACTACAACCTGTGATTTTCCATATGAGTGATGAAAACGGTTTTATTGTGTTTTAACGTATCTATTTTCAACTGTCAATGACTGCTTGGCTGCACATGGTTGATGAATTACTTGTGCCACACAGCACTCAGCTGTGCTCCATCAAACTCCAAAGCTGCTCTTTCATTATCAAACACAAAGAACAAAGCAAAGCACCTCATGCTCTTCCATCACCTCATCCTTCATTTCAGCATCAGCATCCTTTAGGTCTGTTCATCCGGGAACAAATCTTCCTCAGCAGAGTAATTGATAAATCACTTACTCTGTCTTGTGGGCTGTTGAGACGTGGCGTGCAGCCAGTAACTCCCCATCAGTCATCGTCTTATAGTTATCTTTGCTTTGACCAGCAGCAGCCTCTGGACCCCAATGAATGTGTATAATATTCATACTTGAATTAGGAAACTTTACCCATAGCTCAAGATTCTGATCATTACTCCCTTCTTGACACTTCTTGTCACTGGCCATTAATGGCCTACCTCTGATTACAACAACACATACTTTCTTCAGTGAATGCTTAAGCCTTCCTTCAAATCTGCTTGTACTCTCTCATCCAAACTACTTACTCAATGACCTCAATATACAGTTCAACAATGCTGCTCTTTTTGCCACAATTCCCATTCTTGAAGTTGTCATCACACCAACAGATTTTGGGATCCTCTCAACCTCCACCTCAGCCTCTCAGACCACTCTCTCAACAGCTTCTGCAATGTCATCTTCACACACTTCAACCTGGATGCATTCACCCAGGACCTCCAGGTTGCCACAAACTCTTTAAAATAGCTTAGTACAACTCAATCTTCTCCTGACCTTGAGCAAATCTCTTTACAATTCCACAGTGCAAGACTTTATGGATCGTCATGTTCCTCTGCACACCATCAACATCACCAAGAGCAGGACCAGTAACTGATGGGCGATACTCGAAGTCAATGAGATTAATCAGGAGACTGAAAAGTATGGGTCAGCCGAGTATACATTTTCCACCGAGTACCGAATCCGAGTATTTGGATGTACTATTTGCCGGTTCCGGGTATGAACCAAGTACCATTTGTTCCATATGTGAAACTTCACATTTTCATGTAATGAAAAATTATCAAAATAAATTTTTGTACTTCTAATAATTGACTAATACATTTTGAATTATAGAAATAAATAATCAATGAAATTTAATTGACTTCCGTCGCAGACTTCCGGTGTACTTTTCTTCTTCAAAATGAATATGCTAGATGAAGCTCAAAGCTGATATTACATGAGCCTACAAATTCCGGCATGTGAGGCAGACAAGCAACTATATGTGTGTACAGTATTTGCCAAGGCGAATACTTCCGAATAGTGCCGATAAACGGGATATTCGACCAAGGCAAATGTCCGAGGTGATTTCCGGCCGACTCCTACTCAAAAGGCTATATCTTCATGTGGAAATAGTCAAAAGTTCAGAAGAGTGGATTAAGTAACAAGTCAACCGGAACAAGCAAAGCCAAATTCATACATAGAGTTGGCGATTCACAGAGAAGCTGGAACACCCCGAACTCTCCATCCAGCTTCTCCATACTGTCAAGCAGGCACACCAAATGAGTTTAATTTTTTTACAGAAAGTTAAGCCCATTAGACATAGCACCATAAACTCTCCTCCTTCTGAGAAACCGATCTTTATTAACCCTGAGTCTGTCACTCCTTACTATTGCTGACCTATTAACACTGTGAACTAGACACTGCCACTCAATGGCTTCAACCTCAACCTCAAAATCTTTGTCAACAACCTGACTTTCTTTATCCCACCTTCTCTCTCGCCTCCTTCTGTCTATCTCAGTGTGAAAGCAATAGGAGAAAAGAATTCTCACAGTAGCATTCTCACAATGAATTGGCTACAGAAAATTGTAGGAATTTCAAGACAACATAAGATTAGAAATGATGGCATAAGGTAGTTCTTATGAGTACAAACAACTGTGCTAGACAAAGTCATTCAGGGAAGACTTCGCTGTTTTGGTACGGCAGAGAATGTCAGTTGACTGAATTCCACACAATGCACTATATGCAAGATTAGAAGGAAAGAGAAACACAGGCAAACCAAGAATGCACATGGACTGACATAATTAATGTGAACATAACAAGACGTGAATTAACTTTAAGAGGAGCCTTGGACCTGACAAATGAACGAATAATATGGAAATTATTTACAAATGACTGAAGAATATGGATGTAATTTACAAATGACCGAGGAATACGGAAAGCATTTATTCGTTGCCGCTGCCACCAAATAACTGGTGTCAGGATTCAGGAACTGATGATGATGAAGATGATGACATGTTGCAAATTACTTCACTCAGGCTCAGTTTAAACAGTCTTCCAGCAGTCAAAACACTCCAAAGTATTATGCTTTTTCAACATACCAGTATAATAATAATGAAAAACAATAAGATTACTTGTATTGCACATTAGCACAGCCGAGGCGTGGTACATTCAAATCAGTAAGGGTCAAACACTTGCACAAACAATAAGAACACCTATTCAAAGCACCACTGATTTTGTAACAATGAACTTCACCATTGATTTTGTTACAATGAACTTCACCATTGATTTTGTTACAATGAACTTCACCATTGATTTTGTTACAATGAACAGCTGATAATGATTATCTGAAAAGAGGTCAACAGTGCAGACAACAACAGATCATCTTCATACATCGCACATCCAACACACAAGCCATTAACAGTTCCATTATTATATACTGTATGTGCCTCTTGACTCTCTTAGATTAACATTAATATCACCCATATAAACAGCAAATAATAAAGGGGATTAAACCCTCTTTCTCATACACTGCAAATTACTTTGCAAACTCTTTGTACAAGTCTGGCTAACTGACGTCGCAGATGCCATCAACAGACTTTGCGCCTGCGCAAATCACAACACAGTATCGAGTGCAACTGAACCCTAACCCTGACAATCCGAGCTCAACTGGTTTGACAATTCCTCTAAGTTCCTACAAAACTCTTACCTCTCACTCTCTACTTTCTATTAGAACTTTTCCCATCCTCTACTGTTTAGGATCTTGTGAGTCATCCTTGACTCAACACTCTCTAAAACTTCAAATAGCTGCAATTTGGCCAACATGCTTGCTTCGCCTCAGACGTATCCAACAGGATACTTCTGCTCTACATTGGAATCAGCGATGATCGCTGAAAACACTGACGCACAGCCTTACTCTGATGAGACCCGATTACTGCAACTCTAATTCAGTGTTCCCTCTAAGCTGCGCATGGGCGCGCCATCCAGTGGCCTTTGTCCACCTGTGCAAACACCTATAACTCCCGTGCAGTGGACGTCACAGGTGGGAATTTAATGCTTGAAAATCAGGCAAAAGTTGCTAATTTTTTTAAAGCTCAAATTTAAATACAAAGTAAGTCACATAGCGTCATAGTCACACTGCACAGCACAATATACAGTGCTTTAAAACAATGCCATGTTCAACTGTTCATCTACAACAACAAAATTGTTGCCCGTGTTTCTTGCAGTCACAGCACAGCAGATGACAAGGCTTGCACGCTTACATTTTTGCCTTAGAGGGAACTTAGGTCTAATTTCTATGGTCTCCCTGAATGCACACTTTAAGCTTTCTGTTGAATTTTTTTAATTTTCTCAGTTTGCAAAACAGAGATAAATATTCAGGCTTCCGACAACTAGAACAGTGCACCAGGCTCTGCATAACAACACCTGCCCTTAAAGCCCATAAAGAAAAGCAACTCCTCACTTGTGTGTAGCACCAGTTCTCAGCCATTGGGCAAAGCAGGTCCATTGGCGGAGGGGTTGGCACCCGTGCAACTGCCATCGTAGTATCAACACGTCCATTGTCTCCATTGCCATCCATTGTAAGGAACAGTTAAAACAACATGTGACACAGTCTGGAAAAAACCAAAAGACCATTAATTCATGCACATAAATGGCATTCACTTAACAGGGGATGCCTACAAGGCATCATCCCTGTCTCTAAATCAAGTCTGATGTCTGACATGTTATTCTCCTAATATGCAGTAAATGACAAAATTTGTGCAGAACAACAATGATGCATGGCCAAAAATTCCTCTTCTTTACAGACACAACATACACGGACCAAATAAATTATACATGATATGACATAACAAACACAGAGAAACCAGACTACATAATAAAATAAACAGATGGCCAAAATAATAGCTTAAGTTCAAGAAACAAGCCTGCCTCAAGATATCCCTCTGTCAAAAATAATTGTCCCTGTAGTCATGCAGAAAATATCCTTATTATATCCTAAAACATGTAATAAAACTCCCATATTTATAGACATGTAAAATCCAGTGATCATTGGAATTAAGCTACATAAAGCCACTGGTCTGACCCTTGCCCAAGTACATGTAGAACAGCCTAGCATGTAACAGAAAGCCTCAGTCTTGGCAATATACAACACGAAAGCAAAATTAAATTATGTAGCACACGAAACAAAAGGCAAAGAGACTCATACAGACTAATATCAGCAGATAATCTCGCTTCTGTGAGATCCTTAAAGGCAAAGACAGCACTAGACCTAAAACCCTGAATACAGTGGTGCAAGGCAAACACGTTTCTGCACTGCAAAGATCACCACAGCATCGACAGAAAAACAAAAAGAGTGAAGCTGGCAAAAGGAAAATAACTAACACAGCAGGTAATGTGAAAATCCACAGACACACATAAGATAAGCAGGAAAAATGAAATTCAAATGATTAAGCCTCAAATGCACAAAACAAAAAGATACAAATGTAGAAATAAAGAGGTCAACACAGTTTCTGAACTTCTCCCTTAGACCCGCTAGAAATACTAGAAAAAACATTTTATCAAATCTCGGTTAATACAGAGTCTATGACCTCAGCAAGACAACCAGAGCAGTGGTCGCATGTTGCTTGCATGGTCCTTAAATACATACACAGTTGGGTAAGAGCAATAGAAGATTGCTTTCCTCAGATCCAAAAATAATATACAGACGACGTCAGCTCTAGACAATTCATACTTCAGTCTGCAGTGGATTTTTTAACTCTCAGAAATAGGTCAGCAATCATCAAACACATGTATCAGGTTTCCACCATCTTACAAAATAAACTAATAGGATAATAACAAGATTATGAATTCTGTAATTGCTTAACCGAGCACATAACAAGTAGTATAAAAAAAATATTTCAACGATATGGCATATACTGAAAATGGAAATTTTCCGATAATGGATTCAGATTGCGGCCTACTTCAGCAGAAAGACAATAAATTAAACAACAGAGACCATACCCTACAGCAAAAAGAAGCAGGTGATCTTGACAAACAAGTCAATGGCTACTCAGGCTGAAATCTTTTGTAGCCAAAGATTTTAAAAACAGACTATTATTATCAGAATAGAGGTAACCATAACTTTACCAGCAGTTGACAAAAAGCCTCCTCTATAACAAATTCCACTGTAAACTGCACGTTTTATTGGAGTCCAAAAAGCCAAGTTTATAGAAGGAACCTATTCAGCACAGCCACTCTCTCCTTGCTACCATTCACACTTACTAGACACATCCAGACAAGCTATTATGTGCCTATAACTTACAGATTAGCAAAAAAAAACTATCATCCTCATGTGCAGTTAACGAGGACTCAAGAGGACCACCTGACTCGCTGAGCCTCAGCAGATGGTCTTTAGGAATACTAATCATGCCAAGAAGTTCTTGATTGCAGCAAATAACTTTTAAGTTAAAACATCTACGGTAAGTGTTTCAGCAGGTAGCTATTTGTATGGATAGAAAAACAAGCCTTGCATATATATATACAACCCCTTAAAAACATCAAGTGTATGTCCAAGGTTAATACCCTTCTATATCAAAATACACAGCACTTCAGCAACTGACTAAATAACACTGCTGATGGCAAGGTCGGCTGATGTCAAGTTCCAACTAATTTACTGACACTTAACACTAACAAATCACAAAGAAGAAGTGCAGTCCCTTAAGCTAGCCCCAGAGGAATCCATGTTTATGAAGTGTTAAGTGACTTCATTGGTTTTGCCCTGGCAAATCAGGGCAGGGTCAGTGCTCTCTCTCTCTCTAACCACCTGGTCTCACCACTTACAGTGTACATCAGTGTATTCATTACAGCTGAGCTCACTGGAAGGTGCAAATGGAGTTAAAATCTCAAAATACTTTTCTGCCCTGACAGGGATTTGAACTTCCACCTTCTGGGTTAATCATCCAACATGCTAATCAATAGACTATCACGCACCAAACCAATGGTTCTAATTCAAATTGAGCTTAAAGTGCTCCATAAAAATGCAGTACAACAGATAAACAGATTTGAAGCATCTTCCTACCATATAAAGCTAGAAGCAAGAAGCGCTTTTATGAGGCACTTGATGATGCCATAAACATACATGGCATCCCCACCAGTGCCCCCACCACCATGCAGATACATGTTCAGGGAAGTGGAGCAAAAGGTTGTCAATGCTGTCCTTAAGATTTTCCCAAATTAACTAATTCAGATAAGTTTTGTAGCCACAGATGTTCTTTGCCATAGATATTCATGGGCAAAGAATCTTAAAAATTCAGGACAGTTCTTGTTCTCAGCAAGTCTACTGTTTCTCGACAGCTGGGTCATGGTGGCAGAACCCTGATCAAGAACAATGGCTCCTTAAAAAGGCAATGCAGAAATGGTCATGTTGCTATTTAAGGTGTAAGGTACTTAAAACGCTCCAGATACATCACACTTACAAGTATACTGGCTTTCTAAAAACTGTAGCTCATAGCTGTGCCACATGCATTTCACTTGTTCCTGCTGAAGACGTTCAGCAAAATGGGATGTTTTGTGAGAATCAATGGATTTGATGTATTGAAGGCTAACTGAAGCAGACAAGTCCTAAATCAAGTTTGAGTTTGACGTTTAAGCCACTTCTTAATCACATTTTTCAGAGAGTAATGTGCTAAAAGTATACATTAGTGTGTGGCCATAATGGTCAGGGATATAAATTGCCCAGTGGCAAATCATATCCAATGTCATCTGCCCACAACTAGCTTTGTCTTATCACTTCAAAAGGCTGTGCAAGTAATATTAAATAAAGGTCACGGTCAGTGTGCTCTACTAATAAATAGTTAATGTCTGAAAGTCTTGTGGCAACATCGGTATTTTTAATCAGATTTATATAGCACCTCATCCGGAAAGACTCCTCACAGGTATTCCAACTTAACTGATCGACAGGCCTAACGGTCGCTGGTCCTGGCTGCCCTGTGGCATATATACAGGGTAGATTGAAAAAACAACTGTTGTTAGTCCACGAGTTAGACACTCTGGATCCAGATAATTCCGGATAGTCCAAAAATCGGCAAAATAGGTTCACCGATCCGGATTTCGGTTATGCCCTACTTACTATAGCGCCTTTTAAGACCGCATATAAGCGCTGCATGCACGGCTGTCTAACTAACCTAAACAAGACCGTTTTAAGACAGTTTGAAACTGTTTGCTGAACAGATCCATGCAACAGTACGCAAAAGAAAATTTCAGACTGTTCCAGGAGGATGGTCCAATACATGAGAAAGTAGGACAGGCTCGAGTTCAAGTGTGGAAGTGCGGCATCTGTACGTCTCCATGGCTAACAGAGCTCAACAACTGCCTACCCATTTGACTTGAGACTGGAACTCTGAGCTTCCTGATGTACGCTGAAGCAGTGACGTATGTCCGGCCAAATATACTGCCTTTTTAACCAACTTCAGAAAGTTTGATCAACCATAATGAAGCTTCTATGCTGAACCATGGAGTTTGGGCCAGTGGGACAACCAGGTCAACTTGATCAGCGGAACGTCTACAGATCCAAAGGTTGAAACTAAGACTCCCTTAGATAAGATGGAACAGTGTCTTCACATCCAAATGCATGCATAGTTACTTAAAACAGTGTTGACATCTTCTTCTGTGCTTGAAATCACCAGCCAACCGTCTGTAGCAGGCTACAGCCAACAACTGTGCTTCAGTCCAGTCAATAAAACAACTCAGAACTGCAGATCTCAGAAATGTTTAAAATTACACTGCATTTTAGCAGTTATGAAACTTCTGACAAGTACAGAGCTCTAAATTGACAGAAATTTATATGAAACTCAAAGTATTGCTTTTGCTGCAAACAATAAACATTTTCCTTAAAATATTAACTTCAAACAAATAACATGTAGAAGCATCAAATCAAACAACACACATATTTAGAAGCTTTAACTGATGGCAAATATAAGCCTATTGTGTTGTATATTGGTCCCTAAAATTGGTTGTTGTTTACTTGAACTACTTCCACTTTGGTCAATTCACAAGAAGCTACAGATACATAATCACTTGTAACAACAATAATATTGCCACTGATCACATCACCTGAAATGGACTACATGCGCACAAGCAGGTACAATAATAAACAGCCACCGTAAAAACAACTGACCCATGTGCACCAATACGTTGCAAAACAGAAAAACAAAATGACACTGCCTGCTGTGTGCAGGCGATAGAAACAAAACTCAGTCTCCACTATTACATCAATAACTTACATAAACACATTCATTTGGCCAGGAAAAGCCCCACAAAGCACATGATATCATAACGAATTACTTGTAGACAACAGCCCTTGCTCAACACAAAGCTACTTAAGCCCAGTTCCACCACAGAGGATCTGATATTCCATCTTTGCCATAAATAAGTTATTATCATTATTATTATTACAAACATTTTTAGCGCATACAAGGTCACACAGAAATGTGTATTACGAGGTGCAGTTAGTTAAGTCTCCTGATGAAGAGCTGTTAGATATCCAAATTCTTGAAAACCAACGAGAAATAGTGAGTGTTGAGGCGTTTCTTAAAGGAAGAGAAAGAGTTCGCACTTTGGACAAACATTGGAAGTCGGTTCCATTCATTAGGGGCAGCAATGGAATGCACAAGAGCTCATGACAGTGCCACAACGAGGCTCAACCAATAGACCAAAACCGAAGACCACAGACTGTGTGGCAGAATGTAAGGAGAGGGTAGTGGTTGAAGGTTCGCAGGTGTGTTTGTTGTGAGAGTTTTATAGGTAAGACAAGCTGGTTAAATCTTATTCCAAATTCCACAGGAAGCCAATGCAGCTGATCGAGCAGATGATTATGATCAGGAAATATGATCGGCCACAGAACACTGTTGGCTAAAGTGATGTCAGTGAAGCAGTAAGCAGGCTTCAACACTGATTTGAGCTCTGACCTGCTGCTCTCAGCTGACTTGCTTCTTACTTATACACAAGCACTTATCCTGTCCACATCCACTGAATTTACCACAACATCAGTTGCTTTGGTCTGTGGCATGCCACAGGGCTCAATACTAGGTCCTCTCCTTTTCACCCTTTACACTGAACCATAATGATATTTAACATCATATAGAAGTCAGCAAGTGACCATGATTACCACAGTTTGTTCCTGAAGTGGTGCTATATAAAATTTCAATTACAAGTACACCACTTTGTGCCCTGCACAGTGACCATTCACTGAATTACCATTTAAATGTTGATGAAACGACACTAAGCTTCTAATTTCTTTTGACATTTCCACTTCAGCTTCTTCTCTGTAACTACTGTCATCTGTGTTTGGGTATTATATAAAGGCTTCTTCTTTCGACCCTCTCCAAAACCGAATTCCTTCTTCTAGCCTCAAGCCAGTGGTACGGCTTGAACTGGCTTCTGCTGCCCAGTTCAGTGGATCAGTTGTTATTTGCGCTGAGTAATCACAAAAGTTGGGAGTCATACTTGACCCTAACATGTCGTTCTCACAGCATATTCAAGCCACTTCCAAATCTCTTCGTTTTCTTTTGTGAAACATCCACAGAGTAAGGCCTTGTATTTGATTGAAATGAATTGACACGGACACCACTGCAGTTTCTAGTCATCTCAATTACTGTCACTCACTTTCCAATAGCATGGCAAATCTGCACAAAATACAAATGCTTTAGAACTCCTTGGCCAGTGCTAAATGAAATTATCCATAGTCCAATACATCACGTACAAACTGCAATCATTGCACTGGATTCCTACAGAAAAAAGAATCCAGTCTCAGTCTACAGAGTAATGCACAGACCAGCCAAATTACCTCTTGCCATTGTTCACCCCTCAGGATCATAAATACAGCACTTGCCCGTTGGATATGGCGACTTTCATTATGCCCCAAAACGTAAACAGTACTGGATTCCCAGCCTTTCTCTGTCCTTGGCCCAAGGTTCTGGAATTTGCTACTTCTGCCCCACTGGGATGTAATGTCTTTTAGCTCATCTGTTTCGAATTGCTCGTCCTACCAGTTTCAGGAACCTCACAGATCACAGAGTCTCCTTTGCTCTGTCCAATGGATTGGGATTTTGGAATGCGATCGATCATTGATTGGTTCCTTGTGCATTGCGATAACATTGCTACACAGGTTTCTGGATTAGATTAGATTAAGCTGCAAGCTGAACTGCAGTTGGACTGAATCTGCTGTTGTCTGTTCAATATCATGAACTGTAGTCAAATTCCTGGTGCTGTAGTCTGTGCAACAAAGTCCACGTCAATGCATCATGCAGCAGAAAGTGCGCATGCCTGCAGTTTTCACAAAGTGGGAAGAGAATTTACTGTGGCTTATGAACTGCTTTCACTCGATCCTAAATTTTATCCATTTAAGTGCACAGTCTGCTCTAAATTACCAGAGGGAATAACATTACAACAGTAGATTGTGACTTTTTCAAAGCATTTTAATGACATTGTGGCATCCCAACTATTCTGAATTTACAATGATAAAGTACATGGTGACAAAAACGGTCACCACAGAAACTTGTTATGATGTGGTCAGGGCTGCATTAAGGATAGTGCGGGCCCGGGTGCTGTTGATTACCTATATAGCCATCAGCGCGGGCCCCAATTACAAGTACAAAAATTTTTTTAATGTACTTCAGAAAATGCAGGCCCCTCAAGACGCGGGCCCGGGTGCTGCAGCACCCTTAGCACCCCTTAATGCGGGCCTCGATGCGGTGAATGAAAATGCAGAGATTTGAAGAACAAATCATTTGCAGAACATTAATAGGTGATGTTACGGGAGTTGAAGAACTGGTCTACCAAGGTGGCGATACTTGGTAGTCAACTAGTAGTTAATGATTAACAGGCCTAACGCTTGGCGATCCTGTATCTGTTTTTCAGCCATCGAGTCTGAAGGAAATATATTGTGATATAGCTAAAGTGAATGAACATGCGAAGAATCTACAAGATTCGACATGTTTGCGCATAAATCATTTGAATGATCGATCAACTCGTGATGCTTCTGACCGCATACCATCAAAGCTGCGTGCAACTCAGCGTATGGACATTCGAGGAATCGTTACGATGGTCTTCGCTTATTACCTAAAAGCTACACATCAAATGATCACCCAAAGGATTGGATTTAGTGGACGAATAGCAATGTTGATGTTCGGTGAAATTCCCAGTGCACTCATTCCAACCAGTGCATTCACCTTCTTGCTCCAGAACATTCTCCACAGGGACATTTCATTTCTAAAGATTGCCTCACTCGCGAAAATAAGGCATAATAAATACACTGGTTAATTGGTGCATACAGGTAGTATAGGGTCTTCACGTCATATGAATTTGAAATGATCAATAATAATAAATGCACAAACTCTAGCTGAAGACTGATGTCTTATTGAATATATTATTCGTTCTTAAAAGTCATTTGTATTCATTTCCCACACTGACAAAGAAGGACCGCAATGCACCAGCCATATATTCTGTACAAATATGAATATCAAGGACACTTTTTCTGACAGGACAATTTTTCAACTGATTTTTATAAATGCTGCAACTACTCAAGAAACACAACTTTCAGCAATGCAGAGCAGGAACTTGGCACAATCCTCTAACCGCAAAGTTCTGCATTTTACCACCGTTGCAAATAATTAAGTACCGGTAAATGAAGAAGTACTACTTCCAAATTGCCTTCTCAGTTTTCATTTCATAGATTCCATATTTTCTGTATGCATAAAATTGAAAAGCTGCAGCTCACCTAGTCCATTGTCCATGTCAGATTTTATGACCAGGCATCAAACTGCATCATACATGAAAGTCTTGGGACCTTAGCTGACAGTCATTTGACCAGTGGCAGTGTGTACTACTACAAAATCCGTCAAGTCAACTATGGGATGTCCATGGTTCACTTATTAGATGAGTTCAAGCATTGGTCAGGGTATTGGTCAACAACCAGCTGGACTATTAATGTCCTCGCAGCTTCCCACAATACTCCAACAACAAATGCAATATGTTCTTTGATTGTCGCAAGGGCTTGTGCTTCATCAGCCAAGCTCGGATAGCAAGTCGTGACGTGGTAGTCAGTTGGTTAGAGAGCTCAGCCTGTAACACAGAGTACGAGTTTGAGCCTTGCCCAAAGGCGGTCACTGCGTACTGCGTAGGGACTCTGAGCAAGTCCTTCACTCACAATTACTCAGCGCCATTTATGTTCTGTCACATGGTGGTGTGCGCACTTCTGAACTTTGTGAGCAATATCAAATGGAGTTGCATTGTATTGTCTGAACTGATGAGGCAGCAGCTACACTGGCCGCCTTTCCTGCAAAAAGTTGACTTGAAACTAGCCTCCCTGGCCTAAAAGTACTGGTAGCATGATTTGTCACCACCTTACCTCTCCACGTTTAGTTTACCATTCTTCTGTTTCTGACTGATTAACATTGTGCCATAGCATGTCAGGAAATCTTGTCAAACCAAAGATCCTTGTCGCTACATAATTATTGGTCCTCACTGATTTAATTATTCCTCTCCGACAGCATAGAATGTTCTGCTGGTGGACTACAAGGATAACACACTTTCACTGTCTGCTATCAAATAACACTTAACCTACTTGTTTGACAGAAATGACCTTGACTTTTTAATGTTGTTATCCTTAAGCTACATCTCACTATTTGTGAACATTACGAGGTTGTTGCAGCTGAATTTGGGAATTTTATATACCTGTGTAATGTAATGCTGTAACAATCCATTTAGTCCAGGGACTGCAATGATACACAAACTGTGCAGTGATGAAAGGCTGTTAACTGCTGTTTGTGCATGACAAAAATTGTAATTCATAACTATTTAATGATTTTTATGTGCTCTGGCACTCACCATGTGCAGTGACACATTTTCCTTAAAACATGCCCTGCCATTTACATGCATATAGCACTGTTCAAGTACACCCTAAGAGCTACTTGCATAGCTATCTCACAGATCCAAACAAGTGCAACTTAAGGTAAACAGTGTGTACATTTAAAGGAACTGTGCATCATAAAAATACCCAATCAATAACAAGTAGCAACAAAAGGAGCATTACCTCACTGCAAATATTTTTAAGTAAATTTTCATGACAACTACTTCTGAAACGAATCCAACTATGATGCTGCCCTATTTCTGCTTTAGTCTTGAATCATACTGGTTGTAACATGACTTCAGGTTTATTGTTGGTCAAATTTACTTCTAGTACATAAAATTTTTTATATGGCTCACATGGCTTCTCAGTAGCCTGCAATTACACAAACATGGACCTGGGCTCTTGTGCTGCAAAAATCAGTCAGCGAGCATGTTGACAGTGTCTCATTCCTCTCAGGGTCAATCTTCATCTTCAGTACACTCCAGACCAGACATTCTGACTACATGTGACCCACTCTGACAAAAACGAGTCTTAATATGCAACAAGCAATTTTCCAGAAATGGATTAGAAACATGGTTTTGGTTGAAATCATCGATATTAACCTTTATTGGTTAAAACATATCCCAATTATTTTGGTCAAACATATCCTAATCTATTAGAGCTGTACCGAGTAGCACGTTTTACTATTTGGCTGAATATGAATAATTGACCACACTATTCGGCCTAATAGAAATACGAGTAGTAGGTGATGACAGAGCGGGCATAAGTAAAAACTAGACACAAGTACATGTATTTAAAGATGTTTATTATCATCGTCATTTTTCATATGGTAACTGAGCTTCATATTGCCGTCACTTCTGAATTTCCTTATATGACATTAAATAAAAACATAATTGTCCTTATTGATAGTTAAGCAAGCTTCCTTACAGTAAGACTAACCATTCCAGATTTTTTCAACTGGACTTTCCAGTGGAGATGCGTCGTGTTTTGAATGCATGAAAATATATTCTTCAGCATGTTTGTTTTTAAATAATTATTTAATGTTGTTGTGAAACTTTTGGAATGTCAAGTACCACATGAAATTATTGCCTTGCACATGCTGCAAAGTGCAAATGGCCTTGCTCAGGTCATCGTCCTTTATTGTAAAATATTTCTAGTCCACACTGGACTTTGCTGAATGTAAATTTTTCAGAACACTTAATACACTAAATGTTGAATTTAACGAAAATCTCTGTATTTACCGCACGTGCATAAACCAGCAGCTAAAAAGAGAGTTTAGATCACAAAGGAAACCACACAGTGAAACGTTAATTTTATGTAGCACATTATTTATATACGCTCAAATTTGTGTAGCGCTTTTATTATTTGTATTCAGTTTTAAAAAACTATTCAGCTGAATACAAATAAACTATTCAGAGTACTATTATTTGTAGCGAATCAAATACGAATATTCAGTACAGCTCTATAATCTATAACTTTTACTTCAACTTATGCTGAAAGAAACAATGACACAATAAAAAATGATGGTTTATACACTAAACCAGCAATGACAAGACAGCTGTTTGGACCCTAGTTTAAATGTGACTGCACGGTGGCAGAAGAAACACTATATAGTATTTGCAACACATTTATTTAACACATATTTATTTACATATATTTATTAGTAAATAAAGTACTAAGATTCAGCAGAGCATTTTAAGGACAATGTAATGAAATATGTATGTCAGGCCATCACATTTCCTTTTTCCTAAAAATTACAGGCATGTATACAAACAATTAAATGGTCTAGGCTTGCTCAAACTGTGTTTCAAAACAAATTTCAAGATTACACTCTAGCTGTATCCATTGGTTGATTAGATACAACCTTTTAACCCTTAAAAGGTTAAATGTACCAAATTCCCAAAAATAACTTGCTGGGGCCAGAACAAGGGATTAAAATATATGGCATGAAAAGGGTTCAGGAAAGTGGTCTAGATCCCACTCTCTCTCTCCTAACTAGAGACCTATTCTCTATAAATGCATATCTTCCATATAAGATGATAAAGTAGTCTACACTCAGTTCTACTCTTACCCCTCTAAAAAGAACTTGCTCTCACCTCTTCAGTCAATCTTCAAGCAACTCCACTCCACAGAAACAGCCTACCTGAAAGTCTATAATGACTCTGTTGCTGCTAAGGATGCCTAAATGTCTTGATACCTCTCAATATCTCTTATGCTCTTGACTGTGCAGATTGCTCCATCCTGCAACCGTAATTTGGCATCTCTGGTAAAATCCTTAATTGGTTTGTCTCCTACCTCTGCAATTGCAATCACTACATTTGCATCAGCTCTCTCATGTCATCCTTCACAGCTGTGTTCTTTGGAGTCCCACAAGATTCTGTCTTAGAGCTCTGCTGCTCATCCTCCATAACTCTGCAATGTCAGTCACTACCTTTCAGCATAGCATAAACTCCACCTTTAAGTTGAAGCCACTTGGCTCCATATATTACAACATGCTATTAAGTCTGTCTCTACACCTACAGTTAATCTGTAAATCTGAGCTCATCTGGTGTGACCATTCCTCTAAGCTCCCACAGCACATCGAACTGTCACTTTCTACTTCCCCCTCTTTACTTTACCCATACTCTACTTACTGTTCATGATTTTGGTGACATGCTTGACTCGACACTCTCACAAACCTCAAATAGGTGCAACTGCTCACACTCCTCACCTCAGAAGGCTCTGACCGCTGTACTCTACTCTTGAATTCAAAATCGCTGAAAACACTGATATATTATTCTGACAAGATGCGATTACTGCAACTCAAATCTATGGCCTCCCTCAATGTACACTGTTTCAAACAACTAGAAAAATACACCATGCTGCAAGACTGTTTCTTGGACTCTCATGCTGTGACTATAACACACCTGCTCTTTGTTCTGTACACTGGTTTTCTGCAGGGGGTTATATCATCTTCAAGCCGGTATTCCTGATGTACAAAGCACATGCATATCATCTGTCATCCTACTTATCTTCTATTCCTTCCGGATATTTCTATAGCGCCTCTCGAAGTCTACTACTACTCAGAGGCGCTCCCGACTACAGCATTTGATACTGTGCTGGAATTTTCACGCCGAAGCGCCACGAGCAATTGCGAGTGAAGGACTTGCCCATGGTCTGTATGCAACGGCTAGAGTGGCATTCGAACCTGCAACCCTCCGGTCACAAGGTGCCGAACTTACCACTGAGCCACCACGCCCCACCAAATGGCTGAACCCTGTAGCTCAGTTAAAGGTTAATCCTCTCTTTGATCAGCATCTGTTGGAAATGATGTTCGTCATCATGCATGTCCACATTAGCCAGCATTACTTAACAGTCGCTGTTTCCTCAATTTGTAACTCTCTACCTCCTCAAGTTTGTAACTCTTCTACCAAGTATGTATTTTGCTCTAAACTGAAACCTTACCTTATCCAGTCTGTTTATGGATCTTAATGTTTTCTGTTTCTCACCTTCAGTGAGTAACTTAGTAAGGAGGGTATTCTCAAATTAACGTTGAAGTTGATTGCATTTGACCTGCAAAATGTAACTACTTGATGCATAAACTGTATCATATTTGCTGTGAAAGAAGCCAATTTTACAAACGACTTCACCAAATGGCTCTGCTTAAAAGTATTTTGAGAAGATATGAGGAAAAGAAAGGTTGATATAACGGATTAAGTGGCAACACGACCTATATCAAGTACCGAACGGAGTATCAATACCAACATACTTCACTACTAGTCTCAAATATTCTAGTCATTAAAAAGTTATATGTACTTTAGCATCTAAATAATGACCATGAAAATTTTGGTTAAAAATTCAGAAGTTTGTTTTTACATAAAAAAACCATAATTCTCTAAAAGGTGCACGTCGTTTCCTAGACAAAGAAGCTAACACTGACCTCAGCTGCGCTTCAAACACCAAAAAAGGCGAAGGATTCACAACCTCCAACCGTAGTGTAATATTTCCTTCCAAGATAGCGATATTTCTGAAAATTTAGTAATACGTATACTAACTTATCGACTAAAAAACGGGTTCGCAAATCAACTGAATACCGATCGAGTCACCCACTAGCTGTTTATTAGTGTTTCTTCACCTTCGATGAACGACCTAGCGATGAACTCGTGACCCGACCCATAAAATCCCAGACATCACTACAGTAGCCTGCTTACTCACCGAGTTAATGTGAGCCAAAAATTACAACTCAATTATTTTAACTTATTAACTCGCCACATTTCAAAACTAATTTCTTGCCTAAAATGCATTTTGCGCTCTACGGCATGCCTTGTCGCTCATTTGGCGTGAGTAAGAGAAATGTTGTAGCGCATTAATTCATTTGGGCGACCGGCGAGATGAGTCCTACGAGACTTCTCCGGTAGCCTGCCACTATATCTGTACAATGTGTTATTGCTGTGATTGTTTCATTTGGTGGCGAATAAATTACTTACTTACTTACTTAGTTACTTACTTACTTACTTAGCTAGTTAGTTAGTTAGTTAGTTAGTTAGTTAGTTAGTTAGGCTAGTTAGTTAGTTAGTTAGTTAGTTAGTTAGTTAGTTAGTTAGTTAGTTAGTTAGTTAGTTAGTTAGTTAGTTAGTTACTTACTTACTTACTTACTTACTTACTTACTTACTTACTTACTTACTTACTTACTTACTTACTTACTTACTTACTTACTCATTTCATGAAAACCATAAGCCTAAGATTGTGAATGCCTTGCTCAATTAGTAGAGTTCTTCTTAAATCGACAGAGGTGCCTAAATAGACGGTTTAGGGCGTACTGTCGACAATGTTTGAGTAGGCCTACAACACTCGCCGACAAGGACGTATACCGAATTTAAGTAAAAAAAGGGCAACATGGCGAACGCGCTTAGCGGGAGCATATGGAATCGTATGCCTAATCGTAATCCCGAGATTTCTACAGCGCCCAAAGAGCGAAGTCCTAGGCACCGGACGTACCAGCTTCTGCACAGACGCTTAGTCAAAATAAAATCAATATATGTAGGTAAGGTGAAAATCGGTTCCAGGTCAAGCAAGCAGACAGTCAGACGGCTGACTCATCTGGTCCTCCCCTTCCAATTCTTCTCGCCCTAAACGACATCCGCCTTAACAGCTGCTCTGCCTCCCCTCCTCATCTGCCCCCATATATAGTAACCGGACTCGGACTTCCTCTGGAATACTCTGCATTGTTTGCAAAACCTCCTCTGATTTGACGCAGCGCTCGTGAATAGGCTGGAGCCCTGTGCTTGGCCTTCGAGTGGCGCTTTATAAATTTGGAGTGTGATTGGACTGAAAAGAATGTTAAGACAAGAGCGAGACCGATAAAAAGTACAAATTAGATAATATTATCTAGGACTTACATTGGCAATGTTAGTCCTAGGTTTGGGTGAGTTCTTAATTAGGATGGGTCAGATAGGCCTATTTGGCGTAATTCTGGCGGGATTTTGTTCCACAGAGGCGGAGCAGCTGTGACGATGGAGCGATTGGCAAATTTTAGTGATGAGGCGACGAGGGGCGGTGAAGTGTAAGGACGGAAGAGGAGCGATTTGAGCGAAGTGGTTGAACCGCGAACAACTAACGAAGATAGGAGGCTTGGAAGGATTGAAATATGTTGTAGATGTAAGTGATAGGGCTTGGTAGGGGAAGGCGGTCTAAAACGGGCCTTTCAAGGAAAAATTAATATTTCTTAAATTGATCTTGAAGAGAATTTGAACGTAGGCCCCTAATATTGAGCCAAGATATTAAGCTCATTATAAAATTATAGTAAATGGGTAATAATTATATCTCGAGTAACCAGATGCAACAAGTGAAGATTTAGCTTATAAAATTAAGCCATGGGCCTGTCTCACCCTAATAGGTGTAGGCCCTAGGTAAAATATTATATATAGGCCATACATGTATAAACCAATTAGTTCCCCTACTCTATTCGCTCAGGTATTTAAGGTAGTGGAGTACTGTTTGAGGACAGAATCGAGTGACGTGATGGTGCTTGGGGTTTTAGAAACAGCACGAGCGAGAGCATTCTGGATGGTTTAAGGCGGTTTATTTGGGTGATGCCTATATGCAGGAAGAGCGAGTTGAAACAGTCAAGTTTAACATGGACAATAGATGTGGTTTTGAAGTCGAGCATAGAGCGGATTCTGCGAAGAAAGCGGATATGCGGGGAAAGATGGGTGGTAGGGCCTACGTGTATTCGGAGAAGCTAAAGTTTTGGTTAAACAAATTACACAAGTTGCAGAAAGAAGAGTTTGCAATGGACGCAGCGCACTCTATTTTGAGGGAAATAGAAGGATCTGAAATTTTCCTGCTCTGCTCACGACAGTTGTAGACGGATTCAGGCACAGGAGATTTGATGTCATCCACGAGGAGATTTGGATAACTAAATGGAGAAGATGATCCGTTGAGTCGTTGGCTGTTTGGAGAGAACGAGATTAATAATAATTGGGTGTCGTCAGCATATAGGGTATACATAGGTGATGACCGTGATGGTCAACTGAGGAAGTCTGAAGAAGCTTGATGAGCTGTCAGAGCTGAGTGTAGTGTAAAAGAGGTCGAAGAACAGAACCTTGAGCAACACCACAAGTGAGGCGGCATGATTGTAATGTTTGTAATTGTAACCGAACCGGCGAACACTAATAGTACAGCGCCACTAATTAGATCAGCAGCGATCTCAAATTCTCAACCCGCAACAATGCTGGCAAAAAGGAAGGTTTTCAAGCGTCTACGTATACTGAACTGGAGAGGAGAGAGGGCAAGAAGATTAATTTTGGCGGAGAAACAAGGGGGAGACAGTTCCAAGCAGAGGGGTACAAATAAGCTCCTGGATTGTGCCGTGGAAGAGCGCATATGAGGGACAGCCATATGATTGCGATGAGGATTCCGGTAGGTGTTTTAACTGAGAAAGTTCGGAACGAGAGACAGGATATTGAATCCCGAGGAGAGAAGTTTTTACCAAGTGGTCTACATAATTTTTTTTAGATGCGACGTCACATTATTTTATAGGGTTTAGGGGCGTAAGAAGCGCAAACATCCGTAGTTTTAAGAGATGCGAAGCTTTCCATACTTGTACAGGAAAACTGCTAGGCCTGTTTTGCATATTCAAGCTGTATACGCGCATATATAGGCTATGTCTGTAATTTATGCAGCCATGACAGCAGCTTTGCTTTGCCGCTGGTCATTAGTCTTAAAGTTCGTCTAAATGAGTTAACATGCATGATATGATTCTTGTATTTTAGGACTTTAATGCGACTGTGTCGGCATGTTGGCGTTATTTACTCAAGCCCAGCCTAAATAGGCTAGCTGGTGCCCTGCGCTGGCCTTCGAGTGGAGCTTTAGAAGTTTGGAGATTACGATTACGAACCCTGTGTTGTTGACGGTATAGGGCCTACTATAGGCCCTATTTATTCGAGAAAGCATGTTCGTTTATGATGGTTTATCTATTGGGTTTCGTTCATCTTTCCACGTAAGAATGTGACAGGAGTCGTAGAGTACTAAGTTGGCTGTGCAGGTTTGTTTGCTATTTGTTTCGTATCTATATGCCTATGCACTGGCATGTGGAATTCCTCGAAGTACATCCATCTAACTCAACACCGATGACCTAGCCATCCACTAAGTTCTTAGGCCTATATCTGGGAACCCAGCGAACGACGAAATGGACACAGAAACAGGTACCCGTCAGCAATTGGGACCCAACCTTTCTTCTCTCTCCGCAGAGTTTCCTGGCTTTACTTTTCTACCTCGGTCCCCGACCTTGGCATTCTACTGGACTAGTCTACTGAACTAACTTTTGCACCACACCTTCATCGCCTCAGCCTTTAGCCTTCATCGCCTTTACTAACTTCGTCAGCTTCGAACTGTCGCTCGCTCTCTGTCAGCAACAGCTGCAACTACACTTGTGCACTCTTTCGTCACAGCTCGTCTCGAATATATAGCCTATGCCTTTACTCTGGCCTCCCTTCTGCACGCCTAAACTGCATTGACCGCATCTTGCGCTCTGCTGCGCGCCTTACTGGCCAAATACCATATTTTGGCCATGTGTCAAACTATAATATGTTGGAGGTCCTGCATTGGCTCCCTATACGACAGCGGATTGAGTATAGGATCGCCTCCTTGGGTTGGCGGTGTCAACTGGGTCTTGCTACATGTTACTTGCTAGACCTCTTCCGGCCTGTTTCGGCTTCTCGGAGTCTCCACTCGGCGGGGAGGGGGTGCTCTCCGTCCCGTTTGCCCGTACTGCTATCATGCACATAAGCGCCTTCTCGGTGGTCGGCCCGACCATGTGGAATGGCTTTCCTCCTGAGCTGCGCTTACATCCTTTCTTCCTCTGGAACCTTCTGGAACCGCTTTAAAACTGTTCTTTTTGGCCGCGCTGGAGTCGGGAGCGCGTATATGAGTATAGTTCCCTTGAAGAGGCCCTGTATAAATCTATGAATGAGTGAATGAAAGAAACGAAAATTGATGCCGGTGTAGCAATTTCGGATTACCACCACTTCACATTACCCACATCTGATAACTCAGTTGAAATCGCGTTCAGATTACCGGAGGGGGGGGGTAATCTTAAATCGATTTCAAGTTACCTACGGGGTAACTTGAAATTTCAAGTTTCAATCGATTTCAGATTACCCCTTGCGATTTCAGATTATACCCCTTAAAGTAATAGGGCCCATTTTCGACTATCTCATATAATAATAATAATTGCCAATATTTGTCATAAACTCCCATTACCCCTCTAGTGCATGATGTACGATAAGTTACATAGGGCCTATATTACATCAACTACACATGAAACATGGAAATCTTGCACATTAACTAAAATGCTATGGTAACTGCCTGTATTATTTTATTTTTTTAGATACCCATTAGCCAAAAACGCTTATATAGCTAGCTATTCTTATGAGTTAACAACCTGTTGTGCTATCACAAAATGAGGCAGCAGATATTGAGACTCACTTTCAATTGTGTATGTTTCACGCGTTTTATTGAGTAAACATATCATTGAGTTTTAAGCATAAGAATTTATCAATTTAGCCAAATCCGATAGGGGGTAATGTGAACAGTGAAATCGCGTTCAGGCTACCCCGGGGGTAAAATGAAAGATTTCAAGTTACCGGGCGGTAACTTGAAAGAGGGGGTACCTTGAAGTCTTTACACCGTTTCGGATGATGCCCGGTATACTAAGGCACGCGCATACGGCCGGGGGACAAAACAGCTCAAGAAAATATTATCAACCCACCTTTTTAGCAGTCTTGTTGTCAAGACCTTAAACCTCAAGACCAAGACCAAGACCTTAAACCTCAAGACCAAGACCAAGACCTTAAACCTCGAGACCAAGACCAAGACCAAGACTTTGAACCTCGAGACCAAGACCAAGACCAAGACCTTGAACCTCGAGACCAAGACCAAGACCAAGACCCAAAAAATCGCAATCAGGTCAAGATTTCTAAAAATTGTCAAGTCGGAATATTCGCTATTTTAATGAAAACATGTGTCTTTTATTCTATTCAAGCAAATTAACTTTAAATGCAAACTGCAGAGAAATCCGAATTTGTATTCAAAAGTCCTTCATGCAAACTCTTATACCAAATGCCTTTTGTATTTTATAAAAACCAATTCGCTCAGAATTTTCTGACCAAGACGTGCCTGGTGGGCCTCATAAAAATTCCGCCATGTGAAAAAATACGTTCTACAGGTGCTGAAGTCGCTGACACACACAGAGTAGCTTTTCAAGCACTGGATGTAAATGTACAGATAGTGAGTTCTTTTGAAATCTTCCCATGGTTTATCATACCGTCTGATACAGAATAACTGTTGCTGCTGCCAATGGGTTTTCCTGACCAACATGACTTGTATCTGTTACAGGGAATGTGTATTTTCAGGGAATATGTATATTCCCTGAAAATTTCAGGGTATATGTATATTCCCTGATTCACTCAGGGAATGTATACATTCCCTGAAAAAACCAGGGTATATACATATTCCCTGAAATCTTCAAGTGATTTCTATACACATTCCCTGAAAGCTTTCAAAGACACAGCGACATAAAGTCAACAGTAGGCCTAGTGCTTAGCTAGGGTTATAATTGGTCACTAATTGGAAGGTTCTATCACTGCGCACCTCCTTTGATGCGCAAACGCCCATATGTTCAATAACTGTACGTAAATATAGGATCAAATCATCAGAATAAACAACATCTCACTTCATAGAAGAAAGGTTTTAATTAGTAGTAATCAGTGTTACCACTGTTGAAAGATGAAAAACCTAAGCTAGAACATTAAAATAACCAAAGAAAACCCTAGCCATCGGTTTCCACTCAAAACTGAAGTCTCACCTTTTCAAATACTCCTACTCTGACTCATCTGATACTCCGCCTTCCAATTATACTCGCCGTAAACGACACCCGCCTTGACAGCTGTTCTGCCTCACCTGATCTGGTACCCTGGAAATCGGACTTGGACCTCTTTTTGGACTACTCTCTGGAAACCCCCTTTGATTTGGTTTGGCCTCCTGGAAATCGGACTATGAAACTCAAAAAATAATTTCCTAAGTTTTGAAAAGGGCAACAGTTTACTTCCAGAAAACTTCCAAAACAGTTCAGTCTGAGTCTGCAGTCTCCTTTAGTCTTTCGACTAGCAATATTTTAAATATAAATAAACTAGTATAGCATGCATATTGCGCCATTTATTTATTGACCTCGACCATCCAGACCGTTTAAAAAATAGATTAAATGAATTTTAAAACAGGGTTTAAATAAAACAAGAAAAGTCAAAGAGAAAACCAAGGTCCAGGAAAACCTCCATTTCCCAAGCTCGGATAAAAACTCAAGATCAATTATAACCCTAGCTAAGCACTAGGCCTACTGTTGACTTTATGTCGCTGTGTCTTTGAAAGCTTTCAGGGAATGTGTATAGAAATCACTTGAAGATTTCAGGGAATATGTATATACCCTGGTTTTTTCAGGGAATGTATACATTCCCTGAGTGAATCAGGGAATATACATATACCCTGAAATTTTCAGGGAATATACATATTCCCTGAAAATACACATTCCCTGTAACATATCCATCCATAGATATTGGTCGTATGATGCAAGCAGGCTTGATACAGAATTCTTGAGTTCTGTTAAATGACTGTTCATATTAACAGCCGGTCTTGGTCTTGGTCTTGCAAGACCAATACCAAGACTTTGAACCTCAAGACCAAGACCAAGACCAAGACCTTGAACCTCAAGACCAAGACCAAGACCAAGACCTTGAACCTCAAGACCAAGACCAAGACCAAGACTTTTAAAAACGAACTCGAGTGCACTCGAGACCAAGACCTTGGTCTCGAGGACAACAAGACTGCTTTTTAGATCTGTTGGATAACGTCATTGTATTAACACCTCAGTCGTACGCTATATAAATAGCCAGAGTCTACAAGCATATTAGACCTACGCATGAAATTGAGAATTGCGCTAGGTCAGTATAATTATATATAGTCTTAATTAAGATGACTTTGGTAAATCTCACTTCACTAACCGTCTTGAATTCATCAGCGGCGCTGTTTGAGTTGGTATACGTTAATATTATATAGGTCTATATGTATTACAATGATTAGTCAGACATTCATTACACTGTTAGCAGAACGGTGTGGGATTTTATATATGTATGTATGTATGTATGTATGTATGTATGTATGTATGTATGTATGTATGTATGTATGTATGTATGTATGTATGTATGTATGTATGTATGTATGTATGTATGTAGCCTATGTATGTGTTTCGTATAATTATGTATGTATGTATGTATACGTATGTATGCATATATATATATATATATATATATATATATATATATATATATATATATATATATATATATATATATATATATATATATATATATATATATGTAGTGATCTTTCATCACGCAAGAACAGCTTAGGTCTAATAAGTGAAACCAGAAATAATTAAGACATGGAGCTCCATCGATGAGGAAGATGTTATCCTTTTCAAGTTTTTAGACAAATAAATTTCGGAATCAGGTGATACAGCAACAACAAACGATTTCTACAAGAAACAAGTAATTCTAATGTAGGCCTAAGTTAGCCTAATGTAGAAGCTGGTCATGCATAGAAATAGTCACCAGGCTTTACTGATATGGCAGCAAAATTTTAAAACCAAACTATAATGCCCTGTGTCTAAAATACTATCCGCTCAAAGTTAACATAGTTGACATTTTTTCTGCCCAAACTTTGCATATTAAATTTAAATGCTCAAGCACCATCTCCCTATTAGACAGAATAGGTTTTATGCACAACCTTCAATTCTCGGGAGGCAGTACACTCGCTCCTTCCAATTTCTCAATTCACAGGGCTAGCCCAGCCTCTTCGCTGCTAACGAAGATGTCGTAACACATACATGTATACGTCCCTCTCGGACATAATCTCGGAGGGCCACAAGAAAAGTGGTGGGCTGCAGGGGCGGCGATCCCGGGGGTCGAGGGGGACAAGACCCACCTTTAACAGTGGAGGACAGGGCTAGTATACAGTTGTAACCACATTTGGAAGAAACACCAAAAAAAGGTCACAAAATTCACTCGCGAAAAATTTGTTGACCTCTTTTTTTACCAGATCAGTTCAAAAGCGTGCCCCCACCCGTCAAACAAGATCGCCGCCTCTGGTGGGCTGTAAGACCTCTCCTCTCCCCCGAGGATTGTGCTACTACCACAGTAAGTTCTCATCATTTTATCCAAACTCACGGCATTTTTAAAACAATTCACTGATGCCACAATACGCAAGCAAGGAAAACTTGGGAAGTCCTATGTACAGCGGTTGCAAAACATCTGTCTGAAGAGTATGCAGTAATAAGACAACTCTTATCCGATAAATCGAAATAGATTAAATCCAAACACAGACCGTTGAGACGAGAGTTCAGACACCCCTCAAGGTCGTTGTAATAGACATAGATACCGTTTAAGTGTTGGAAACACAAGCTACGTTTTATACGCACAACATTGTTAACAACTGAGTTCATATATAAAGTATAGGGCCTACATGCTTCACTGACCACTCCACTGACCATGAGTCAAAAACTCTTACAGTAGCAGAGGATGCTGCAGATACTGGACGTCATTTCAGCTTTTTCAGAGGGGCAGGGACGTCATTTGAGTATTTTTCCGGGGAAGAGGCGTAACTTTGGTCTAAAAGTGGGGGTACCAATTTCATACATACACGAAGCAAGGCGGAGACTGCGATCTCTGGGAAGGCACAATAATAAAATATTGATTGGCATTGTTCAAAAGTGGGGGTGCGGTACCCCCAGTCCAAAAAGTGGGGGTACGGGTACCCCTCGTACCCCCACAAATTACGCCTATGTTCCGGGGGAACTTGGCTAGCTTGTTAAGTTTTGTCTTTAGTATATACATGTGCAAAACTTAAGCCAATGCTGTATGATGTGTGCTGCAGTGTGCATGCTGTCACTGAAATGGCGTCCCTGAATTTGAGCATCATTTTTTCTTTTTTTACCCCACTCTTTTTCCTCCTTTTCTTGTTCCACCGTTTTTCCTTTTTTCAAAAATCAAGGAGGCAAATGCCCTTGCCCCCCGCCCCCAATATCGTCCCTGCTGTAGAGGATGCTGCAGAGGATACTGCAGAGAGTCTGTTGCTCAACCAGTTGCGTCCAACCAGCGAAAGCTTCAGCTGACGCGTGCAGACTCTCTCAACAGGCCTACATGCTGGTGGCCGTATTCCAGCTATTGTGCAGGAAGCTGAATTAGTGGCCTAAACAAGATTCAAAAGTTAGATGAAGGCCTACAACACCTCTGAGTGACTTGACACTCCTGCCTATTTCAACACGCCCACAGAAGCAAAATTGTATACAAAAACGTTAAGAAAGGCACAGAATTTCTAACAGATCAATTGCATTCTATATAAAACTCAATGAAACAAATTGCAGGAGGGCATAATTTAGTAAACACGCTACCTGGACCTCAAATAAAAATAGATTATTCACACTATTTACACGTCGTGTCTCACAGAAGTCTGGTCGCTTGCATAAAGTCACATTAGGCATTCAAATGTCCATTTCTATGTACAACAAGTATGTTGGGCACGCATCGGTACATGCAATGTGATTCTTACAACAATATTGGTCATACCAGCTTACCTAACATTAGCCTACTCTTAACGGATATCAACGATACTTATACACAATATACACACTGTAACAAACAATGGCATGTACATGACTACGTGCGTCTTGTAATTGTAACTGTAAGTGTATATTAATATAGCGCCTTTTCTGGGAAACTCATCAGATGTGGTATCGACCTCATGATCACACAATACCACGATCAAACATAATGGTATTCAGCCGCTTGCGAAATAGACACAAAAAATATCGAGGTTCCTGGCGCAGATTGCATTGCAGCCTGTTCTATGTTCCACTGTGGCAGTACATCGGGGTGGGGGGGGAACCAGATATGTTGCAAAACGAAGAGGTCTGCGGCCCAGTAAGGCTGACACTGAAATACAATGTCATAGCTCTCTAAGGTAGAATAGAGCACAACCGACTATGTAGGAAGTCATGCATTCACCATAACGAACTTGAACTCAATGCGTCTTCGCGTGGGCAACAAATGTAGCTCGAGCAAGCATGTAGTTGGGTATATGATCAGACCATAATCCACCCTAGTGCATATGAATATACCTGTCAGGGTAGAAGTAGCTTTGGCAGACAGCGAGTGCGGTACAGTAGGAATCTGGCGAAAATGTAGAATACCTTCACATGCTCAGAGAAGGTCAACTTTTTGTTCAGTGTAAAAAGGGTTAAAGTTTATTAATCCGAAAAAGAGGGAGGTCCATGCAAATGGTATTACCACAATCCACCCTAGTGCACCAGGTCACGCTTAGAAATAGAGAAGGGGGCATTTGGACAACAAAGATTCAGGTCGCTTCCTGTCTCTCTCGTGCAGCATTCCACTCAAGACTGTAAATAGAACTTGTGAAATTCTCCTATGCTGGTTCCGCTTCTGCGCCATTCCATGATCACCATCAGCGATTTTAACCGTATAGCACTATTTTAT
This sequence comes from Allolobophora icterica, assembly GCA_963556255.1. Taxonomy (NCBI): domain Eukaryota; kingdom Metazoa; phylum Annelida; class Clitellata; order Crassiclitellata; family Lumbricidae; genus Allolobophora; species Allolobophora icterica. The sequence goes on along the minus strand of OY744602.1, from coordinate 74,152,114 downwards.
ACTATAGGGTTATGTAAGTCGATATTTTGAAGCGTTACCAAGCTGAGTTTTCTCTGAATTAAGGGCGAGGCGGTTGGGTGACATCAACACACAAAGTGCCTCAGAAGTCTCCTTAACCATTTTATCAGCTAAGGCCAAAGGGCATTGCTTCTGTACACAGTTGCTCATATAATAATAATAATAATATATAGGACTAAAATATTACGAATTAACACGTCTATCAATAGGCTACAATATGCAAAAGTACATATATACCGAAAACTCAAAGACAATGTCCGATCAGAGCAGAAGCTAATGCGGTTAGACACACAGTGTCTGTTAATAAAGCACATACTGGTGACATGTAGGCTACACTTTTGGCGACTCATAGCATGATTCGAACCCTTAATAGTGCGTGCAGTTCAACGTTCTGACCATATCGGCGTCACCTTCAACCAGACATTAGAATTAACACTGTCGAAATAATACAGTATTGCATAGTCTATGCACACCATATAATATAGACAAGTATCATGCACAGGGCTACGTATACATATATAAATATACATTATTATATATTACAGTATATATATATTATATATACGTCATTGAGCGTTGGGCTGTTGTAGTTTAGAATCGCTCGTGCGTTCTGCTGATTCGTGGAAGTGCGAAGAGTTGTGGACGTGGCTGGTAGTTCGGGTCGTTCATTGCCTTCCTTCGCCTTGTTTTCACGGCTACGATGATTGTTACGACGATGAGGACGGCAGCGATGACCCCCAGAATGACCAACAGAGCGATGAATCCCGGACTACCGACCGACATTGGATCTACATACAAACAAAGCAAGTACACACCCATTGTACTACCAATTAATGAAAATATCAAGATAAGCTTACAATTAATGAAAAATTCTGGTTGGATGGATAGATGGAGGAATGGATCAATGGGTGGATGGATGGGTGGGTGGATGGAAGGGTGGATGGATGGTGGGTGGATGGATGGATGGGTGGATGGATGGGTGGATTGGATTGAGCAACTCTGAGTAGGGATCTTGAAGGGGCGCTATATACACTGATTGATTGGTGGATGGATGGATGGATGGATGGATGGATGGATGGATGGATGGATGGATGGATGGATGGATGGGTGGAAGGATGGATGGATGGATGGGTGGATGGGTGGATGAGTGGATGGGTGGATGAGTGGATGGGTGGATGAGTGGATGCATGGGTGGATGAGTGGATGGGTGGATGAGTGGATGCATGGGTGGATGAGTGGATGGGTGGATGAGTGGATGGGTGGATGAGTGGATGGGTGGATGAGTGGGTGGATGGATGGACGGACGGATGGCTCTACACTTGTACTTGTTTCTGTGCAGTATCGTTCCTTTCAATCAGCATCAACCTATTGTCTAAGTGATGATGTTGTTTTCTTCATTTGATTGCCTACCTGTCTGAGGACTTGCATTCGGATCTTCCACTCTCAATCCAGTCTGGACGTTGACGTTTGTTGCAGCTCTCTTTTGCCTCTTCCCATGATGCTCGACAATCTCTGCATCAGCAACTCGCTTCCTTCTGGGTTTCGATTCGCACGTCACCTGCAACCATGCAGTTAGTTAACCAGTTGTAAACGGAGTGAAAATCGCTAGCATAATATCATGTAACCAAGCAACTTATATGATAATCGATGAACTCCCATTAGACTATTTGGCGAATATACAAATATTATCATGTGTTGTAAATGTGCAAGACCAATATCGGCCTATATCTATATTAATATCAAGTTCATCTATGCATCGCAAATACCTTTTCAGCTGTCATTAAATCGTAATCGTAATCTTCGAACTTCTAAAGCGCCACTCGAAGGCCAAGCGCAGGGCACCAGCCTATTTACGAGCGCTACGTCTATATATATATATATATATATATATATATATATATATATATATATATATATATATATATAACAATTTTGAATGACTATATTTCATGTATTCTAAGAGAAGCAGGACATATAATATAGGCCTATATATATTATTTTATGTCTGTTATATATGCTATATGTCCGTTACATATGTATACATTTAGTCATATGTCCGTTATATATATTATAACGGACTATACAGGCCTTATATATATATATATATATATATATATATATATATATATATATATATATATATATATATATATATATATATATATATATATATATATATATATATATATATATATATATATATATATATATTTCTTAGGATACATGGAATATAGTCACCCAAAATTGTTACTCTGCCAACAACAGTCATGTAAGGTCTGTTCTGGTTTATGAGGCCATTCAAAAAGTCGCAGATAGCCTTCGTCAGAAAAGCAGCAACACCAGTGACAGGAAGGACAGGTCAGCATGCGGCTTAAAAAGAAAGGAATTGGCTTTAGCCTGTTTGACTTTAATACATTTAATTGCAGTGAATCTGGAAAACACGTGGCACAGACCTTGTCGTAATTGGGACAGGAGTTGTCTCCGGTCATGCACAACTTAAGGGCGCAGTGCATGAAGAGGTTACTGCTGCTCGACATCTTGAATATAGGAACTGCTCCACTTGTGACAGTCAGAAGTTTGTCTACTTTCTGTGTTGTCCAGTACCAACTGTCGCCCGTCACCTCGCCTGGAACGGGACATCTACAACAAACAACGCAGGTTAATCTACATAATCTACACCATAGTTATTATCAATAACTATTGTATAATAGCATACTACCTAATATAAGGACGCCTATATATGGCCAGGGCCGCATTAAGACTAGTGCGGGCCCGGGTGCCACATGTGATTACCTATCTAGCGGAGCCCAATTATAAGTACAATAATTTTTTTAATGTAGGTCTACTTCCGAAAATGCGGGTCCCTCAAAACTGCGGGCCCGGGTGCTGCAGCACCCTCAGCACCCCCCTTAATGCGGGACTGCCTATGGCACCCTTGTCATAAAACGTACAGGCACAAATCAGTGGTTGCTTCAATTGGTCAATGTTATTTAAGTTGCAATTCACTTTTCAGTTTCAGCTATAGTTTTCGTTTTGCTTTAACTTTCCAGTTCAAATCTTTTCAGTTTTAGTTTCAGTTTTGAAAACTTTCTAGTTTTAATTTAGTTTGGTACAAATTCCACAGAAACGGTAAAATTTCATTTTTTCATTAATGACATTCATTTTCATTAGGAACAACAACACATCTTATTAAATTCATGCTTTCAAGCTATTGAGCTGCAGTTTGAAGCTCTAGACTGATTTCATCTTCCTGTATGGATCAAATGTTGCATGCACGAATGCAACATATATAAATTATATATATATATATATATATATATATATATATATATATATATATAATAAGTGGCTAAAAAATAAAAAATTATATATATATAATAAGTGGCTAAAAAAAATTAAAAAATAAATCAACCTACATCTTCATGTTTTAAATTCCAGCTTTCAGAATAATTCTAAGAATTGAGTGTTCTGCCTCATCTGTGTTTCCAACTATCCACTATGTCTTCACTCTGTCGTTTTATTCGGCTCAAATTTGCCAATAAAATATATGCTACTCACTTGCAATTAAGAAATTTTTAATGCCTTTCGACAGGCATTCATTCTTCGATTGATAATAACTATGGTGGGCGACCGGTAGGCCCTACGAACAGAAGGCCTAATGGCAATTTCTGGCATTCCGTGGATAGTTATAATTAGCTCCATAGGAAACAAAGACTCGAGAAGTAATTGTCAATTTGAATTATGATTCAGTTCAACCTGACAGCTATGTCTTTACCGATCTTGTTTTACTGTAACTATAGTTACTACTTTGCGGTAACTTTTGGGGTAACTATAGTTACTTTTACGAAAAGTAACGCTGTACTAGTCACGTTGCGTTACTCTCAAATCAAAGTATGTTCGCTCGTCTAGTTCAATTACGACGCCATAAATATTATTAAATGTGTTTTATCATCAACATGCAGATTCTTAGGTTCATGTGCGTTAAAGTTACCCAGACATTTCCGTTTCTGCTCATGCCTCTGAATTCTGTCTTTTAATTCATCCATAGACGTAGACTCTTGGGGGGGGGGCAGCCGGGGCACGTGCCCCCAATAATTGAGAATTACTGTACATCCAATGCAAAAAGTGCATAATGAATAACCAAATGCCCCCCATCCCCCCATATTTTGGACAAGTTTACGCCAGTGAATTCGTCAATCTCAAAGTCTAAATTCATCATGGAGGAAGCTGAAAATTCAAGTAAACATTCGCACTTAGACTACAGTAACTAAAGGTACTAATAAGTTACTTTTCAAAGTAGGCTTAACTAAGTTAACTGTAATCATTTAGCTACTGTTTCTAAAGTAATTATTTGTTACTTCTTTCTTTCCTGTAACTAGATTTCTTGGACGCTGAAGAAATGTCAAATGCATGAGTCTTAACTATTTACGATACGATATTATGCTCTTTAATTCATATACGAACCCGCCACTCATGAGAGCTCTTGTTTCAGCAGTGGAATCGGGCATGACAGGAGACGTTGAGGCTGTGGCCCGCAAGACCTGAAGGCTCTCGTAGTTTCCTGAAGATAAATTTATTTTATCATCTTAACAAATCCGAAACTGATCCACAGTGGTGTGTATCTCGTGTGAGTGTGCATATGTATGGATCAATGTTTAAATGGGACTTTTCAATGAGTTTCAAGTGCTATCCTATCTATGACTTCTTGCAGGATCTTAGCAGCCTGTCTCTTCGGTGTCTAGCAGTTTCTTGGGAAAGTAAGATTGTGACCTATAGCCAACAGGCAGGCGCATAGGCGTTATTTTTGGGGGTACGAGCGGTACACGTACCCCCACTTTTTTGATTGGGGGTACCGTACCCCCACTTTTTGAACTATGCTAATCAATATTTTATTATTGCGCTTTCACAGAGATTGCAGTCTCCGCCTTGCTTCGTGTATGTAAGAAATTGGTACCCCTCACATTTTAGACCAAAGTTACGCCCCTGGCAGGCGCACATTCTACCTACCAACGTATACACACACATACGTACACGTGGAACCCAGGGACGAAATCCTGTTTATATGGCTGGTAGTAGACACTGCGTTTGGATGCCATTATAATAAAGCTTTGGCACAGAAGCTCCCACTCGAAAATATGGGAAGATCGAGAGGTATTTCTGGCTCCATTCTTGACTTCAATGATAAATATTTTATGGTGCAAGATTTTTCCGGAATGTCCTTGCCTCTAACACCACTTTCAACAATAGGCTAAATCACTCTTTGTGCATTGTATAAGACAAAGTGTGAATGTCGTTGACTTGCCGTCGAGGATCAAGGAGATGACGAATTTGACATAGTCTCCAACTCGAAGTACCACACCGTTGCCGATTGGCCGGTTGAAGCTGTCAGTTACTTGGAACGTAATGTTGGGATTCACTTGAGTACCTCGATCATTGCCATTCACCCTACCAATCACCATCACCAGCAGAAGATGAATACGCGGGAGATTCTTTAGATATAAATTATTAAAACCAGTCAGATCTGCTTGTCCCTCGCGCAAGGACTTCGATGGCTCAGCATCGTGCTTTTGCCATCCTTGGCCCTTCCCTTTGGAATGACCTGCCCCCTCTCTCCGTAGCAAGATATTGCTTGGGATCTCGCCTTCTTCTCTACGCTGCCTAAAGACCTTTCTTTTCCCTCGGGGCTGACACGCTGGGAGCGCCTCTGAATAGTCTATGCTGTGAGGGGCGCTTTATAAATAATTATATAAGATAAGATAAGATAAGAACAATCTGATACCCATTACTAGATCGCGTGTTGTTCAGTCATTCATTCACTTTGATAATTTATATAGCGCCACTTCAAGAAACCTACTAAGAGGTGCTCCCACTAGTCCAGCCACGGTTAAAAAGAGAAGACTTTAGGAGGCGGTAGAAAGTAGGCGAACTGCCTCGTGGAAATAAGCACGAAGAAGGTGGGAGCCCATTCCACGTTGTATAAGCAATTGACATTTTCTTGGACCGAGCAAGCTAAAGCAATTCAGACCTAGCTGATAAGTAATAATTCTTCTTAAAATTGTCTGATCATCTGATGCATATACACGTACTTGTGCTACATTACTATGTCCCAATATTAAATTAATTTAAGCGATTTCGCCTAAGGTCGACGATCTTATTATGGCAACTACCCCCGAGATTGCCCTGATCGGAAGACCGATTTAAGAATGTGGGAGAATTGAAGACGGACGGGGACGTAGTCAGAGATGACTCACAAAACTGAAGACTGTCGGAACAAAAGAGTAGGTTTTGATTTGTGACATGTATTAGTTCAGATATTGCGTTCAGAGCTGCTCTGGTATTGTCTTATTTTGGAGAGGACTACAGATTTCATAATAGGACTGAGGTCAGCTGACCTCCAAAGCTAGAAATGTGATGAAGAGATTAGCCATCTATTGATATACTAAAACTAAAACCACTCTGTGGGTAAACTGCGGTTTAAATTATCAGTGATGTCAGCATACCTTTCCAGTGAAAATGTTCGAATAATTGAATTTTTAAGATTCCATGTATACCTATCCACATATAATAAACCTCTAATATACATCGTACATACATACATATTATACATACATATTATGCATACATACACACACATACATTAATACTTCAATACATACATGTATAAATGATACATGTAGGACATATAGGCCTACGCTGTTGGTCTCTAAGACTCAACCCTGTATCGAAGTCTCCGATTATCAACCATTCATAACGATTTAACGTGTCAGAGAGCTATAGCTAACCATTGGTGCATTAGCTCACATGCACTTTAGATGCGATATAAAGAGTTAGCTATGTACGTATATATATATATATATATATATATATATATATATATATATATATATATATATATATATGCATACATACATGCACAGGCTGCATACATACAAGCATAAATAAATACGTACATACATGAATATATATACGTGCAGGGTTGCAGATGTATTTATAGCTGAAATGTATAATTATATAGGCGTAAACTATTGGTCTCAAAGACCCAAGCCATATACATGTAGGCCTAATATCGATCGACATTACATTGAAACTGATCAGAGTCTGTTGAGGCTTTACCTGCCGACTCCAATTCCTTGAAACGTCTGGTCTTGGTAGGCGGTGAATGAGCAGTAGACGTTGAAAGCTATGGGCGTTGCGTTGTTGACAATGTTGTCGAACTGATCGAATTTCGTTATCTCAATCTTGTTCATGAATCTCTTATTGTGAGCCTGCGGAAAATTTTACCATGACATTGAAATTGTAGTGCTTGTATATTATGAGCGCAAGAAATATAGGCAATCCATTCAACGTAATATTATGGCATGTTTTCTATATATTGTATTATGTCGTGTTATTTTATGTTATGGTATATTATGTATGTATGTATGTATGTATGTATGTATGTATGTATGTATGTATGTATGTATGTATGTATGTATGTATGTAATATGTATGTATGTAATATTATGTGTATATATATGTCTATCTGTATAGCGCCTTTCGGAACCTCACAAGTGCGCTAAACATGGTTCGAACCCCTTACCCTCCGCGTAGGCCTACAAGGCGAGTGCTCTGAGTGTCTCAAGTGTCTCATTATACTATTGTGATACTATCTATACGCAAACTAGTCTCTTTCTGGCATTTGTCAACTTCAATCTGTTTTAAATACCGCGGCTCGGTTAATCGTCGGCAGGATTCCAAAGTTCCGTCATATTTTAACTTCCATACGGGATGAAGAGCTGCAATTGGTTGTCCAGACGAAGGTGCAATAAGTTTGATCCTCTTGCTGATGCGCAACTTGTGCTTACCCCCTCTTAGAGAGCGATGTATACTGGTGTTTCAATGTTATCTGTCCATGGCCATGGACAGATAACACACACACACACACACACACACACACACACACACACACACGCACGCACGCACGCACGCACACACACACACATATATAAATATCGCTCTTCAGCAGTAGGCTAAGTGTGCTGATTGATCCTCGGTCCTGTATTGCTGCAGTGCAAGGTATGCATGGTAGCTTCGCCCTTCCCTCCGAAACAGACTGCCAGACAACCATACACGACATGAGCTTTCGCAAGCCGTTGAAGACCGTTCTATTTGAATGTGGTCTTATGTCAGCCTATATACATTTTCTTGAACCGAATAACCAAAAACAATTGGGACTAGGCCCTACATGTAATAAATTCTGCATTTTAATAATGCCCTATGCTCATTTCCAAAACTGTCGAATTCATTATTCCTGTGCTATAGGCTAGGCCCCTATTACTATTCTCCAATACCACATAAATTAATTTAGGTTCGACATTGGTATATTACAAGCGAACTTTGACAAAGGAAAGGCCCAGGAGGGATGAAATCCCGCTAGTAGGGACACCCAATTTTATCAGTTAATTACGTTTAAGACAGAGGTTCGATTGAGAGACACAATGATAATCTTAACCCAGTGATTAAGCAGGTAGGCCTATTCATAAGCAATGCAATTTTGGTGCCCAGTGTTTTACTAATGAAAATTAGAGTCTTTCACACACACACAGTTGTAAGACGGCATGCAAAGCCAGTTTAAATATATTGAGATGGTCCCATACTTTTAGTCTTTACAGAAAGTTATTGAGTTTGGCATAATATTTTGAAGAAATTGGGAGGATAGAAATTGGTCGGTAATTTGTCGGTTCATCCCTTTCACCCTTTTAAACTTTGGCATAACTTTTGCTATCTTGATTTGCTGAGGAACAACGCCTGAGGTCAGAGAGCAGTTAACAATCTCAGCTAGTATGAAGACAATGCACGAAAAGGAAGCAGTAACAATTTTGGGATTTAAAATGTTAATACCAGTGCTAGGCGTAGGGTGGAAGGAATGGCTAAGCACGAGAAGTCAAATCATGTCACAGTCATATATATCATGTCATATATCATATCACGTGTAGATATGTATATACTATCATTTTAGTATATAAATATTAATAACAGCAAAATGGCTCACGTCTTCGATGGATGTAGTTCCACATGTGGCCAACTCGGTCTTGTTAAGGGGAAGTACGAGCTCTTGGTTGCCTGCCAGGCATGTAGGGGACGTTATATTAACTGTGGTACTACCGCACATAGGGATCCTTCGATAATTAGTTGTATACATGCGCCAACCGTCGGTGAAGTCGACATTCTTATGAGGACTGTAGCAGACCCTCATAGCCTCCATGCTGCACGTGATATTCACTGTCATCAGACACGAAAAGGAAACAATAGGTATAACAAATTATACGTTTTAATTACATAGCCCAGTGGAATAGTCTTAAAACCTCGCAGTTCTACAACGAGTGTCGATTGTACACATTGGAAACGGCAAACTAATGCAGCAAAGATGAAGCGCCAAAAGTTTTCAAACGTTTCTTCTACTGTCACCTGAGTGCTATGTGGCTCAAATGTCACATGCGTTCTGGAGCCTTTGCCAGTTTTTGATCAAGGTCTGCTGACTTACAAGATTCCGTTCATCTACTTTTCTACTCATCAAGGAGGTCACAGTCCGAGGTTGGAGAGTCACTGGACCGGGAAGCGTTTCGCCAGTGCCCGTTAGATAGTAATTGTAATTTGCAATTTATGTAGCGCCGGTGTTAATACACAAAGCATCAACCGTTATGGCACTAAAATCAAACCGTATTCAGGTCAATGCCCAGAAAGTCAGTCCGCCGTTGAAATAGAAAGGCGGCCTATGGTGGATTAGCGAATTTAAAAGGTGAATCTTTAATTGAGGCTTACACCAGCAGCCTTGTTGTCAAGATCTCAAACCTCAAGACCAAGACCAAGACTTTGAACCTCAAGACCAAGACCAATACTTTGAACCTCAAGACCAAGACCTAGACCAAGACTTTGAAACTCAAGACCAAGACCGAGACCTAAAAAATCACAATCAGGTCAAGACTTCTATTCCTTACTAAAAATTGTCAAGTCGGACTACTCACTATTTTCATGAAAACATGTCTTTTATTTTATTCAAATAAAACAGTACTGAATACAGACTGCCGAGAAGTCTGAATTCGTATTTACAGAAGTCCTTCATGCGAAATGTTATTCCAAATGCCTGTTGCATTTTTTTAAACCTATTCGCTCAGAATTTTTGACCAAGACGTGACATGTGAGCCTCAAAAAAAGTTCTGCCATGTGAACAAATGTCAGGTGCTCGAAATCGCTGGCACACACAGCAGCTTTTCAAACACCGGATGTAAATGTAGGCCTACAAATCGTGAGTCTATTTTGAAATCATTCCATGGTAAATAACCAGAAGTCAAAATAATTGTCCAAAAGAACAGTCAAGCCTCATTCACACCGTGTAAATACTAAAACAATAATTTTATATTGGTAATTTTTGGATACATTTTTGAAATTCTTGCGTTTAGTTAACTGGTTGTTCATATTGACAAAAGTCTTGGTCTTGGTGTTACAAACCAAGACCAAGACTTTGAACCTCAAGACCAAGACCTTTGGTCTCAAGACCAAGACCAAGACCAAGACTTTTAAAAACGAACTCGAGCGCACTCGAGACCAAGGCTGGTTACATGACACACTGAACTGAATAGAACGAACAAATGCAGGAAGAAAGTTCCAAAGTAGGCCTAATTCTGAATAAGTGCATTTAAATGAAAGAAAAAAGCACGTGTTCATAGCTCGGCTGGCAAACATTACTTTGAACGATGTTCCTCTGACATTGCCCGGGATTATGTGTTTAGGCCTACTGGCTGGGAGAGAGTATACGCAGTAGAATTCAATACCTTCGTTAAAATAATACAATTCATTAAACCCATGCGTTCGCTGAAATAGTGTAAATTATTGTGGCTGACCATGAATGATTTCACAGTTGTCGCCTGAACGGGAGATCTGACATTCGCAGAAGACTCCGTTAGGCTTCGTCGAGTCTTCAACACAGGTTCCTTCGTTATCTTCGCATACCTGACAATTGATGTTGATGGCACTTGTCAGGACTTTTCCTGCAATCAGAAACGATCAAAGTTATTATGCACAACTGTGGTCTAATTGCGGGCTTCTATAGCGCACTTTCCTCACTCACGAGCCATTCGTCGATTTGGAATATTCAAATCATAGACAACCATCGTAAATTTGTTGAAAAAGTCCATTGGAAATTAAATAAATTACCATTGTAATCGATCAAGTCTCATTTAGCACTTATTTAAACATTTTATAATAAATGACTAAAAACGTAGGGCCTACCTTAGGCACATAATGAGGAAACAGGGAGATTGCCTAGAGAAAGAAATTATGCAGGGAACGGTACCGGGAACAAGAACAAGAGGAAGACCAAGGAAGAGGTGGATGGACAACATTGGCGAATGGTTGGGATTATCAACAGAGAGGTTGCTGCGAGTAGCCGAGGACAGGAAAGGGTGGAGAAGAATCGTCTACAATGCGACCAACCCTCGTATCGAGGACGGTTAAAGAGAGACCTTATAACTTAGGTTTTATCAATTTATCTAGGTTTAGAATAAGGTTAGGTCAGATAGGTTAATTTTCTTTAATATACCCCTCTTCGAAAATATGGTTCTGGCTGAGAAGGAACTTTTGTCTTAAGCAAGAACAGAATTAGGACCATCTAAGAACCTTAGTATGGACTACGTGTCCAACTCCTTAGCTCAGAACAGAGTTATCCATACATTTATAGAGCTAGGCCGGTGTCACGAAATAGAATATCCCCCATACATGCGTAACCCCCTTAGCGAAATGGAGTATTCGGTTTAGTTAGCATTTTTGGCGGTTTCTAAGTGTATTCAGTCGTACTGTTTGGATTTATTGCACACATAAAATTTTTGAATTGCGTATCTTTAGTTTGTACGTCGACCTGAAATCAATTTACTTTGTTTTTGGTGATTTTGACTGGAATTTCGTCGAGGCTATCGTGATGCGTATGACGAGGGGGATACAATGGTTCATCCCACCGGATACTCTAAACCGGTTTATTCCATCCGGGGGGATACGCTTTAGGGGGGATAGTCTGTCACGCGACACCGGCATTGATTCATCCTTAGACGTGCTTATAAAATGTGCGCATACATCACACCTCTGGGTTTTCTACATTTTATGAGCGGCTTGCTTATATCTTGTTAAATTGCCACTGCTGAGCAGAGGTTGAGTGGTGCCATAGCAAGTACTGTGTGATGATGATGATGATGATGATGATGATGATGATGATGATGATGATGATGATGATGATGATAATGATGATGATGAGGATGATGATGATGATGATGATGATGATGCTGCTGCTGATGATGATGATGATGATGATGATGATGATGATGATGATGATGATGATGATGATGATGATGATGATGATGATGAATGGCACGGAAAATGGGAAAGTTTCTTAGATGAGTGTGATGCAGCTACAATGCCTACGCATCGGCGGAAGAACATGCAACCTCATGTAATCAATAGTCCTATTGTCCAATAGTCCTATATTACACTACAGCAAGCAGACTGCATACCGCATTTGTAGTCTTTCTTATCCGAGGTGCTCTGGTCGTTATAAGCGTAGTAGTTGGCTGAACAGCGGCATCTCATCGTCCCTGCGTTGTCTCCTGCGTCAGCGCATTCGCTGTTTGTCACCTGTTGGAGGCAACTTGTGCCATTCAGACACAGGTCACCCAAGTAAGCTATAAACACATCAGGGAATTTTTCATCGGCAGACAGATACAAGATTTCACACAAATCGCAGTCGTAAACACAAAAATCTTTAAAGCTCAGCTCTAAGTCTACTTGAAAGATTTGCAGGGGCACAAGCACTCAGCGCTACCTCAAGTCAGACGGGTTGTCCAGAGATACCACGTGAAGACCATAATACGGTTGCCAGTAGAACAGAGAGGGAAGGAGACAGAGAAGATCTTACGGTACTGCAGACTTTGTTTAGATTGAGACACACTGGAAAGCAGCGGCATCGACGGATCAGGGTAAATTTTCTTGACAAGACGGGGACTTCGGTTTTGAATGGAAATCTTATAATGAGTGATAGAAAGATAGATTTCTGTTTCAAGTGTTTGAAACAGAAATGGCCAGTGATGGACAGGAAGTGTGGAGGAACAGAATTTTTAAGGAGTTCAGTTGCAATATCAAAAAGCTACATCTAATTATCTAATATTCGTCTGAAAATAGGTCTTACTCTTCTTACAGGTATATAGCACCCGTCTCGCTTCATTTGCAAAAGACGGCCAGTTTTATTTATGTGAGAAGCGTGAGGAGAAACTATACATGCATCGACGGAAGATCTAAAATCATCGAGAAATTTGAAGATAATTAAAATTTTATAAAAGTCTTCTTCAAGCACTACAGAAATGTTTTGGACTTCGGAGTACGATTATCTGTATTACCTTGTATTCATTTTAATTTAACAGCATAAATAGTTAGAACTGTTTGAATATACGTGTATAATTTGTGTTAAGACTAAACTGTCACAAAATTTGGCAATTCTGTATTGATAGTTAAGCAAGGTAGTCTCTATAATTGTGCTCCTATTTTGGCTTTGCTCTGCTGCGTCATCACGCAAACTAAATTTAAAGCAATTCGTATCCTACCTAATGGCCAAGGTTGCCTAAACAAAATCACTTAATTAACCAAATAGACTATAGCCATAAAACGATGTTTTACTGCAGCTTTTGACAGCTTTGTTGGCTTTACTGACAGGTTCAGACTATGGGCACAACATATATGAGATTTTCTTCCCGAATCTCTGCAACCCATTCGTTGCTGCATCCTGTGTGCATTGGCTGATTCACTTGACAATAACGAGGAGCAGAACATGCAGTCAAAATTGTCTTGTATACCCGACCATCACCTGTCTTTTGTGAGTTTTAGTCGTCGACAGATGGCAAGGCCGAACTCTGAGATTCACTGATCCGATGATTGATGATTGATCAGTTGTCTTGTAAAGTCAGTAGACCGTGACATCGAGGGTCGCAGATTGAGTGGGAGACGTCGCGTGCCTCATCCGTCAGCCCATCGGTCGCTCATTCCAACGAACTTCTGCCCTTTTATTTATTTATTTATTTACTAAGATCATTCATACAGCGTCACTCGTATAGGCAGAGGCGCTCTCTGCACAGCCTAATAATATTGGTGTCAAATGTCACTTAGAAAGAACTATGATCAGAGAGGCAAAACAGTGCACAGAAAACTAGTAGAGTCACCTGCAGTGGCTGATCCACTCACACACGTGAAGTCCAACCAACTGATTCCCATCCTAAGTCGACAACATCATGTTCAGAGTCTCTGGACCAAGTGAACAGACGACAGGCGGTAACATGAATGTAAACACGTTTATGGCATGTGTATCCTAAGTTTGTGCATTGGTGCATGCAGACCTACCCTAGCACTTACCTAACAACCTATAAACAGTAATGTTCAGTAATCTATATGCGCTATACTTACTTGCGATTGGTGGCTGAGTAACGCCTGGGGTTGGGTTTGGGTTTACAGGTGCTACAGGTACTACAGGTGCTGCAGTGGTAGTAGGAACTTGGGCTCCGACGAACTGCTGTTCTGAGAAGAAACTCAAAATGGCCACTATTAACGTAAGAACGACGAAACTGCTGTGCGTCCAGCTCCGTAATTCGACGAACATTTTCTTCGTCATCACAACTGACACGCTGTAAACATACAAAAGTCATTGCATCGTAACATTAAGTATGCAGGTAATGTCAAAAGCTATAGGCCTAACTTTTAATTTCAGTATAGTGCTACGTCACAAAATTTCGTCAGCGATCAATTCACACACTGAACAATGTTAATTGATGGCAAGTAGTTTGACGAGCAGAACTAGAGAGAAGAGGCAGAGAATAATGCGCATGTCTGCAGCCGTTGTTTTGCGACTGCCTGTGTCGTTTGATCGAATTAGTTGGTCATAATTATGTGAAAATTCTCTATTATTCTGGTACATTCTGATTTCTGCAAATGAATCTGCGTTTTCAGAGTTAGGCCTAATTCTCTATTTCGCCGTGGATTTCGTGTGTCTCTGGTCGGATTTTCTTCGCATGCAATATTATTGTAGCTTCGAAGCCATTGAACCAGCCGGCCTATAATAATTAGGCCTATATACTCAGAGGTTGTACAGGATAACTCTCAGTTGGACAGTGTCGAGCTGCAGGCGGAAAGGCCACGAGAGTTTCAGTGGTCGTGACCATCAGTCACGGAAAGATACTTAAACATCCAACGACCGGCTTTCAACGGATGCCTGTTCTGCGCAGATCTTGTGGCTTTTGATATATCCTAACGCTGCGTTTTCTACCAACTACGAATGACTACTTGACGGTGAGGATATCGTGTGCTGCAAACGTCGTCATCTTTAGTGCAAGGCGGCCCGGGAACTCTGGATACGGGATCGACCAGCTGTCAAATATGGATGAAAATCTGTCGGTTGAGGTCTCTGTGCGTGTGTGTGGGTCCCGTCAGTGGTGATTTCATCTAGTTATATGAGCCTGTTTGCTTACTAATCAACGATTAGCACATTTATGCTTGCGTTGACAGTGCTTTTGTAACTATCTTAAGGCGTTATGGTAAGATCAGTCGCGAAGGAGAGGCTGGCCACTTGCCATCATTTGCCAATGCTAAGAAAAATGAAGTTGCTACCACGTCATACGCAAGGTTGCATATTTATTGGCATTCCTGGTCGCATATTTATTGGCTCTGCTGCGAAGGAATGACCTGATTGTTTCCTCAACCAAAAATCCACTGCAGTACGCAACAGAAACTTAATCGCTGTGGTCGGTACAACAAACTGTCTGGAATAGGTTGCCTGGCAACTTACATAATGAGTTTCTTGGGCTTTGCTTATCTCTGTTCCGTAATTCGCATGAAACCATTTTGTTCGATCCTGCATGGTTTTGCGTTGCTAGGTCGAGAGCGACTCTGATGATGTTCTCTTGAAGAGGCGCTATATAAATATGCGATTACATTACATAGCATGAGGCACTGATTTCTTCTTGCATAGTTATTGCCTCATACACTCAGATGTTAAAGAAATTCTATCAGTATACGGGCTAGGCTCTGGTTCTACGCGAATTTTGCACAACACTACACGTTAGTCGTGTGCTAGATTTCTGGTGAATGAATCTGTGAACATTTTCTTTTTTTGATTGCAAAGCCATAGAATTAAAACTCTATGCCGAATAAAATGAAATTAGACTGACAACAGTTGCATTATTATTCCATACGTTTAGGTCATTTAAAGTGGAAGAAGACAGGCAGTACGATGTATTGTTGTGTTTTTTAATCTTTCCAATATTGACGCTATGAGATCTCTTTTAAACATAGGCGTAATTTGTAGGGGGCACGAGGGGTACAGTACCCCCACTTTTGGACTGGGGTACCGTATTCCCACTTTTTGAACAATGCCAATCAATATTTTATTATTGTACGGACAGTACGGTACCTTCCCAGAGATCGCAGCCTCCCCCTTTCTTCGTGTATGTAAGAAATTGGTACCGTACCCCCAACTTTTTAGACCAAAGTTACGCCTCTGCTTTTAAATATTGGACAAGTGACTGCAACTACGGAACAGAAATGCTCCTTTCGGCTGTAATTGTTCCGCCTTCGTCTGGTTTTGTTACTACTACTTATTACATGACGACCCACAGTCATGTGCATCTGCGTATTATATTTACAATACAAATGGCTTTAAACTGTAGGCCTATACCCCTCAACTGAGCTCCAAAGAAATATCCGCAAGAAACTGCTCTTTTTTCTCTTTCCAAATACACGTGGATTCTTCACCGTCTCCAATAAGTTTCCCACTATAGGTCTCGGCCACTGAACCTGGCATTTGAGATGATTTATCGGCTTTTCTTGTACTAAAGCGACCGAAAACCGAAGAACTAATTCGATGAATGACGTGACACTGACACGTTAACGAGGTCCAATCATATACTGAAAAGGTAGGAATCACAAGCACTTACCTCGTGTAACAAAATTAGCAAAAAAACTTTCCGTACAGACGTTTCTGAAGTTGATCAGCGATATCGTCTTCAGCTTCGACGGCTTTAGAAACCGATTGGGTTCAAGTAAGTTTTGGTCTGTCTACGTTTTCACCCACACGCGTGTCGTGCATTAAATGTCCCAGTTGCAGAGGCTGAGGGAGGAGATGCGGTCGCAAAATATTTGTACGAAGCGATGACTAAGCTGCGCACGCAGACTGCGTTTCATCGAAATCGATGCTCACCATCTGCATCTCTCGCGAGGACAACTGAACAACCGACTGCAGAGGAGGATGAGGATGATGACGACGATGAAGCGGGCATACTCGTTGCTCAATTAAATCGATTGGCTATGCGGGATATCTGCATCTTCTACAGCTGGAGATTGTTTTTCATTGCGCACTTTGCATATACGGACGGGAAAAAGACCACACATGTCACGTTTCAAAGGAATACAACCCCGCAGCAGACGACATCGATTTCCTTTCGATCAGAACACGTACGCTTGAACGCCATTTGACATCTGTCGTAAATTTGAAAGCACTTTCTAACGTAAACAAAGTATTGACCCAATTCTAAACCAGTTCTTTCTGTTCATGGGAATTTGAAATGCATATAGTGTTTCAAACGGTATAGTCTTAGTATAGAATATGACCTGTTGTCATGCGACAATGACCTTCATGGGTAGCAAAAACAAGATAACAAATTTTACCTTCAATGCTATCATTTTAAAGTGAGCATCAGCTTATATACCTATATATGCTTTAGCACGGTTAAAACAGCTAGCTTGCTGTATATTTTAGACACATATTATTCGAGTCCTCTTGGATAAAGCGCTCAGTTAAAAAATTTGTTTGTTTTGGTCATTGTTTGTAGGTAGGCCTAGCACGCACACCTCATGATTATTCGCTTATGTATTCCATATGTTTTCAAATGTATACGTTAGAATCCCTGCTAGACTAGTAATATAAAAGTCAGAGAGCTCAATAGGCCTAAATGATCTCCCACTGTTGCTTGATGTCTAAAGTCATTTCTACCAGGTCTAAATACATATTAAACGAGCGGTATACCCTTATATTTCCTTTACCACCCGAGCTAAAATTGAGTGAATAGGCCTAGCCCATTGTCTACAAGGTGAGATTATGATGTAATCCATCAATAAAGTGGCGAGATGACATGTCGATTGGTTAAAACAGGTAAAGCCTCAGCAGAAACGTTCGTCACTGTAGAGTGTAGACCAAAATATAGAGCCCTATTTGGGTAAATATCGGAATTTAAAGTCTCTGCTAATTTTATTTTGAAAATTGAAGAATATGCCTACTCTTTCAGAATGATCATTACGGTAAACAGTCAATTTAGGCTACTTCACAAACATTACGCCAACCTAAATATGTAGGCCTATTGTACATATGAATATTTTTTTAAATTTTAATAAGCTTAATTAAGCACAAGCATGACCCATAACGGCGTTTTTGGGATCAATCTTTGAAGTTAATAAGTATGCGACCGTTTGGGAGTGTTTTTGGTATCGATCGATAGGCCTAATCAAAATTAGTGAAATCTGGAGTCTTATAGCCTGGTGTCGTAACTATGATGCATGAGGCGTAAATCACTCGATGGCCAATTCTACGAAAAATTTCATTCAAAACCATGATTCATTGGATAAGAATGGAATTTCACAGGTAAACTATAGCACCGTAAAATCATGAGCTGGCAGAGTTTGTCTAGGCTCTATATATTTAAGAGAGGCTTTAAAATTGATTATGGTCTATGCATATGGTGGCAGATGACTTAACTGGGGATCCACCTTTGACCAACAGTCAACACATTCAAAGCTTCGTTATCTTCGAAGAACATTGGTCAACATTGACGCTACAAAATTGATATTACAATTAGCCTAATTCAAAAAATCAATTTGTAAGTTAACAATTTTATCATTCATTGATTTTAAATTTAAAAATGGGTCTAGAGATTCACTGCTTCGATATACAAATCTTACTTAATCTGTTTTGCATCGCTACGACAACAGCATTTCTTCCGCCGAGTTATTGACGTAAAACGATGAGAAACAGCAATCACAAGACAACTCAGATATGTTTGTAATAGGGGGTCTAACATCAATAAAACATGACCAAAGTCCATCCGTTAATTAAATGTCTGTGTCTGTTTCTGTCTTGTCCTGTGTCTCTCTGTCTATCTGTCTGTCTCCGTCTCTCTGTCATCGATAATACCTGTAGGGACAGGATCCCTGGTATGATTCGACAGCAGGTAAATAGTATCCAATAGGGTGTCATTTGCCAGAAGATCTGACATCTGAGGGTTCAACACCTAGGCCAAATTTATATTTTACCAGATGCACCTTTTCATTGAATGAATATTTACTGAATGCCTTGTACGGTTGTACCTGTGAAATCAACCGATGCTGTGACCTGTCAATTGAGTTTAGTTAAGTCGCTAAGAGCAGGTTGTGTACTAATTTGCTTGATTGTAAACCATTTCTAGACAAACTGTTAGGTGATGGTTATGTGCTGTCTTATTATGGAATGCACAACTTTTGTTGGACCAACAGCCATACCTAATTGTTGTTAATGCTTTGGGCAGGACGACAGAAGGAGTGTAGGCCTATGTGTTATGCAACTGAACTTTTGAAGTTAGAGGTTATCAACTGGGTCTGTGCCACCTGTGGACTGTGTTTATATTGCCTATGGAACAATTCTACTGCTTAAAGTGATCTTTAAAAAATGTTAGGGCTGGTCTGAAGCAGTTTGATTATACTCACTCAGTGTGTTTCTCGTTAACGTTAACGATAACGAAAATGTTCGTTAACGAACAAAAAATGATTTCGTTAACGATAACTATAACTATAACTAAAAAATATCATTAACTATAACTATAACTATAACGAAAATAACACTAACGAAAATTCATTGCTATTTTCGTTAATACGAATAAAAAAGTGCAATATCAACTAACGTGAGAACGTGAAAATACACCCGTTAACGAAAGCAAAATGATTCCTATGTTCGCCTTGGATGTCGGTGAATATGGAGCGCTGTGTATTCATGAAGCTGAATGCACCCATTCGTCAAAGCTCTAAGCAAATTATTGTGTAACACGTCTTCATAATTCAGTGTGATTTTCATTAACGATAACGGTAACGAAAATGTTTTCGTTAACGAAAGCAAAATGATTTCGTTAACGATAACTATAACTGTAACTAAAAAATAATATTAACTATAACTGTAACTATAACTAAAATGAAAAACCATTAACTATAACTGTAACTGTAACTAAAATAAAATCTGTAAGGAGAATCACACTGTACTCACTGTTTAAGCACACAATGCTTGACAATTGAGGTTGATGGGGTGGGTTTTGTTTTGTTTTGTTTTGTCTTGTTGATGCTATAAATAATAATGGACACGACACTTAACGAACTGCTCCACTGGTTGTAATGATTTATTGTAACTATAGTGGGCCCTACTAGCGGAACGGTTCGTTCCTTTGGGTACTCCCATTGTCACTGCATGTAACATGTACTTGTTATTTTCATGCCTATATGTTTATGGTGAACAATAAAAGCATTTTGATTTGATTGATTGATTGATTGAAGCAAGATGACAAAGATAATGGCGTAAATTTTAAATGCTATGGAAGGTAAAATATATTTCGCTCACCTTCCATCTCTTCTCTTGTTCTCACTTTCTAATCTAGTCTAAACTATTGACTTCCATAACGTCGTTATCATAATGCCAGGGCATCATTCGATGGTTGCTTCAAGTGAATCGCAATCATAAACCAGAATCCACTTGAGAAGCCTGGTTGCAGATCTTCCAGACTCTTCCCCCAGGACACCTGCAGCTGCAGCGGCAGAACATGATGTTTAAAAATGCAATCGGTCCTGGTGGATTCTCTTACAAGGAACTCAGTCATCAGCAACAGCGTATATGGTGGACCCATGGGAGAAGAGAGACAGACGTCTGACTGGCCTGGGATAAGGCGGTCATGAGCATTGGCAGAGGCGTAACTTTGGTCTAAAAAGTGGGGGTACCAATTTCTTACATATACGAAGCAAGACGGAGACTGCGATTTCTGGGAAAGCATAATAATGAAATATTGATTGGCATTGTTCAAAATGTGGGGGGTACGGTACCCCCAGTCCAAAAAGTGGGGGGTACGGGTACCCCTCGTACCCCCCCCACAGATTACGCCTATGAGCATTGGCATATATTATATTCGTGAAGATCTACATGTACCTATCTCATAGGTCGATGCTGCTGAAATTGCAGCCACAGAAGGGCTGTTAAATACATCGCCACTTTGTCTGCCTAATATGCTTTCTATTTCATGGCCGGTTTTATATCCTCAGTGACGCGCCAGGCAAAGTATACAGTTTGATAAGTATCCAACCTAATTACAATATGCTTAGGCGCATAGTCCTACATAGCAATAGGCCTTGCTTGTATTTGAATTTTGGTAGTGAGTATACCCCTATCACGACCAGATTGCGATTAGGAGAAAAATGTGAATTCAAATGAATAATAATCATTTTATTCGTTGTTACTTAATTTTATTGCACTTATTTCATTTTAAGTGGATATTATATTTCACGATAAATTAATTATAGTGTGGAGAAACAGGGTTGCTCCTATGTCTGAAGAGGGGACTCTGAAGGGGGACTCTGAAGAGGGGACTCTGAAGGGGGACTCTGAAGGGGGACTCTGAAGGGGGACTCTGAAGAGGGGACTCTGAAGGGGGACTCTGAAGGAGGACTCTGAAGGGGGACTCTGAAGGGGGACTCTGAAGAGGGGACTCTGAAGGGGGACTCTGAAGAGGGGACTCTGAAGGGGGACTCTGAAGAGGGGACTCTGAAGGGGGACTCTGAAGGGGGACTCTGAAGGGGGACTCTGAAGGGGGACTCTGAAGAGGGGACTCTGAAGGGGGACTCTGAAGAGGGGACTCTGAAGGGGGACTCTGAAGAGGGGACTCTGAAGGGGGACTCTGAAGAGGGGACTCTGAAGAGGGGACTCTGAAGGGGGACTCTGAAGGGGGACTCTGAAGGGGGACTCTGAAGGGGGACTCTGATAGGTCCCCGGGACTCTGAAGGGGGACTCTGAATGGGGACTCTGATAGGTCCCAGGGACTCTGATGCATCGACCGGCTATATATAGGAGTAGTAAAGTACGAGAGTTCTTCTTGTGTATGAAGTAGAAGAGTAGTTATGCGTGCGAGTTGGCCGCTGTTTCTACTTCGTTTGATTTACTGTCAATGCTCCAGTATCGTGTGTTGAACTCGTCGAACAATTAAATCTTTTGTCGTCAATAAAGAAAGTTTGTTGAACGAACTGTGTCGATCTATAAATCCTGTGACAGACCACGCAGGTCGGAAACACGTGCCTTGCAAGGAGAAATTGGAGAGCTCTGGCGATTACTCTACTGACTTCCGCCCTCGGCCTGGTAACCTGAAGGAAGGACAGTAGAGACGGACGACCCGTTCTCGCAGTTGCAGACGAGAAGGACGATTTTCGCCACATTGGTACCAGAAAGCGGGGTACTATACGGGATCGACATTGAACTTAAAAGCTCAGTTCTGGAGTATTGATACGAGGTGAGAATTGACTTTTGAACATTGAAATTGAATTAAAATGGAGGACGACGACGAAGTGACTGTTCGTTATACGCTTTTGGATGTTGACTCTCTCTCACCGAATGCTTCGACACCTGCATCGAGACGGGGGGCAGCTGAGGCGCTGCCAAGTCGCGGTCGTCTTCTGGAGAGCATCGCGGAATTCGACGATCTGAGGCCGTCGGAGTCAAGTGGTCGGGAGAAGTCGGACGAGTCGACGGCCGTGTCGAAACTGCTAGGGAGCGTTGGGAAATTGCTGAAAACCCGACCTATGCAGATGAAGCCTGGCAAATTCGATGGGACTGGATCGCTGGAGTCATTCCTGTCGCAGTTTGAAGTATGTGCGAGGCATAACAAGTGGACGGCTTCGGACAAGGTGGACTTCTTACGCTGTGCCCTCGAGAAAGCCGCCACTCAGTTACTCTGGGACTTCGGTGCTCGTCAGGAGGTGACTTACGAAGAACTCGTCGAACGATTGAGGCAGAGGTATGGCACAGAAGGTCAAGCAGAGACATTCCGGACACAGCTCTATTACCGCCGTCAAAGTTCCAACGAAACCCTCAGCGATCTTCTTCATGATATTCGCCGGTTGGTGGTCCTTGCATATCCGGTTCCGTCTAACGAGACCACACAGATCATTGCCAGATACTCTTTCTTGGAGGCTATGAGGGACCGAGAGCTGTCGCTCAAGGTACGGGAGCGAGAGCCTAAGAGTTTGGATGAGGCTTACCGGACGGCGCTTCGCCTTGAAGCTTACCAGCGCTCGACAGATTCGGACGATCGAAGAAGACAACAGAATCGAGTGAGGGGAACGCAGGAGACCGATGTTGACACTCGAATCCGATCGCAGCTTGACCGGTTTCTCGCGGTTCAACGCGAAGAGCAGCGGGGATGGCAACGGGAGATGGAGAACCGAATTGATCGACATTTCCGGGAATTGAAGAGCCAAGCCGTGACAACCGTTTCCTCAGGGCAGGATGTTCGCCAACCAGAGAACCAACAGGAGTCACCACGACGGCCGCTGAATTGCTTCAATTGTGGTCGACTGAATCACATTGCTCGGAATTGCCGTCAGCCACGACAACGTACCCATCGCCAAACAGCGACGTCGACGGTCGGAGCTGAGCAGACAGAAGTTGCCGAAGAAGTCGTCACGAATCATACAGCCCGCCCGAGAGTTCCGAATCGGGCGAGCAGTAACGCAGTTTACATACGAGGATCGATCAACGGACAGCCGCAGAACTGCCTGATTGACACTGGATCGGAGGTGAGCCTAGTACCGTTTGCTGTTATGACTGGGGTAGAATTGAGTCCCTCTAATCGGTTTCTGATGGCTGCTAATGGATCCGATATCCGTGTTCAGGGGGAGGTAACGATCCCGATTAAGATCCGCAGTGGGTTTGAAATTACTACCGCTTTTCTGGTGTCTGATCAAATTACGGAGCCCATGCTAGGTATGGATTGGTTGAGGGAACACCGATGTCGTTTGGGTTTTTGGACCGGGTCTCTATTTGTTGGGCGTAAACGTATCTCCTTGGTGCGGGGTAATGGTTCTACGTGGTGCCGGCGCGTAATCGTTGCCGAGGAGGTTGTGGTGTCCCCTAAGTGCCAGCGGGATGTACCTGTTAGAACTCAATACGGGGATTTGACGTCTAGAGCGCCAGCGTGGATGACAGAAGCTATAGAGGTCCAACCCGGTGTGCACCTGGCTCGTGTTGTTGTGGATGACTACGCGAAGGAGACGCAGGTAAGGGTAGTGAATCTTAACGAAGACCCAGTTAGGTTAAGTAAAGATCAGGTGTTAGGTGGGTTACACCCGGTACGGATAGAAGAGGGGAGTAAGGATATTGGAAAGAAAGGCAATGATGCCTTTCCAGTAGATTTACTGTTGGGTGATCTTCCCGAAGAGGTGAAGCCGGATGATCGGTTGCGGTTACAGGAGTTGTTGAGAAAGTATCAGGATATCTTTTCGGTATCTGACCGAGATCTAGGACGCACCTCGGTTACCACACACAAGATTGATACAGGGGACGCACAACCGGTAAGACAACTGTTGAGGCGACAACCACTTCCGCATAGGGTGACCGTGAAGGAGCATTTAGATAAGACGTTGGCCGTTAGTCAGAACGGGATGAAAATAGCTATGAGAAACATTTTCCCAGTTCTGCTGGTGTTGGTCGCAGCTGTACAAACGGTGGCGTGGGTGAATCAGGAAGCAATATTGGTGGCAAGGGCGTTAGTAGAAACTGTGGTCGTGAGGTATGGGGCTCCGATGCAAATTCTCACTGATCAGGGTACTAACTTCGAGGGAAATCTTTTCCGTGATCTTTGTAGGTTAATGGGTATTGACAAAGTAAGGACTAGTGCCTATCGCCCAAGTACTAATGGGATGATCGAAAGATTTCATAGAACCCTCAATGCCATGATTGGGCGGGTGATTAGTAGCCATCAGCGCGATTGGGACGAGATTTTGCCCTATGTCCTGGCGGCTTATCGTGCTTCTGTGCACGAGACGACTGGGTTCTCACCGAATTATCTCCTCTTTGGACGTGAGACGATCGCACCCATTGACCTGGTTTATGGTCGACCTTCCGACGAGAATTTTGGGCTAACCAATTATGCCAGTTATGTACAGGAGACGGCTGATCGGATGGAGGCGGCCTATCGCCTGGTTCGTGAGGAACTACGAACGACCGCTGAACGCCGGAAACATGCCTACGACCTTCGTGTCCGTGAAACCGAGTTTCTTCCAGGCACTCACGTCTGGTACTACAGTCCACGGCGATACCAAGGTAAGAGCCCAAAGTGGCTTCGAGCGTACACCGGGCCCTTCGAGGTCTTGGAGAAGAAAGGGGCGGTCAACTTTCTGATTCGCAAATCGCCTACTTCACGACCGATGGTAGTTCATGTCGACAAATTAAAGGTTTGCCACAAAGAAGAGTTAAACGAAAGAGATGAGATTGTGGTATGCCCGTCGTCGCCCCTGCGACGGGAGGAGAACGACCGAAGCGAACCATACGCCGACCAGCGCGCTTTCAGTGAAGCGGCTGGGCCTTGGTGGTTGCCATGGTGACGATTGTGTGTACATTTGTAATCGCTGATTTGGGAAGGACAAGACATCCTTGTCCCGGTTTAATGATGGTTCAGAAACTTGATCGGTGAACGACTTGTTTTAGTTGATAATTTGAACTTAACATGCTAATTGAACTTTCGGAGAATGTTAGTTTGAATTAGTTAAGGATACGTTGATTAGTAAACTTAAGATTTTGGTCAGCAGGGACGAAACTTCGAGATTATGCGACACTAAGGGGAAAATAGGTATTTCTTCTGATCCGTTTTGTTTAGCATTCACATGATGGGATATGTGTGATCTTTATTTAGAGTCGCATGGGAGTGATAATGGCCGATAGTTCATTTATCTATTGTTTTCAGCATTTAGAGAAACAAAAATTGTGGACAACTTTTCACCGTAGCTGGACGGGGATGTGGAGAAACAGGGTTGCTCCTATGTCTGAAGAGGGGACTCTGAAGGGGGACTCTGAAGGGGGACTCTGAAGGGGGACTCTGAAGGGGGACTCTGAAGGGGGACTCTGAAGAGGGGACTCTGAAGGGGGACTCTGAAGGGGGACTCTGAAGGGGGACTCTGAAGAGGGGACTCTGAAGGGGGACTCTGAAGAGGGGACTCTGAAGGGGGACTCTGGAGAGGGGACTCTGAAGAGGGGACTCTGAAGGGGACTCTGAAGAGGGGACTCTGAAGGGGGACTCTGAAGGGGGACTCTGAAGGGGGACTCTGAAGGGGGACTCTGAAGAGGGGACTCTGAAGGGGGACTCTGAAGAGGGGACTCTGAAGGGGGACTCTGAAGAGGGGACTCTGAAGGGGGACTCTGAAGAGGGGACTCTGAAGGGGGACTCTGAAGAGGGGACTCTGAAGGGGGACTCTGAAGAGGGGACTCTGAAGAGGGGACTCTGAAGGGGGACTCTGAAGGGGGACTCTGAAGGGGGACTCTGAAGAGGGGACTCTGAAGGGGACTCTGAAGGGGGACTCTGAAGGGGGACTCTGAAGGGGACTCTGAAGAGGGGACTCTGAAGGGGGACTCTGAAGAGGGGACTCTGAAGGGGGACTCTGAAGAGGGGACTCTGAAGGGGGACTCTGAAGGGGGACTCTGAAGGGGGACTCTGAAGGGGGACTCTGATAGGTCCCCGGGACTCTGAAGGGGGACTCTGAAGGGGGACTCTGATAGGTCCCAGGGACTCTGATGCATCGACCGGCTATATATAGGAGTAGTAAAGTACGAGAGTTCTTCTTGTGTATGAAGTAGAAGAGTAGTTATGCGTGCGAGTTGGCCGCTGTTTCTACTTCGTTTGATTTACTGTCAATGCTCCAGTATCGTGTGTTGAACTCGTCGAACAATTAAATCTTTTGTCGTCAATAAAGAAAGTTTGTTGAACGAACTGTGTCGATCTATAAATCCTGTGACAGACCACGCAGGTCGGAAACACGTGCCTTGCAAGGAGAAATTGGAGAGCTCTGGCGATTACTCTACTGACTTCCGCCCTCGGCCTGGTAACCTGAAGGAAGGACAGTAGAGACGGACGACCCGTTCTCGCCGTTACCGACGAGAAGGACGATTTTCGCCACAATAGTTTAATAATTAAATCATTCCGTCTCAAAATTTGCGCCCCCTCTTGAGTTGCACCCTGTAGGCCTACCATGGCATCGCTGGAACACCCTTCGCTACAGCACAGATAAAATTCCAATTATTTCCTTTTTAGCAAAACATCGCAAAAACCTATTGAAGTGTAATTTGTTCTCTGACCGGTTTTTCGTGTGATGACTCAAATGGTGATCAGCAACACGCGTTCAATATTATGAGTCACAGAAATGTTTCACCTTTTAAACTTGAACTTACTGACTGACACGTAAAATTTTTTAAATATTGAATAAATAATTAACACTTAAAGCGATTTGCACTTTTGATGACTCCAGTTAATTATTGAAAGTTAGATAGACCCAATGCTTTCAACATATATTCATTGATCTAAAGTGTCGACGCGCGTGAAATGCACGTGAAATGCATTTCAGAGAACTGCTGTGAGAATGCAGAGCTCTCGGACATATGTTATCATCATGTTTCATCATTTAGTTTTCTCTACGTCCTGGTGTTTGTGACTGAGCCTATAGGCATACGCATAGTTCGAGAATTCGCATTTTACGAATTTTAAGAATTTAAAAAATTCACGAATTTTAACGAATTTTAAAACTGCAGTTTTAAAATTGTAACGACGGTCTAACCCTCGTTACTAGAATTATCTAGCGGCAGTTTGTATTGCCTTGTGTCCGTTGATAATACAGTTTGATTATATAGCGCCTAAGTCGTATTGCCGTTTCAACTAGCTTCGCGTCTGTTATTCGCGCGCTTTGCCTACGTCACATAATAGGTTGCTAAGGGGTGAACCGCTCGACGGCCGAGGGTAGCTTCAAAGGGAGACCGCCGCACAGACCTAGCGATACAGAGAGACCGAGTCGACGGGTTAAACGCGCATAGATGTAGGTTCTAAGGAATTTCGATATGCCGCCTTAGCGATAGTTAGAGGGACATCGGCACGGCCAACCGCGCGACGGCGTAGGTCAGGCAGACGGTCGAGGCCGATCAAAGGATTATGACCTCCCCGCATTTGAGCCCAGACACACAGAAATTGGAGGGGGGTTTGACTTGAAACGGGAGCGCAGTTCATGTGAGTTCATTTTGTAAGCGGCGTCCTTTCAAGTCGAGTTGGAGAATCTAAAAATAACTCGGTGACATCCGTCCAAATTGCGGAGGGGTTGGGGCCCATAGCAACGGCCTTTCTATATAAGATTTCGCTTTGAATTTCTCAAAAACACTTGTATTTCGACTGCCAAGAAGAAGGTCGTTAGGTTGCGTGTGTGTTTGGCACACAGAATTTGTGATATTCGGCGTTTGTGTGCCTGGTGGAAACGTGTTTGGCACGTTATCTCTCGCCGATGTGGTCGGCTGGTGTTTGAAATATCAATTGGAATATATGTATCAAATTGAGCGAATTTGATGTGCGCCTTTTCTGGAGTCGGATATATCGTGTTTTCAATCTATTTCTGAGCGGAAATTCTGGAATATATTTCGTCTTCTCTGTGGATATAAATTCGATAATTCGGCAATTTGTGGAAATACGTGATTTACACGTATTGGCAAAGGAGATAAGTTCTCACATATTGGAGATATTTGGAGTATAAATATCTTATCGATTCACGGATATAAGTTCTCACATATTGGAAATATTTGGAGTATAAAATATCTTGTCGATCGACGGTAGGCCGAGAAATTGAATTGTTCTTCCGGCCTTGTAATTCGTTGGCCGGTGATCTTTATTTCAGCCGGGGAAATTCTTAGATAAAATCCCTTTTACTCCAAGTCAATAGAAGGCTATAATATTAACTTGTTTCTGATAAGTAAGATAACCATTATAACTTGTCTAGAATAATTATATTGCTAGATTATAAGATAGCTTGTATAAAACTGTTGTAAGTAAGATAAGGATTAAAACTTGCATAGATTAGCTTGTATCTCTAACTTGACTATAAGTGATTAAAACTATAAGTAAGATAGTAGGCTAAACGTGTTAAACTTAGAAATAAGATTATAAATAATACAGTTGATCCTTTTTAGTTTGTCAGTACGATTGTACGTATTATTTTCGATTAATAATAAACTTATAAACCTTGTATCAAATTGATTAACATGGAAATCACAGATACAGAAAGATCTGTATCGCGCCAGTCGGGTTCTAGTTCAATAGTAGAACAGGCTTTAGACCGACAAAGTGTGGTGTTAGAAAAACAGAGTGCCATCTTGGAGAGTTTAGGTGTTGCTCAAGAGCAAGCCTCGGAACGACAAAGCGTTATGTTAGAAAGACAGAGCGCTATCTTGGAAAGTTTGAGTGTTGCTCAAGGGCAAGCCTCAGAAAGACAGAGTGCTATCTTAGAGTTACTGGTATCACGCTTAGAGCGCCTCGGGCCAATGTCTAATAGTAAATTCGCTGTGGAGTCACAAGCGAACCCTGGTTCCAGCAATGTTGCTGGGGCTGTTGCCCATCCGGCAACCGCGCCAATCCACTCGACCATCAGCCTGGTAAATAAGTATGATAATTCACAGTTGGTACACGTCTCTGATCTTAGCCTAGCCAATGACATGGATAGTTCTGACTGGCCTACATTTCGGGCTCCACAGCGATGCGCCGGGTCGTCTTTGGAGTTTGCACGTGTGACAATTGGTCCTAGAAGTGACGCGAAACTTGACGAATACGCAGGCGCGACAATCGGTACCAGAATCGGGGTTGAGGCGACACCTAGTGTCGGAAATGAAATGTATGGCGCTAGAGCCAGAACTGTCGTTGACTTGGCTGAAGATGGATTAGAGCAAACTGTAAGTAAGCTAGGAGATGAAAAGGATATAGCGTCGGATGAATATAGTAGTGTAGAAGTAGATGAAGAGATAAAATTTCGTTGGCCTAAAGTAAATAAGAAACAAGAGAAATTACAGCCTCATTGCGACTTGGAGTACGAATTTGAAGGACGGGAAGATAAAATTGGCCCGTCTAAGGTTAATGACCCATGGGAGGGGCACCATCGGGGTAATCTTGCTATGGCACCTCCGCCACCAACCACCACCCTGGTGCAATCCATGTCGGAGCCTCGTTCTTCGCACCGCATCGTCGACCAAAGGCAGGGTATACAGTTAAAGCAGCAAAAGGTGATGAGCACTCAAGCGGAACGGCCTATGGAATTCAATCAACCTGCGTTGGCTGCTGCGTATCCAAGATGCAGTCAAACACAGTTCGCTCTTCCACCATCTGCGAATATCTACGATCGCTTCGATCCTAACCTGAGCTATGGCTATCCTTACCTGCCTCCGTCGTGGTGGATACCTGTAACCACTGCGACGCCTTACCGAAGCAGAGATATCAATTACGCCTGGCCTGAACCGATGGAGAGAAACAATCAACGCATCGCCAGCCGACAACCGACGTTTGCAGGAGTATCAATGAAAAACTCTTGCCTGGGCGCTCAACAGTATGGCTTTAATCGAGGAGGTGCCATGCTTTCGAATACCAAGATGGCGGACGACAGTAAACTCGTAACTGATGAAAAGTTACGCGTCGCTGTTAATTCGATGTCGACTACAACGACTTCCGGTTTGACCGTGAAAGTGCCGATGACGACCGTGGCTACGCAGACGAATTCGGATGACGTCTTCGCACTTCCGGTAGATGTCGCGACTGCTGAGACTAAGGTGAGCTCAAGCATACCTGTTGTAGTAGAAACGAAGCCAACACGTTCTGCTAAAGCGAAGCAATGGCTTAAACTGGAGACTTATAATGGTAAATCGGAAGTTGAAATATTTCTGAGGAAATTTTCACTCTGTGCACAGTACAACGAATGGTCAGAAGAAGAGAAACGTTGTCAGTTAATGTGTGCACTGGTTGAACCGGCGAGTCAGTTACTTTGGGAAGCGGATGCAGATAAACTGGTCACGTGGTCCGACTTAGTTGAACGCCTTCGCACGAGGTATGGAGGTGCTGATCGTGCTGCGCTATACCAAACGCAGCTTAGCACTCGAAAACAGAAGGATGGCGAAGACATGGGAACTCTGGTTCATGACATTCGGCGACTTCTAACATTAGCGTATCCTGGTCCATCTTCGGTGCACTGCGAAAGCATAGCGATTCGTTCTTTCCTAGATGCGCTGTCGGACAGGACTCTTGCTTTGAAGGTTAGAGAAAAAGAACCAAGTTCGCTCGAAGATTCGTATAAGATAGCCATGCGTTTAGACGGCTATTCTAAAGCAGAGACAGTTGGTACTGGACTTGATGAGCGACGACCGGGAAGGATAAAAGCGGTGAAAGAGACAGAACCAGTAATCGAAGCTATGTTACGGCGTATAGACCAACTTGAGAAAGCGGCAAAGCAGCAACCTCAGCAGCCGAACTTCTATGCGTCGCAACCTCCGTTCAATTATCAGAGGATGGACTCACGATGGACACCTGGAAATCGCGGAGGATGGACGGATACTTATCGAAGGTCAAGACCTGGTAACGAGCGACGCTGCTATGAATGTCAAGCTCTGGACCATATAGCACGTTACTGCCCTACACGACAGCCGGCAGAACCTGAAGTTACCGACGAGACAGCGCAACCTGAAAGCCTTCCTGTTCGTTACGTTAAGGGATATCACTACTTGCTGTCGTTAAAGATATACGGAAAGCAAGTTAGGGCTGTCCTTGACACCGGAAGCGAAGTATCCTTAATACCGAAAGCGTTGGTGAGGCCAGAGGATATAATGGTCCTGGATCAACCTCTCGAAGCGGTAAACGGAACTCCAGTCCGGGCGATCGGTCGGACTGTTCTGCGTTGTAAGGCTGAAAACTTTACCTTTGACCACACGTACTTGGTTAGTGACCAAGTTAGTGAGGTGATCCTTGGTATTGACTTTCTATCCACGCACAAGGCTCTATGGAACATAAGCCTGAAGGATTCAACAGTAACTATTGGCGAACATGTTCTTCCAGTCCAAGTTTACACATATTCCGCCGCTCCGAAGAGTTGCAGGAGGATATCTTTGGCAAGAAACACAACTGTTTCCGATGTGTGTGCGATGGACGCTGAGGCACACGCGATTCTGCCGGACCGGAAACCCACCGTCGCTCTGAAGGAATTGGATCTATACCCTTCAGAGAAGATTGCTGACACTCGAGAGACAGAGACTTTGGAAAAGACGGAATTGAAAGACGAAACCGGATTAAGTTCTCCAGAGGAGGATGGATGCAGTAGGGAGACAGAGACTTCGAAACAGGTAGAAGAAGAGGAAGAAGAAATTGTTCCTGTGCTACTGTGGACAGATGTCGTTAAAGACGTCCCGATCCATAAGTCTTTGCAGAACTTAGCTCTACCTGCTGCAAATGTAAGGAAAGGAAAGGTATCTAATTGTGATAGAGTGAGGAAGCGTAAGGAAGGGAAAGGTCTAGTTTGCATGTCATTCATGTTGCTTTCTTTGTGCGCAAATGTTGCTTACTTAGGCGATGAACCGAATAGGGAGTCCACTGGTCTGAATGAGTCCATAGAGAGAAGCCAACCAAGTTTAGAGACTGTGGTTGTGGTATGGGAATATTGGAACAGAGCGGTTATGACCTTTGTCCTGAAGACAGCTTTATGGTTTTTGGGAATGACCTCGGCATATATTAGGTTGACCTGGTATGATGGATTCCAAGCCGAGGTAGATTAGAAGCTTAAGGATTAATGGTTGTTCAGTTGGAGTTTGATGATGTTTGACAGTGTTGATCTATTTTAGTTGATAATGACTGTGCTTGGCACCATGTTTGATTATGTTGGATATCTAACATTTGGACGCTGAGATGTTTAGTATACGGTTTTACTGCATAGCTAGCCTTAAGAGTGTAGAATGGTATTGAGATTGCTTGGTCCTGCATTGTCTAGCGTTAGATGTGTATTGTGCATTGATGCCTAAGTCCAACATTGTAAATGTGCTAGAGCTTAGTTGTGTGCTTCGAGAATGATGTCTTGATTGCATAGTAAGCTTTTGCATAGGCGTGTTCGAGACTGTGAATTACCGCATCTTCTGCTAGCATTGATGTTTGATGACTGAGTAGGACTGTAGATGGACTCAGTAGCTTAACAGCATGTGGCTTTATTCGCGCACCTGCTAATGTATTGATGCTGTAGACTCTTAAGCTTGGAGTAAAAGCCCTTATGTGTTGTCTTTTAAAAGCTCCTCATCCTACGGAAGAGGATCTTTTAAAAGAAGAGAAAGTGGGGGGTAGTGTAACGACGGTCTAACCCTCGTTACTAGAATTATCTAGCGGCAGTTTGTATTGCCTTGTGTCCGTTGATAATACAGTTTGATTATATAGCGCCTAAGTCGTATTGCCGTTTCAACTAGCTTCGCGTCTGTTATTCGCGCGCTTTGCCTACGTCACATAATAGGTTGCTAAGGGGTGAACCGCTCGACGGCCGAGGGTAGCTTCAAAGGGAGACCGCCGCACAGACCTAGCGATACAGAGAGACCGAGTCGACGGGTTAAACGCGCATAGATGTAGGTTCTAAGGAATTTCGATATGCCGCCTTAGCGATAGTTAGAGGGACATCGGCACGGCCAACCGCGCGACGGCGTAGGTCAGGCAGACGGTCGAGGCCGATCAAAGGATTATGACCTCCCCGCATTTGAGCCCAGACACACAGAAATTGGAGGGGGGTTTGACTTGAAACGGGAGCGCAGTTCATGTGAGTTCATTTTGTAAGCGGCGTCCTTTCAAGTCGAGTTGGAGAATCTAAAAATAACTCGGTGACATCCGTCCAAATTGCGGAGGGGTTGGGGCCCATAGCAACGGCCTTTCTATATAAGATTTCGCTTTGAATTTCTCAAAAACACTTGTATTTCGACTGCCAAGAAGAAGGTCGTTAGGTTGCGTGTGTGTTTGGCACACAGAATTTGTGATATTCGGCGTTTGTGTGCCTGGTGGAAACGTGTTTGGCACGTTATCTCTCGCCGATGTGGTCGGCTGGTGTTTGAAATATCAATTGGAATATATGTATCAAATTGAGCGAATTTGATGTGCGCCTTTTCTGGAGTCGGATATATCGTGTTTTCAATCTATTTCTGAGCGGAAATTCTGGAATATATTTCGTCTTCTCTGTGGATATAAATTCGATAATTCGGCAATTTGTGGAAATACGTGATTTACACGTATTGGCAAAGGAGATAAGTTCTCACATATTGGAGATATTTGGAGTATAAATATCTTATCGATTCACGGATATAAGTTCTCACATATTGGAAATATTTGGAGTATAAAATATCTTGTCGATCGACGGTAGGCCGAGAAATTGAATTGTTCTTCCGGCCTTGTAATTCGTTGGCCGGTGATCTTTATTTCAGCCGGGGAAATTCTTAGATAAAATCCCTTTTACTCCAAGTCAATAGAAGGCTATAATATTAACTTGTTTCTGATAAGTAAGATAACCATTATAACTTGTCTAGAATAATTATATTGCTAGATTATAAGATAGCTTGTATAAAACTGTTGTAAGTAAGATAAGGATTAAAACTTGCATAGATTAGCTTGTATCTCTAACTTGACTATAAGTGATTAAAACTATAAGTAAGATAGTAGGCTAAACGTGTTAAACTTAGAAATAAGATTATAAATAATACAGTTGATCCTTTTTAGTTTGTCAGTACGATTGTACGTATTATTTTCGATTAATAATAAACTTATAAACCTTGTATCAAATTGATTAACATGGAAATCACAGATACAGAAAGATCTGTATCGCGCCAGTCGGGTTCTAGTTCAATAGTAGAACAGGCTTTAGACCGACAAAGTGTGGTGTTAGAAAAACAGAGTGCCATCTTGGAGAGTTTAGGTGTTGCTCAAGAGCAAGCCTCGGAACGACAAAGCGTTATGTTAGAAAGACAGAGCGCTATCTTGGAAAGTTTGAGTGTTGCTCAAGGGCAAGCCTCAGAAAGACAGAGTGCTATCTTAGAGTTACTGGTATCACGCTTAGAGCGCCTCGGGCCAATGTCTAATAGTAAATTCGCTGTGGAGTCACAAGCGAACCCTGGTTCCAGCAATGTTGCTGGGGCTGTTGCCCATCCGGCAACCGCGCCAATCCACTCGACCATCAGCCTGGTAAATAAGTATGATAATTCACAGTTGGTACACGTCTCTGATCTTAGCCTAGCCAATGACATGGATAGTTCTGACTGGCCTACATTTCGGGCTCCACAGCGATGCGCCGGGTCGTCTTTGGAGTTTGCACGTGTGACAATTGGTCCTAGAAGTGACGCGAAACTTGACGAATACGCAGGCGCGACAAAATTCGTTAAAATTCGTGAAGTAATAAAATAATAGAATTCTTAGTCATGGCAACGAATTTTATTATTTATTTACTTTTCAACTTTTAAGCAAGTAAATGTCAATGTCGTATGCAATCAATCAATCAGCCGTAAAAGATAGTTAACTATAGCAACACAATAGTACTGATATTCAGTTACTGTTCTACTTGGAGTCTTGAACTTCGATTTCTATCATAGTTGGGGCTGCGATTGTCAGTCAGCAGAACGAAAAACCACCAGTGCCCCAGCTCCAGTTTGACCTGTCAGTCACTAACACAGCTTGCAACCAAACATGGTTAAAAAGGGTTGGCAACGTTCACCGAGCTGTGTCTTCTACTTCATCGTCCTCTGATTCTGAGTCAGGAACAATGGAACACTAGTCCACTGCTCCCACTCGACTCTGGTTTCTGTATTTTCGCCATGCAAATGCTACCGAATTCGGACAGAAGCAGAACAACCAACAAATTCCTTGTCACAAAAACAACACTGTATTTTTGGATTAGGGCCTACCCTTTCCTTCTCCTCCAAAATTACTACATAGCCTACTTCCACTCCGGTCCATGTTCTTTCATCTGTAAAAAATTAGATTTTAACTAAATTTACTCGTTGCGTAATAAACTTTAATATTGAATTTTGTATTACATTCTAAGCAGAAGCTCAACACAACAAGTCATGACGTCATCACATTTGTTGTTTTGCTTACGCTGTTTTGCAAAACGTCACTGTCAATGTAAAAAAGACCCATCAATGGCCCAACGAATTTTTACGAATTTTTACGAATTTTAAAATAGACCAAAAATTCGCGAATTTGTACGAATTTTAAAACCGAAAGTCACAAATTCTCGAACCATGGTCCGGGCTAACCATATACGAAGCCTTTACCCCTACAATTCATTCAGTATTATGTTCAGTTCACTTCGACCGAGAGATATTATAGATCGTGTGCTTGGAGTCTGTTAATTGCTATCCAATGTTATGCTTTAAAGTTTAGTTGGCTTCATCAACAATTTTTATGGCAGTGTTTAGTTGTCGGATGTTGTACGTGTTCGAGCCTCATCTGAGACGGTTACTGTGTAGCATAGGCGTAATTTGTTGGGGGTTCGAGGGGTACCCGTACCCCCACTTTTTGGACTGGGGGTACCGTACCCCTCACTCTTTGAACAATGCCAATCAATCTTTTATCAGTGGGCCTTCCCAGAGATCGCAGTATCAGCCTTGCTTCGTGTATGTAAGAAATTGGTACCCCCCCACTTTTTAGACCAAAGTTACGCCTCTGCTGTGTATACAGGGACCTTGAGCAATTCCTTCACTCACAATATTGTTCAGTACCATGGAGTCATGCTTGGTCTGTTGGTCATTAAATGCTTAATAAATGCTTAAAATAATAAAGATACGGTAGTTAAAAAGATGTTCATATCAGCCGGAAAGCGCAGAAGAATAGCCAATGCAGTCTAGTGCCTTACACCAGTGAACTTTTGCTTACCCGAGATTAAATTTGCATCATATTCTGCTAGGACCTATAGACCTATACCATTTAGAACATTAGCTAAATAACTTCACAGTTATAGCCTATTTTAATATCGTATTAAATTTTGTTATTCTGATCGATTATTTGCGTTCAAAAACTCAATTTGCAATTAACGCCATTTCAACAAATTGTAATACTGCCGAACTGCCGCGGTAAGGTGTTAGCCATTTCCAGTATTTCGGTACAAGGACTATTACGAACGTAGGGGTCCGTGGCCTATCACCAGGGGCGTAACTTTGGTCTAAAAAGTGGGGGTTTCAATTTCTTTCATACACGAAGCAAGGCGGAGACTCCGATCTTTGGAAAAGCTCAATAATAAAATATTGATTGGTATTGATTAAAAAGTGGGGGTACGGTACCCCTCGTACTACCCACAGATTACGCCTATGCCCATCACGTATCAGCTGCTGAACCTGATTTCTCCCTCGATCGTGATTCGATGACTCAATCCTGGGTGAATGACTTATTTCAACCAATTTCACAGTTCACATGATCTGCGCAATATAAAATTCGACTCATAAAATATGGCAAGTCTGACGTAGGCTGGATGAGATCGCAATCGGTACTATAGGCCCTAGGCCTACGCTTTGCGTTTTCACTGTGGCTGTGACCTTGTGTCTCCCGTGCAGTTTATTTGGGTCAGTAACCTTCCAGTTGACGCATAGGCTTACGAGGTCTCGCCCATGTTTTACCACGAATTCGAATATCGCTTTTCTGTCGAAAGTGATTGACAATCTATAAATGTCTTTTCTACTGAGTGGCCGTGAATAAGATGTTTGGGGCCATCCATATATTACGTGCGCAATGAGGAAAGGGAAGTTGATCGGATTTAGGCGATTTTGCGTACGGGTGTGCATGGCGAGGGGAGGGGTCTCGACAAATGTGTAGGCCTAGGCCTACGTACGCAAAAATAAATTTCTAATTACGACGTCTACTGGCTATAGTTCTATATATCCTGCTTTATCAATTTTATGTAGTATTAAAACTTTTTAATGTAAGTGTTAGTGTTTAGCTACCAAATATGATGTTTAACAAAAATAAATAGTAGCCTACGGCAAAATAAATGTCTTATAGATGACTTTAGCTAATTAACTTTTGTAAGGGGTGGGGGTAGAGAAGCTTAGTTGTATAATGGATGGGGTCCACAAAATGTATGATGTGCAACAGGGGTGGGGTATGAAAATATGATTTTTTGCGTACGTAATATATGAATGGCCCCTTTCCGCGAATAATATTTGTCCAAGCAGTTTGAGCGCTGTTGAAATCTGGAGATTACAATTAGGCCTACGATTCTTAGGCCCCTTTGGGCTATCGATCATGCCTTCCGAGAAATTCAGCCAGTTAGTTTTGAATTGCTTTTCGCGCTGAATTGCAGGCCTATTTCACGTGAACAGGCTAAACCCTTGTACGCATTGCTATTCAGGTCCGATGAGGCAAATTTAAATGGCCTGTCCTAGAACTTAGAAGCACTTCGATCGTATTCTATAGAGGCGTATAAGGGGCGGATCCATACGGACAATCCAGGCTCCTGCCATTTAGAGTCTTTAAGAAACCCTGACAAACTTCAAAGAATCTGGGAAAATTAAATAGAAAATTAAGGTTATCTAGCCTATATTGTTCGAATTGGAAATACAAACGCAAATAGGATCCCGACTTCCCGAGATCAAGCAAGAAGTTTAGAGGGATGACCAGCGTCGGCCCTAGGTCTAGGATATATTTCGGGTCCTGTGCAGAGTAGTAGGCTAGGCCTATTGTACAATGTAGGCCTACGCCTCCCACGACACAAGTCAACTTGTTTTTCTTTGCTAATCATTTCCTTTGACTTTTATTTTACTGACAACAGAGAGGATTTAATCCAAACCATAATATTATTATTAGGGTGTCTTGTTCATGTTAATTTTCTGTGACATTTTCGGGCCCCATCAGTTGCGGGCCCTGTGCCACCGCACGGTTCGCACACCCCTAAGGCCGGCACTGCAGGGATGACCGTAACTGAAGAACCAGAAAGTGGGGCTTTCTCTCGACTGAACGTATTCAGATCGACGTAGGACTACTCATTGTACTCAACCCAGCGTCTGTTGGAATTGTCATCCAGTGAGAGAGACAAGAGTTTAGCCTACAGTGCAGAAATAGCCCGGCCTGGATTCAATTCCTTCTTCTCACTTTTACGTTGTTCTATATACCTTCATATTCAGTCTTGTTGTCCTCGAGACCAAGGTCTTGGTCTCGAGTGCACTCGAGTTCGTTTTTAAAAGTCTTGGTCTTGGTCTTGGTCTTGAGACCAAAAGTCTTGGTCTTGGTCTTGAGGTTCAAGGTCTTGGTCTTGGTCAAAGTCTTGGTCTTGGTCTCGCAAGACCAAGACCAAGACCGGCTGTCAATATGAACAGTCATTTAACAGAACTCAAGAATTCTGTATCAAGCCTGCTTGCATCATGCGACCAATATCTATGGATGGATACAAGTCTTGTTGGTCAGGAAAACCCATTGGCAGCAGCAACAGTTATTCGGTATCAGACGGTATGATAAACCATGGGAAGATTTCAAAAGGACTCACTATCTGTACATTTACATCCAGTGCTTGAAAAGCTACTGTTTGTGTGTCAGCGACTTCAGCACCTGTAGAACGTATGTTTTCACATGGCGGAATTTTTATGAGGCCTACCAGGCACGTCTTGGTCAGAAAATTCTGAGCGAATTGGTTTTTATAAAATACAAAAGGCATTTGGAATAATAGTTTGCATCAATTGCATGAAGGACTTTTGAATACAAATTCGGATTTCTCTGCAGTTTGCATTTAAAGTTAATTTGCTTGAATAAAGTAAAAGACTCATGTTTTCATTAAAATAGCGAATATTCCGACTTGACAATTTTTAGAAGTCTTGACCTGATTGCGATTTTTTGGGTCTTGGTCTTGGTCTTGAGGTTCAAGGTCTTGGTCTTGGTCTTGGTCTCGAGGTTCAAAGTCTTGGTCTTGGTCTTGGTTTTGAGGTTCAAAGTCTTGGTCTTGGTCTTGGTCTTGAGGTTCAAGGTCTTGGTCTTGGTCTTGAGGTTTAAGGTATTGACAACAATTAAGATTGTTCATATTATGAAGGCAGGTCTATCCTTCACTCATTCCAAGCCCTTTCCAAGAAAAGATCCCAGAAGCAAAATTTTCATAATAGAGCCTCTGCTTAATTCGATCTTACTTAGTCTAAGCCTAGGCTACTTATTGTACTAAAATTCGCATATATAGGCCCTAGGAGAGGAGAAGAAAGGAAAGAATGCGTGGCCAACCCTTTTGGAGCAAAGTCACGCCCGTGTTCGTCAGGGTGTTAAAGCCGACACCTCCAGCAGAAACTCTGTTATCATAGGCGTAATTTGTGGGGTACGAGGGTACCCGTACCCCCCCCACTTTTTGGACTGGGCTACCACACCCCCACTTTTTGAACGATGCCAATCAATATTTTATCATTGTGCCTTCCCAGATATCGCAGTCTCTGCATGCCTTGCTTCGCGTATGTACCCCCACTCTTTAGACAAAAGTTACACCCCTGTCTGTTATCAAAATCGACCGAGATCGTTGACTTTTAACCTATAAATTTAGTCGTTAAATTCCATAGCTGAGTCTGAGACGGGATAGGCTACATGTGCCACCCAGGATTTCAGGGCATAGGCCCTATCTTTTGAAAATTATATTACAAATCTGAATTTAAAGATAATTCGTGCGAAGATGACTAGTGGTTAAAACCCAACCTTGACTTTTGACTATGGTGGGATGAGTTAGGCTTATAGACTAATATACATATGCTACGTGGCAAATTGGGACCTATGTCCAGCTATTACCAGTAGCTCATGCAGCGGGGGTGTTTCGTGATGTAAGCTACAGGACTGTTAATCAACTGTAGCAGCTGTAAGCAACATCATACGGAGATAAACCAAACACAAAACGCTTGAAACTTGGCCTTAACCGCGTTATTTTGCGCACTCTCTTTAGAGTGGCCATGGGGATTATTAAGGGAGAGACCTTCGCGAAATCAGACTGCCACGAGGGTTGACTTTATCACAGCTGCAAGTTGACTTCTGGCCTTGAGGACGAAATCCGTGACCAAACACCTCGTCCAGCAAATTCAACCTATTCTGTCTTGAAACAGGCCAACCACCTAGCTGTTACAGCCGCCACAACCGACTATCAGTAGCCTACGTCTTATCGTAGTCGTAGTCTTATGCGTCACAAAACACCCCGCCACACGAATTACTGATAATTATAGTTGGACATATAGGACTCATTTGCCATGTATCCTACAACCCATTGAGATCTAGCCCACCGTATACCTAACTGTTCCTCCGTCTACTACCTTTTCTGGTGTCTCGTTAACCGGACCTTATTCTTCATAGCTCAGTCCCTCTGAGGAGGCACAGATAAGCGCACAGCTCATAAGTTATAAGCCGATGCTTGTGGTATAGCTTTTAAGTAATGCAGTATTTCTGTCAGATTTTTCAGTTACAAGGCTAAGTCTAGCCTACATATTTAGTTACATGACTTTAGTCATGAAGTCTTATGCAATATAGTCCTTGAACTGAAAAGCTGCTCAACTTTCGCACATCAGTTGGCCTATGCTTTCCTCTTATCTGTAGTAGGCCTATACTCACCGCAGGCTAAACGTAAACTCCATTTCTGCAGCGCCACTTAAAATGCTAAGCGTAGGGCCCCAGTATGTTCACGAGCGCTACGTCAACTCAGAGGGGTTATCCACACTGTATAACATTTCCGTGACACAATTGCTTGCAGAAAACCAAAAGATTCTAGTCTAATTGTCTCGGCTGAGTTCTTTGTCTTATCCCTGGACGAGATTCATGATGCAATTAAGTCTGATGCAATCCAGACCAGTTTAATGATGTCGACCTGGAAGTTTAGGCGGAGCCCTAGGTGGACTCAAATGGCAGTGATGGGCACTAAACTATTTATTTAGTTAAACTAAAACTATTTTCCAACTAAAAAAAATAGTTTAACTAAAGTTGGCAACTGATTTTGGAAATTCGGTAACTAAACTAAAAAAAGTAGTTATACTTTTTCCAACTTTTTTCCAACTTTTTATGACAAACTATTTCACAATAACAGAGGTAAAGTGAACTGTAATAATGCAGAGCGTCAATGACAATTTCACCTTCAAACTATGCAATGTGTATACAGTTACAGGCATTGACAGTGTTCAATGTTCATTGTGGAAAAATAGTTGCATATTGCTGATTTTTTTAGTTAAACTTTTTAGTTAGCAACTAAACTTTTTTAGTTAAACTATGGTTTTAACTAAACTATTTTAAAAGTTAAACTTCATCCTTAACTAAAAATTATTAGTTAAACTAAAAGTTAGCAACTTTTTAGTTAACTATTGCCCATCACTGTCAAATGGATCAATGCCATGTGGATTGCAATGGCCCATGCCCTTGTACCAATGTGACGAACGTGAATTCGTATGTTATTTGTTTTAATTAAATGGTCAGCGCAACATAAATGTCGGCCAGGCGAACATGGACATTTGCATGGCGCCGCATCTCATTAATTATATTAATAGAGCACCAATCCTGAACTAGCGCGGTAGATTTCTGTGTGCGCCTGACAGAATGGAGGTTTCTCATTGGTCAGAAATGCCCGGGAATATTTGGCGCCAAGTGAACTGTCTATAAAACAGCGAGGCCTGGCCTGCTACGCGCCTTTTCTGTGTGGATGCCGTCGCAGTGGGACGTGCGGCCTTTTCTGTGTTGTTTTCGTCGCTGTTGGACGGGTTGGTGAAATTTAATCGTTCAATGCGCTGATCTGGGTCTGAAACGATTATTTGACAAATCGAAGTTGTACGATTGATCGGGAGATAATCGTAACTCATCGAACCTTTTGGTATTGAAGGTTGAGTATCGATTCCAGTTGTTTTGAAGGCATTTTGGTATCGATCGGTGGATTGATATTTTTATGTGGCCATATGTAAGAGATATGTACAGCCCTAGTTTTAAGATCATTTCGTTGATAGTTCAAAGTGTAGACATTTGTATAGCGTGCTTAGTTAGACCATATTAAGTCGATTATATAAGAAATTGAGATAGGATCGAACTGGATTTTAATTAGAATAACTGGCAATTGGTAAATATCGGTAGTTGTGAATCGATAATTGTGAACTTTGTCAAAATCGGTGATTAGACCCGATAAACTGTCAGTTAATCTACAGACATTGACTTTCCGATTTGTACAGACATTAATTTGTATCTTTCATTTCTTTTAATAAATAAATCTACTTGGAATTAAAAATCATTATGTCTGACAAAGTGGTGGCCGCTTTAGTCGAGGAAATGTCCGAGATGACGGCGCTAATGAGAAACTTTATTTCCCGCCAAGAACAGGTAGAAACCGGTATGGCACAGTTAGCGCGGGAAGTTGGTCGTTTAGGCGGGAACTTTCCCGCCGAAAATACTGTTGTAAAGGCAGAAGGACCTTTAACACACGCAGACATATGTCAGGAAATATCCTTGGTACCAGAAAATTATATAGTGCTCAACACAAGTGGTGTAGAGATAAGAAATAAGCCCCACATGGACTCGGGTTCAAATCCCGCACGTTTTGGCCAGTCAGTCGATGCCTTACAACAGGGCGGGTCGTCGCTAGAGGGCGAGGAGGCGAACGCTACACCAACATCTTTACATCACAAGGGATAAGCATTCCAAATGAGGCCAGGGGTCTAAGGCCACCCTTTGTG
The DNA here is from genome assembly GCA_963556255.1 of Allolobophora icterica. Lineage (NCBI taxonomy): Eukaryota > Metazoa > Annelida > Clitellata > Crassiclitellata > Lumbricidae > Allolobophora > Allolobophora icterica. The sequence goes on along the minus strand of OY744602.1, from coordinate 74,108,280 downwards.
GACATTTAAGCAGTCTTATTGTCCTCGAGACCAAGGTCTTGGTCTCGAGTGCACTCGAGTTCGTTTTTAAAAGTCTTGGTCTTGGTCTTGAGACCAAAAGTCTTGGTCTTGGTCTTGAGGTTCAAAGTCTTGGTCTTGGTCTTGAGGTTCAAAGTCTTGGTCTTGATCTTGGTCTCGAGGTTTCAAGTCTTGGTCTTGGTCTTGAGGTTCAAAATCTTGGTCTTGGTCTTGGTTTTGAGGTTCAAGGTCTTGACAACAAGACTGCATTTAAGGCCCAAAGTCCTTTTAACTCCAGGGAAATTTAAATTTGCATGTGTAAAACGATATCCATGACTTCAAGGAGCTAAAGAGCAAACTGCTTTGACCCATAAACCAGGCAAGCACCAGAAGTTCTTTGGACACCTTCATTTTAGCATACATATCTTAATTTAGACACACAAGTAATATCATAAACCCTGAATAAACAAACACTTAATCAAAACGACTAGGCAAGTGGGGCAGGATTCCACACGGCCATTCACAACCGGAAAACTAGATTCAATAAAGTGAAGAAGAACTTTTATTTTGAAAAATACCAATAAACCAACTCTTTAGAAAGTAACCTGACAGTTTCTGTCACAACTACAGAACACATGTAAATAATAAAATTTTCTCTGAGCTACATAAGAAAGCAACATTACAAAAAATAGTTTGTAAACACGATTTCTATAAATATACAGAATTACAAAAACTTTGCTACATAAACTCCTAGACTTCTAGGAAGTCCTGAATAGTGATGAAAACTGATGACTTGTCCTAATGGAAAAGGAAATGTCACAACGGTCGCAATTCTGAGCGCTCACAGGCCAGTTTGGATTACATGACTGATATTCGAACTAAAAAGCAATGAAAAACAACAAACTAAACTCAAGATAAACCTCCTGAAAGAGTTCATCGTTTTAAACTGAAAACATTTTATAGTCTTTTGGACAGAAAACCATAAACAAGGGCACAGCTGTTAATAAGTCCAGACTCACGGCATCCAGTGTTGCCTAGCAGTGCGTACAAACGTACATAACCTACTGTACCCCCTCCGTTTTACAGAAGTGGTGTCACACCTGATTTTGCAGGTGTGGTGTCTAAGTGGCACATCCCGCTATGCCAAAGCTGTTTGTAGTTTTTTTTAACTTAATGTACAGGGTCAGGGTTACTTCAAATTTTAAATAAATTTTCCATTAGAACAGGATTTGTGCAGATATTAGTGGGACTTACCGCCTGTGGGTTTAGAAGAAAATGCTGGAAGGCCTTGTCTATCGAAGGGAACGTTCTCTATGTGGCGTGCAGATCCAGGATAATCTTGATAACTGGATAAACAGATAAAATGCAATAGCAAGTCCAAAAGAACTGACACTTAAATTTTGCTCTTTTACGTGTCTGACTAGCTGTAACCCGTGAAAAATCATGGAATGATTAATTAAATTAAACACCAACACTAAACACGCTTACTTAAACATGTAAACTGTAAAGAGAACGGTTAGATAACAGTACAACGACATGAGTATCATTTGACAGTCTGTCACTTTGCTTCCTACATTGTCACAAGGTACAGGTGCATGGCTCATTTATATTGGTGGATTCTTATTGCAAAGCTACTGATACTCATTCTTAAACTGTGAAGATTTTATATTACATAATAGATAGGGTTTCTGCTTACAGTGTATTCTGCCGGGAGTGATCTCTTCTCAATTGATTTCTATCCCAATTCTCAGTTGATTTCTACAGCAGCAGTCAATACAGATTTCATTTATACGTGAATATAAAAGCAGAAATGTGATAAAGAACACACAAAACCAATTCTACTCAAGAATGCAGAAACCACATGCATTACACAAGATATAGAGACATGCATGAACAATGCTTCCGCACATCAACTTGCAAAATTGAAACACATTGCTTAGATATATAACAGTCATAACTGCAGAGCTTTTGAAAGGTTCTAACAGGTCACATAAATTATGAAGTGTCTCAATACTTACATGCAACCATACATGCACAGATACATACAGACATACACACATTCACTGTTGTTGCTCCAAAACATCTGGAGAACCGAAATCAATGTATGAAGCCATTGATCCAATCTGTGTAAATGAAGTCATTTGCAATCATTGGGTCACTGGCAAGTAGTTTCATGTCTAGAACATGATACATTTAGGTCATTTGCTATTATTAGTTTATTTGTAACTAATAACTTTAGGAAATGCTTTTCCACATCAAAGTTCAGTGGAGCTTTTCAGAACATAACCAGTTACAGCTTTCTTTCCTATGTTTTAAATCGTATCATTTTTATTTAAGTGATCCTTGCACCATGAAAATTACTGTAACAAAACTGCATGCAAATTATTAATACTGTGTTTGTTTAGTATAAGGGCATCTAACCATTTGGCCCAACTTAATACATTTAGACAACATTACAAGAATCAACTTGAACAAAAAATTTACAATCAGAACACTTACATCCTTTAAGATTTATATAATTTGTCTGCCTTTTCTTAAGACTTGTTCAAGGTATACCATGAAACTGTTGCTTGGTGGATGCGTTGGCGGTCGTACACGATAAAGTGATTGACTTGAAAATCCTTCCATGGTGCTAACTGGTTTCCACCTCCTTGGATGCAGCTTCGTGTCCCAAGGAACTTGCTCGTAGGCACTGTGCATTATGAAATTAATTAATATTAATCAGTGATATTTTCGTTAACGAAAACTAAAATTAGAAGTAAAAATAAATGATTTCGTTAACGAAAACTAGAAGTAAAAGTAGGAATTATTTCAGCCGAAAGAACGAAATTAGGAATTGAATTAAGAATTATTTGCCGAACTAAAATTATGAACGAAATTAGGTATTATTTTCAGAAGTAAAATCATTTTACTTCTTGTGGCGTTTAAGTTGAGACGAAGGCGAGTACCGGTAAAATTGCACGCGCTCCAAACAAAATCCATTGGAAAACTTCGTTTGAGATGAAGACGCTGCGCATACCATTTCTATTATCTTTGGTCTTCGTTGACTAATAACTGTCCCCACTTAATTGCGTACCAACGACCTCAGTTTCATACGCCATTTTATTTCGGGTTTGATCGTTAAATTGTAAAATTACGAGTTTATCGAGAATGTTGACCGGAAGGAAGCGAGATAGCCGAATTTTTGGGTTTATCATTTCGACGAAACTACATGTGCAGGCAGATCTAGGCCTAGGGCCTATATGCCAAGTACTAAACGGGGAAAATGATGGAATTTGTGGAACAGCACTAGCTGGAGAAATACAAGCAATATAAGTCTTGGAAAAATAATTCTTCGTTTCGTATTAATGATAACCACACGACTCAAAATTCAAATTACCAGCATTGTTAGACTAACGCTTCACCCCTTGTTTTACTTCAAACAGTTTTTCTTTCTCGAGACTGGTTTGGTGTGCTTCTCTCTGCAAGCGTCCCATAGGTACTTTTACAGCACGGAAATTAATAATTATTTGGAAAACTAAAATAAGAAGTAAAATTATTTGAGAACTAAAATAGGAATGAGAAGTAAAATTATTTGTGAAGTAAAATTAGAATTAGAAGTAAAATTCAAGAGCTCAGAACTGAATTAGAACTGAATTAGGAATTATTTTTAGAAGTAAAATATCACTGATATTAATAAGCATTGTTCTGATAAAGCCTAATGCAAATATGGCAAAATTAAAACCATTGCTTCTGAAAACCTCACAAAATCGCCTTAAATTTCATCTCAAAATGGAATTTTTCCAATACTTGTATTCTTTCTTGTTCAGTCTGCAACTGTAACTGATTTTACACAACAGACTTGTCAGTGTGTCAAAGGCCATTTCTGCTTCATTGATCATGCAAGGTCTTCCCAAAGTAGAAGCTGGTGGTCAACAGTGTCAAATCAACACTAAGGTCGAGACTGACACCTCTCCAGTATCAACATATGAAAAGAAGTTGTCCAGTGTAAAGGATAAGGGCAGCTTCAGTGGCATAGCCTTCCCGGTATGCTGATTGGTAAGCACTGAAGTTAGGAGATTAAATAATTTGTTTCTTAACACTTAACAACAAGCGTGTACTAAAAGTGACTGGGAAACCAATGCAGCTCATTAAAGTGTTAATCCATGCAGAGAAAATACATTAAAGAACCTGCTATATGTTATTGAAGTTAGAGATGGGTCTAAAGTTAGAAGTTTGACACACTGTTGATGTACAGGTCAGGTTTTTAAGCAAAGGCCTGACTAAGGCAGATTTAAAACAGCCTTCAGTAAAACACATGTTGGCCAAATGTGGAATAAAGTGTGAGAAAACATTGGGACAAGAGACAATAAGTGATGTTGGTATAAAGTCCATCAGAGAGGATTTATGGACAACATAATAAAGAAGATACAGCTTTTCAAGGTAGGATATAAGTGGTATGTCATATGCAAACACACACGCACACACACACACACACACAAACATAAATACATACACACATGCGTGCGCGCGCTCACACACACATAGAAGAGATCTACATGACTGATGCAAGAATAAACCACTTACTACTTTGAAAGACATAATTTTTGAACCTTATAGTAGCTCTGCTTATGCCTATTTCCCTAATTACATGCTGCAGGTATAAATCCACCTGAATTTGGAAACTGTAAAATGTAAATACGCAGTACATGCTTTTGTACAGCGATCATAATGCACACTGTAAATACATGCACCGCAAGCCTTACGGGTCCATTAAAGGGTGTTTTCACTTAGTTTTTACTATAGGCCTACATCCTACAGGTAACAGGTTAATATGATTGTTTAAACTATTATTACTGATTAACTCTGATTACGGGCCTTTCCTGTGCAGATAAGTTTTTTCATTTAGTCATTAGACGTAAAGTCATTGCAATAATTATAATCATACCTTTGTGTTGATGACCTGTACATGTATCGTTTAGCCAAATCATCTCTTGATAAAGGATGACTGGCCAGGAACTTGGGATCTTCCTGGGAAAAGAAAGTTTAGCAGTTATTTATAGCAACAAAATTTCTGTTTGAAAATACTGCCCACTCTCTTAAACAATGTGCATTTAGGACTCTCTCAATTTCCTTAAACAGTGCACTGTATGAATTAGGCAGGCTCAACACAAATATCTAAATAACAAGATGAACTCTCATCCAATCAGCCACAGTCAACTCGTTGTGATGAGTTGTAAAAGAGCTCTTTCTTTATGATTCCAGTATTTGTTGGTTTGTAAAAGTTATGTGCAGTTGACAATAATCTGTCAGAAAAATGATACTCATTATTCATTCATTCCTAGATTTATACAGAACTTCTTCAAGAGAACTACTCAGAGGCACTCGAGAGGCTATTCCTAGAGGCCAGTCATATTTTTTAATTATCTGTGTGCATCTTAATTGGCATTTACAAAGTGTTTCTGACATGATAATGTTGGCAATCAAATTGATTCAATAAAGAGGAAGATTTTCCTCTTTTAATATCTTTTAAATACTAACAAAGTTTAGCAATTCATGGTGAATACATACAATGTTTGAGCCTTCTTGATAAGTACCATCGGCATTATCTGTGAAAAATAATAGCAATTCAACTTCGTAGAAGAAAAAAGAAACAACAAATATACTTCAAAACAAGTTGTTTTCACCTTTAGTCACTTTCTTCTGTTTGTACTATTTGACTTAGTAAACATTAAACTCAGCAATAATCACATAAATACTGATCAAACATGGGATTTATGTTTATCTGTATTATGTACCTATAACCAGAAAGTCTCTTGGTGCCTTATGATAAATTATTTATGGTATTGGACATTGTACCTACATTATTTGTTTAGAAGTTGGATAAGGGTTTTTATGGTTCGGTTTTGGTGAGTGGTTTAATTGGTCTCAGACATCTGATTTTAACCCCTTTAGCGTGGATCCCGAGTATACTCGGGCTGGGGAATCCGTTCTCATAGCATGGATCCCGAGTTAACTTGGGCAGAGATAGAACTCACCACCTAGAAGGCGTGGAGCCGTATAAACTCGGGATGATGTTAGTAGGTCATGCCTGTTGTGCAGAGGGACTCAGTACATGCTGTAGCACCCCTGGGGTAACATTGGCCTAGCCACTTGGTCACTGGCGGCTACTAGCCGGCCGTCATCATGGCCGTATTGTAGGTCAAAATGGCAGGTCGTAAACGTGGTTTGTCTAGGGAGGAATGACACGTTTGTTAGAAGAAAGTGATAGTACATCTGGGTTTGGAGACAGTGATGATGACATTCGTAATACTGCAAGTTCTAGTAAGAACAGTGATGATAGTGATCACAGATAGGAAACAGTGGATTACGAAGCTGTTTCTCCTATAGCATGGTGCTAACGAAACTCTTTACAACGTGTTCGCCAACTATTTACTGGTTCATCTGGGTGCAAGGTTGATGTGAATGATATGCAGGATCCATTTTTTGGGTGACGGTATAATGCAAAAACCTATGGGATTATATCCAGAAAAATCATAGCATCATTATAACAACATCTGAGAAAAAAAATTTCAAAAAAATTCCACCCTAGCCGAGAGATAAAAAAAAAATTATTACACGCTAAAGGGGTTAACAGCCAGCCAGCAGAGGCATCCAGCTCTGAGCTAATGAATTCTAGCTCTAATTCACCACTTTTGACATTAAATGAACATAAGTTGTGAGCCTTTAACAGGTTCTTAAGGGTTACTAAGTAATTCATCAGAAACATTAACTTATTTCGCCTAAAGGTACTATAATAGATTTTTATACACATTTATGCATACAATTTGTTTTAAATAGAGAAAATTTATTACAATAGAATGTTATTACATTTGCTTGGAATGAGAGAAGAGTTAGAACAAATAATAACTTTCTTTGAGGCTCTTAAGCAGGACTTCAACAAATGTTCTTTTGCAAGTACAATTACATAAAATATAATAATTTTAATGACACACAAATTTAAACCACTTCAACTGCAGATGGGCAACAGAAAAATCATACTTTTAAGGTTGGCACGAATTGTAGCATCCAGAAGTTTCCTAGAATTCCACAGGTATGGACTGCCTGGATCACGCTCTGTGAATCTTCTGGTGTCTGGTGGTGCTGAGACACAGTTAACTCTTATGGAATGAGCACACTGAGGCATCAGTGCATGAGGCTTGTCACCGACCTGATCAAGAGTTGGAATTTGCGTATAACCAGCTGCCATGAAACCTACAATTTACATAAACATATCTGAATATAGTTGCCAAACAACTGAGCCTGCCAAAGTTAACTCTATCCTTCTCAGCATAAGCTAGGGACCTGCGAATCACAAATTTTCAGTCGAATCGAATCTCGAATCGAATCGGGGTAAAGATTCGAATTCGAATCGAATCTCGAATCGAATCAGCGAGTACCAGTTTGATATTCATGAAGCTTGATTGCACAGGCGTAGCACAGTATCAATATATCAATAACTTTTCTGCAGTTTAAAATCAATTAAACTAAACATTAAGCTTATTAAAAGAATTAAAAATAACACAAATAATTTATGAGTCCTTGGTCGCTCGCCTAGCAAAGGTACGGGCAAGCGGTTAATCGCTCGCCTAACCGAACGCGTCGCCCCGTCGGTCGTCGCTCGAGAAGTTTGAGTTAGACTCTTAGACGATAGACGAAACTGGAGCCAGACCATTATTTTATTTACCCAATTACATTACTTTAATTTACTTAGGTGAATGCGTGCCATGACCTAATGACTGTTGAGTGGTGACTCTAATTTCGTGCAATATTATTGGCTTTAACAACACGGTCGACAACTCATGCCTCGTGACATCATTCGTAAAGTCACTAATTATTAATTATTATATGCAGCTATACGATACGATACACAAAATACGCTGTACACAAAAGCTCAAGAGGTCGACCGCGCATCGCTTGCCTACTCATTCCAGCGCGATCGATTTTTCAAACCGCCTACTTTTTTCAAATGAGAAGCTCTGTATAAACACGGCCTTTTCTTGCCAGAGGGTTTGCTGTCGCCGCGTGCAGCATAAATTCAACAACCAATCCAGGCGCAGTAAGCAATTAACTCATTCCCGCCCAAATTGTTTTTCCGAAAATGTGTAAATTGATAGTAAACACGGTAGAACGACAACAGCACCATAAGGATTACAGTTAAGTATCATAAAATATATATTTTCTAAATCAGCAGACTTATGGCTGTAAAATATATATCTTATTGTGAACAAAAGCTAATTTATATAGCGCCCTTGTATTGCTAAATGATGGCTATTGCATTCCTCGTAGAGCTTACAGTTGCAGTGTCTTTAAATCTGCCAGTCTCTGAATTTTTATTCTTGGGACAGACCCAGCACCTATGTGTGAGATGTGAGTTTGATGAAAAATAGCTTGCCAAGTAGCCTAGCTTGCTGGGTATGGAAGGTGTAGGCCTATATATTAGAACCTAGTGCAACTGCAACGTCAGGTGGGTTTTCATGCTGTGCAATCAACTTGGCACTGAGCCTACGTAAGGTACAGTCTGAAAACCTCATCATCTGAAATGTAATATCCTTTCTGGTAATGCTTTTGCCAGTTCCATTGGTTATCATAGCTGCTGTTTTTTGGTTCAGTGAGGTTCTGCTGATGATCATCTAGACGATGACCTTGACCATGACTTGGATGGTGAATAATTCCACCACTGATGCTGACTTCGACTAGTATGAATCTTCAGCACACGCAGAATTTGCTCTCCACCAAGCACATGCCTTATTCCATACACTGTGTTCACCGCCGACCTCAAATAGGTCAATAATTTCCCCGATAGAAGACGAAAACTAATCGTGTTTATTGTCAAAATGGCGCCTCAAAACCGCCGATATCTATATGCATTTTTTCGTCACTTTAAAGTCTTCCCCCCCACAAAAACATCAAAATCTTACAAAAAAATAATGCCAAAATGTAAACAAATCTTCCTTAGTCATCTCTGGTGCTATTTGGAGGTATGATTTCATTCTCCTATAATTAATGTGTAGTCTAATTCAATCCCTCCCATTTCGGGTCGCTAGCGACCCGATTGGGCGGGAATGAGTTAAAACAATTAGTTTACAACAAAGTGCGTCAAGGGTTAATCATTTTTCTGAAACATTATTCGACATTTTTTTTAATCATGACATCATTTTCGAATCGAATCGAATACCGCCGTCCGATTCGTTTTCGAATCGAATATCGAAGCTGTGCAGGTCCCTAGCATAAGCATTAAGCATATCCCATCCCAAAAAAGGAAATCCATTTGTTGGGTTCTGTGTTTCCGGTTAGGCCCTACCTGAACATTTTAAAAAATTAAATATGAACAACTTAAGCTAATGTGTGCAGTGCGTTTGAGAAGTACTTAAAAGCTGCTATATTAAGCATCGATATTCATGCATGCATAAATACATGTGTACACAGATAAATACATAGATACATAGACACACATATCATTATACATACCTACATACATAGAAACACACACACATTCATACAAGTGTACATACATACATACATACATACATACATACATACATACATACATACATACATACATACAACATACATACATACATACATACATTCATATTATACATACATGCTGCATACATAATATTTGTAGACAAGTATTAATCTTACACTGTTTCATCCTTGCTTAAGACAGATACCCAATTCCTCATAAACAAAGTATTAAAATTGGACAAAAGGTTGATTCTGTTACTGTAACAAGTGTGTGGATTTATGGATAAGTGGGCAGATGGATGGACACAGCAGGCAGGCAGGCGGGCGGGCGGGCAGGCAGGCAGGCAGGCGGGTGGGCAGGCGGGTGGGCAGGCATGCAACGATGGAGGAGGGTGAAACAATATCACAGGAGGGATTGAGGGGTATCATAATGCTCCAATGTATCAGCTGGTATTGCTATAGACCACAAGATTATGCACTAAACGCAGCCTATCTATTTTGTCATGATTTAAATTGTATGTCAGGAAGATTATTATTATAGGTCTTGGTCAATTTAAAACTACCTTAATCAAAATTATGTTCCATATGGTCGATAAATTTTATACAGGCCTATACATATACATATTATACTAATATCGAATATTTCCATATACATATATCAAAATTTAACCAGAATAATCACTCCCCATTTCTCATCAACGTATAGTTCGTTTTGGCGAAACTCGTAAATTCGAGTATGTATGTACGTATGTATTCAGAGGCGTAATTTTGGTCTAAAACGTTGGGGGGTACCAATATCTTCTCCACTTTTGCTTTTCGCATGGAGGCCATCTCTGGGAAGGCACAATAATAAAATATGGATTGGCACTGTTTAAACAGTGGGGGTACGGTACCCCCAGTCCAAAAAGTGGGGGTACGGGTACCCCCGTACCTCCCACAATTTACACCAATGTATGTATTTGTGTACGTATGCGTCTGACTATATGTCTAGCCTAGCGCCTTTCAAGAACAATAATTATGCACAGCTGTAGGTTTTCAAACCGAGTCTGGTTTTGGAAATTATACCTGAGATTGGATTGAACAGGTTTTCATATGTCTGTCGATTCCCACGATTGCAAGTTGATTGGTAGGACAAGTTACGACCAACGTCCGTTGAATATTCGAAAGGTCTCCGACGAAACGGAGTGGTAACTACTCCTGCAGAGTCCATTTCCACATTAGTTCTAGAACGCGGAAGAAAAACCGCCATGACGGCTTCCCTTTAATCACCTAATGCAACTTCGATAATAGTTCTTAGATCCTTCGACACTCGATAACACCTTCAGTTGAAGTGTTATTGCTACTCAAGGAACCTGTTTAATCGTCCATGTTTAGGCGAGTTGCTATTGGATACGCACCTGATTCCGGAAGTGCGACATGACACCGCTGTGAAAGCTATAATTAGGCCCTATTGGACCTAAAACTCGGACGTTAATCGGAGTTGGCCGAACAACGGTAATGAATAAACCTATCGACGGTCTACCTGCCCGATCTCCAGTTCACCATAGGCACATGGGCGTCGGCACAAATCGATAGGTCAAAGGTCAGGGCATATCACCTCCACTCCGACCCCTCTCCTCTCACCAACTAAGACCAAGAGCACACAACCATACTCTCCCACCCAAGGACAACTCTCAATTTATTCCCAGATCATTATATAAAAATATTTACTAGTTTATTCAAAAATTTTCTAATGAACTTTAATTTTCTGTTATCACTCATGTAAGCATTTCTGCGTTTCTGTCAGATTGTTTCTTTCTTCCCAATTTACGAATATATATATATATATATATATATATATATATATATATATATATATATATATATATATATATATATATATATATATATATATAGGGCCTATATAAAGAAACTCGAAAACCTATAGGCGCCCAAAGGCAAAGGTGTAATTTGTGGGGGGTACGAGGGGTACCCGTACCCCCCACTTTTTGGACTGGGGTACTGTACCTCCCACTTTTTAAACAACGCCAATCAATATTTTATTATTGTGCCTTCCCAGAGAACGCAATCTCCGCCAAAAGTATGAAAGTGCTTAGATACACAGGTAAATCGTGAGCCAAAACTAATGAGAATACTGGCAGGGAATATGTTCAAAATGGTTATCATGCGAAAAACGAAAGTGGAGAAGAAATTGGCACCCACCACTTTTTAGACCAAGGTATTGGTACCCCCACTTTTTAGGCTAAAGTTACGCCCCTGCCCAAAGGACCTGGGAAATGTTTAAACAAGCGATTGTTAACCACTGAGTATCGGCCTAGATGGTAAAGCCTCCTAAATCAAATAGGAGTCGGCTAATGGTGAGATTGCGTCCGTCCCTCCCACCAGATGGGAGTAATTAAACCCATATAGGCTCTATAATTATGGGTCCCATATGAGAATATTGTTCCTGTATAATATACTAGCTGGATTACCCGGCGTTGCCCGGGGTTATAAGTTTCACACCATCACCACCACCACCACCACCACCACCACCACCACCACCACCACCACCACCACCACCACCACCACCACCACCACCACCACCACCACCACCACCACCACCACCACCACCACCACCACCACCACCACCAAAAACAACAACAACAACAACAACAACAACCGACTGCTTGGCAATCTTGGCAGTCGCCCTCTGGCGGCGACTGCTTGGCAGTCTTGGAGGCCCTTGTGGCGTCTGGCGACCTGTGGCGGAGACTGCTTCGAAAGTCTTGTAGACGCCTTCTGGCATCTAGCGACCTCTGCCGTGGAGTGACTGCTTCGCAGTCGCCCTCTGGCGGCGACTGCTTCGCAGTCTTGGATGCCCTTGTGGCGTCTGGCGGCGTCTGGCGGAGACTGCTTCGCAGTCTTGTAGACGCCTTCTGGCGTCTAGCGACCTCTGCCGTGGAGTGACTGCTTCGCAGTCGACCTCTGGCGGCGACTGCTTCGCAGTCTTGGAGGCTCTTGTGGCGTCTGGCGACCTGTGGCGGAGACTGCTTCGCAGTCATGTAGATGCCTTCTGGCGTCTAGCGACCTCTGCCGTGGAGTGACTGCTTCGCAGTCACCCTCTGGCGGCGACTGCTTCGCAGTCTTGGAGGCCCTTATGGCGTCTGGCGACCTGTGGGGGAGACTGTTTTGCAGTCTCCCGTGGACTGACTGCTTCGCAGTCGAAGAGGGTGAACCGGGCGTTGGCGTGTTAAAGAAAACGCCAGAAATCTAGCCCTCACTGCCGGTCTGTAGTCGGCCTCGCCCTTAGTAAAGCAGACTGGTTGTTTGATATACTGTAAATAATTTAGATCTTTGTCTTTGAACATACATTTGTTAAAATTTTGCTGTAAAACGATGAATATACTTCGAATCGATCGTCATTATATTTTGTGCGAAAGTAAACAACTTATGCGCATTATTAATGACGTTGGGGAATACTGGCGCCATAAATAGAACCGCGGTGTCGTTAAGCGGATTATTAATGACGTTGGGGAATACCGGCGCCATAAATAGAACTGCTTGGCAGTGGAATAGGCGAGCTTGCGCGTTATGGACGGTCGGGTGGGTAGAGTTTTGGGGCATTTTCACCATGGTAGGGGTGAAAACGGGGGACGCGAACCCCTCCACTGGGTGTCCGAAGCCGAGGCCGACACATTAGTGAAGGTTTCGAGTGAAAAGGTGCAAAATTGTAGAAGTTAAGCCCGGTCAAACAGACAGACAGACAGACACACACACAGAAAGCTGGCTTTATTTATATAGATAGGTTTCACGATGGCAGGCTGGCAGAGATTGCGGGTCCGCCCTTGACATTTGCCAAAATTAGGCCAGATCGGATATTTCACCGTTCACTCCCATGCAATTATGATATAACAAGCGTATAGGTCTACCTGTGCAGACTAGCCATTGTGGACTTGATTTGAAATAGGCATAGGCCTATAGCGCCGATGTTTAAGCTGGTCTCTCTGACGTAGCTTTTGTTTGACGCTGAGAAATTTCGGAGACTTACATTACATTAGGCCTATAGGCCCTATAGACATTACAATACAACTTGATATTTTCCCTAGCTATTCCACAGGTCAGGAACGCGGACAATCGATGGCGCTGAACAACTCTGCGTCAAGGATTTGCTCAAAATCCCTACACAATTTATTATTAAAATTATGTGCCAGGAAATCTTGAATCTACAGGTACGTCCTCCAGTCCAGTTTATAGGCTTAGGCCTATCTATAGACCAGAGCAAAAGCGTCGTGTTGTTTTTCATTAAAATAATGATTCAAAGTTGTATTAAAAATATTTTGACTCATATTACGTTCTGTGTCGGTCTCAGCCTTGGTACAAGTTGGTAGGGAAGTTTTCTACCCAAGATCCTGCTTCGCGGTTCAACATCCTACACCTCGCCGGCTTCTGACATCACAGCAAGGGCTTTTTATACAATATAGATTCCTTGACATCACAGGTAGGCAAACAAAGATGGTCACAAACTCGAGAGACGTGTGCCTTACAGAATAGCGCGGCGTGCCGTACTTGAATGAATGAATAGGCTACTCGTTTATTAAAACATCATAGCTGACAGAACGCAACTAGAACATGCTACAGAGGTCATAATTATAGTCTCACGAGCATCTAATTAGTGTCAGTAGGCATTCTTGTTGAGAATACGGAGTATAAAATTCTTATTATCTTTTTTGGGTAGGGTAAATTTATGCGGAACTGATTAGTATAGACTATAGAGCCAGGCTAAACACGGACGTCCCACTCTGCAAACGCTAAGACCGAAGTAGGAGAACCATCGACTCCCAACTGATCACCGACAAGGGCTTCCAGGATGCTGGATTACATTAGCCAGCCGTGGCTCCTGGCCGTTAAGTCGTGTTAAATTAAAATTCATTATTTGCTAAAGATTACGCCTTTGTCATTGTGACGTAATAATGGTGTGAAGTTTGCATTCGTCAGACGGGATTGTGGAAATTGTATTTTCAAACAGATTTCAAAGCAGGAGAAACTTTAATTTGATGGTATGTATATTAAAACTATATAATTGATTGTTAAGCTTTTAATTGCGTGATATGCGATTGATACATATTATACTAGAGTTTCATGAGCAGTTTTGTATATTATTACCAAAGATCTTAGAGTCTACGACTCTAAGATCTTTGTTATTACTGTGACTGGCGGTCGACAAAGACTGAGATAGAACCATAATCGGTTGGAGAGGGATTCCTGGATGGTGAAGAGATCACGGAGGTATTCTGGCTGGGAATATTGTAGGGAGTTGTAGGTCAGTGATAGGACTTTGAAGTGAATTCGCTCTGGGATTTTAACAAATGGAGTGATTTGAGGATGGGAGGTTGAGGATAGGGAATTGCAGTTTTAAGGTCAAGCATAGGTCGGAGGTCACGAATGTGCATGAAGCAGGAGCTGGGGCGGATCCGGGGGGGGCCAATCCGGCCATGGCCCCCCCCCCATTTGAAATTTTTCTTTATTTTTAACATGTGTTTTATGGGCGTTTTATGATGTTTACATAGGCGTGGCCCCCCCCTGTAGGCGTGGATGAGTAAAATGTACACAGAACGCGGGTCCCGTAGATGATGTAGACTGAAGACATTAAAAAGGTTAATGACTAAAAAAAAAAAAAAAAAAAAAAGGTCATCAACTTTTTTGGGGAGATGACTACAAAATTTTTGCCCCCCCTGACAGACCTTCTGGATCCGCCCCTGAGCAGGAGCGCGAGAGGTTGGAGATGTGGTGAGAGAAGGAGAGAATGTGGATAAAAAGTAATACCAAGATTGCGGACAGAGGAATCAGAGTGAAGGTAAGAAAAGACGACTCAGTAGAAAGGTGTATGGAAGGGTCAGGGATTTTCTATGAAATGATGAATTTAGTTTTGGAAGGATAAAGGCAGAGAAGATTGGAAATCATTGGATGATACCCACTGTGAGCTAAGGTTAACCATGTTGAGTATTTATGTGATAGAGGTGGAAAAAGAGCTTGGGGAAAAGGATGTGTAGAGTTGGGTGTCATCAGCGTAAAGATGGTGGTCAACAGAGGATGATTTTATTAGATGGCTTAAAGGTGTAGTATAAAGGATGAAGAGCAGAAGAGGAGTGGACCCAGGACGGAGCCTCGAGGGACACCACAGGAGAGAGGGTGGGGTTGGGAGTAGAGCCCTGCGCCGGCCGCGCCGCCGCCGCCGACATTTTGTGGGCGCCGCCGCCGCCGATTTTTGTTTGTCGGCGCGCCGCCGCCGCCGCCGCCGACAATCTGTCGGCGCGCCGCCGATGCCAGTTTGATATGCTTAATTGTTATTGTTGCATTTTTCATGTTTTGCATGATATTGCAAAGATAAGCATACTATTCTCAGAAATGGCACTTTGATTGGTAGGAACGCTCGTGTAAATGAAGAAGATAAAGAGTGACATAGCTGATTACAATGTTTGTGGTCTTTATACCAAGAATGCATTGTCTTCCTGACTAAATCCGTTTTCCTTATACTTTGATGATCTTGTCTTTGTGCCATGATACACCCAGTCATTTAAAGCGATATCTTGTTACAAGTAACCATTGTTTTAATACACCTGTTCCTGTTGCCATTTCCTTAATACATTGAAAACAAAAGCAATATGCAATGCATGTCTTTGTATGTGTACTACAGTACTACAGTATTCCCTCATTCGTTACCTTCATGTTGAATAGCTTCTATAACTTATTGATTGTTGTCTTTGATGTCTGTGGTCTTATCACAATGGTGTAAATTGTTGGCTTAATGTTGCAAGAATAGAGGAGTTTATGAGTGCTATTAATATCAAGATGTGCCATTTAAGTAATAATCCTGCAGAAGGGAAGGAATTATTCATTAATACTTTTGGCTGGATTCTATTCAGGTAAACAGTATCAGTTGACACAGGTTTTGACTTAGTACGTATAGTATCAAGAATGGTGTTTTTCAGTTTATTCTGATACAAACAATGGTCTATTTGTGGAAACTTTAAATGGCATGGCACCAATTCAAACGGGCAGCAGACCACCTGGTAAATTCATTGAAAAATTAACAGGAGTGAGACCACTCGGCCAGTGTATTACCATAGGAAACGTATATATTTACATTTCACTTCATGGCTTCAGCAGCCTCTCTTACTGGTAGGATGCTGTTATCCAGCATCTGCCATGTGACTTGGTATGTAGGCCTACACTGTATCAGTGCATATGCAAGTGTATTCATGCAATATGCAAATGCATATTGCTTCATCTTATTACAATTTGCCAATACCTATACAGATGTGCAGTGTAATGAAGGATGTTCATATTTGTAAGGCAAATGTCTGAAGGTGTCTTCTCTTTCAGTACCTTTATATGTAGTTGAGCCTCAGTGTGATGGAGTGACTTTAGAGAACTTGGCCCTTTGACTGGTCACAGGACCAACGGCTGTTCAACTCTCATAGTGACCCACATTGGCGTCCGGAGGAGGGGAAGGGGGATTTTCCCCTGGATTTGTGAATAGATTTTCCATACCAAAACGTCATTTTGCCCCCTTAAAAATTTTTACCCCCTTAGAAAAATTTTGCCCCCTTAGAAAAATGTTGCCCCTCCGGAAAAATTCCTGCGGATGCCCATGGTGACTCATGTTTCCGACTAGGTCACGCCGCGCCGCGCCGCGCCGCGCCGACATTTTGTGGGCGCCGTCGCCGCCGATTTTTGTTCGTCGGCGCGCCGCCGCCGCTGACCTAAAATGACCGGCGCGCCGCCGCCGACACTATGACGTCGGCGCAGGGCTCTAGTTGGGAGCAGTGACTGGAGCCTTTAACAGAGAAAGATCGGGAAGACAAGTAGGACTGGAACCAGACTATATAGAGCAGTGACAGAGACGCCAAACGAAGAAGATAGTCGTTTAAGAAGGAGGCTGTGATCGATGGTGTCAAATGCGGCGGAAAAATCGAGAAGACAGAGGCAGGAGACTTGTTGATGGTTGATGGCAGAGACCAGTTATATTGTATAGACACACAAGTAGAGTTTCTGTTGAGTGGTGTTTAGTGAAACCAACTGGTGGGGTTAAAAATTAAGTGAATTAGAAGAGAGGTAGTAGTTTAGCCGAGCAAGGACTATTCTTTTAGTTAATTTAGATAGAAAGGAAAGATCGGAGATGGGACGGTAGTTAGATAGTTAGATAGTGTTTCCTGATCAAGATTTGCTTTTTTGAGAAGGGGAGTGACTAAGGAGTGCTTAAAGGCCATTGGGAAGTCGCCGGTGAGAGAGAGAGAGAGAGAGAAGAGAGAGAGAGAGAGAGAGAGAGAGAGAAGAGAGAGAGAGAGAGAGAGAGAGAGAGAGAGAGAGAGAGAGAGAGAGAGAGAGAGAGAGAGAGAGAGAGAGAGAGAGAGAGAGAGAGAGAATTCTGGTGATTACAGGAACGAGGACACAGGCACAGTCTGTTAGAAGACAGGTGGGGATAGGATCCAGTTCGCATTGCTTGTTAGGATGAGAGTTTAAGAGGAGTGACGTGTCACTTCTGCTTCGGAGGCAGGAGAGAGAATTGGGAGCGATGACTGAGAGTCAGGAGGAGTAGAGTTGAGACAAGGAGGTGAAACAGTGCTGGAAGATGTAGTGGGGAGTGTGTATCTAGAAGAAATTGCAATGTGAAGCGAAGGATTGAGATTTTGTCAGAGAAATATGAACAGAAAGTATCAGCAATAGAGATGGAAGGAATGGAGCCCTAGGCAAATGCTAATATACTTTCAAAATGCCCTTTCGCAGTTTATTCCAGCATTCATTCTTTTGTGTGAAAAGCTGTTTCTTGCAAGAGTGTTCAAATTCATAATTGTTTTATTTCGCATAAATAGTTCTTTTTCGCGAAGTGTATTATTTCTTATCACGCGTGTGTAGTGTATATGCGCCGAAGACCTGTGAACTGGATCCGCTCCCATCATTCCTCCTAGGCCTACAAGAGACTGGATGTCTTCCTACCCGTTCCTACGGTTCTGTATAATCGCTCGGATCCCTTCAAGAGGGAGTTCTTCCTGCTAGGCAAAAGAGGTCCATCGAGGTTCCGGTGATTAAAGCGGATGGACTCGACGCTACTAAGCCAACTAATTTTAGGCCCATGGCAAATGTTTCATTCCTGTCTAAAATAATTTAAAAGATTGTTGCCGCACAGCTCATGTGCTACCTGGACAAAAATGGCCTTCTCCCCACTTTCCAGTCGGGTTTCAGTAAGGGCCACTCCACAGAAACCTTGCTAGTCCGCCTCCTATCTGACAATCATATAAGCTTATGGAGCCATTGACAGATCCCAGGTCACTCTCCTAGTGTCCTTGCGATGTTTGATGTGAGTGCCGCGGTCGACACTGTCGATCACAACATCCTCTTGCAGCGCCTATTTATTTCCTTTGGCGTATTTATTTCCTTTGGCTTCTCTGGTAACCTTCTTGATTGGCTTACTTCATTTCTGCAAAACCGCTCCTTCATGGTGGTCCACGGATCCACTAGGTCCCTTTGTGTCCCTGCTCCATTTGGCCTGCCTCAGGGCCAGGGCTGTAGTGGTCAAATTTGAGGTGAGTATACGCTACCGGTGACCAGCGGCGTCAAAAAAAATTTGAAGACCTTTTTTTAGGAAAAATTTCAGACTTTTCACCAATTCTCTGAAAATTTTCAGACTTTTTACGATTTCGTCTCTGAAAAAGTTGATGACCTTTTTTTTTTTTTTTTTAGTCATTCGCCCTAAAAACCTTGAAAAACCTCAATTTTTCTCAAAATTTCATCCTCAGAGGTAAGTATATACGCTGTATACCCGCGTATACCCTCGTCTCGAGCGCTGAGTATACGCTGTCAAATTTCTCTAGAGGTAAGTATACGCTGTATACCCGCGTATACCCTCGACTACAGCCCTGCTCAGGGCTCTGTTCTTGCCATGGCCCCTTCTTTACATAATCTATACTGCCGACCTGGGGTCCTTGCTGGCGGCTGGGTCAGTTCTTATATCCAGTCCTATGCTGACGACCTGCAAGCCTATATACACTGCCCGGCTGTCCGCGCTATTGCAGCGGTGGAAACTATGACCCGTGCCATGGAGTCCCTGCAGGCCTGGATGCAGTGGCGGCGATGTTGTGTGAAAGGTGAGGGGGACATTTTTGAACTGATCTGGTCAAAAAATAGTTTTGAACTGATCTGGTCAAAAAAGAAGTAAAAAAATTTATGGCCGTGAACTGATCCGGTAAAAAATGGTAAAAGAATTTTTCGCGCCTGAGCGCGAAAATATTTGACCTTTTTTGGTGTTTCTTCGAAATGTGGGGGTCCGATGCATGGCGTGTCCCCCCTACTGTTAAAGGTGGGGAGTAAGATATGTTCTTTAGTTAAGATAGTTCTTTATTTAAGGTGCATTCTTTAGTTAAGATGATTCTTTAGTTTGGATGTGTTCTCTTGATATAATACTTCAGTTAAGATCAGTTCTTTACTTAAGATAGTTTTTTATAGCTTAGATGTGTTCTTTAGTTAAGATAGTTCTGTAGTTGTGTTCTTTGGTTAAGGTGGGTTCCTTAGCTAAGATAGCCCTTTAGCTGAGATCTGTTCTTTAGTCAAGATAGTTCTTTAGTTAGGATGTGTTCTTTAGTTAAGATGTGTTATGTAATTAAGAGTTCTATATGGTTAAGGTAGTTCTTTAGTTAAGATGTGTTCTTTAGTTAAGATAGTTCTTTAGTTTAGATGTGTTCTTTAGTTAAGATAATTCTTTAGATATATTCTTTAGTATGGATGTGTTCCTTAGTTAAGGTAGTTCTTGAGTTAAGATATGTTCCTTAGTTAAGATAGTTCTTTATTTAAGGTGCGTTCTTTAGTTAAGATGGTTCTTTAGTTTGGATGTGTTCTTTAGTTAAGATAATTCTTCAATTAAGATACGTTCTTAGTAGTTGTGTAGCT
This sequence comes from Allolobophora icterica, assembly GCA_963556255.1. Lineage (NCBI taxonomy): Eukaryota > Metazoa > Annelida > Clitellata > Crassiclitellata > Lumbricidae > Allolobophora > Allolobophora icterica. The sequence continues at coordinate 74,087,871 of OY744602.1, read as the reverse complement.
GTGTTGTTTTGGTTAAGGTGGGTTCTTTAGTTAAGATAGTCCTTTAGTTGAGGTGTGTTCCCTAGTCAAGATAGTTCTTTAGTTAGGATGTGTTCTTTAGTTAAGATGTGTTCTGTAATTAAGAGTTCTATGGTTAAGATAGTTCTTTAGTTAAGATGTGTTCTTTAGTTAGGATATGTTCTTTAGTTTAGATGTGTTCTTTAGTTAAGATAGGTCTGTAGTTAAGATGTTTTGTTTAGTTAGATATATTCTTTAGTTTAGATGTTCACTTTAGTTAAAATATGTTCTTAGTTATGATGTGTTCTTTGGCTAAGATATGTTCTTTAGTTAAGATGTTCTTTAATTAAGATATATTCTTTAGTTAAGATGTGTTCTTAAGTTAAGATGTGTTCTGTAATTAAGAGTACTATGGTTCAGAACTTCAGATAGTTCATTGGTTAAGATGTGTTCTTTAGTTAAGATATGTTCTTTAGTTAAGATATGTTCTTTAGTTAAGATACGTTCTTTAATTAAGATATATAATTTGTAGTTAAGATGTGTTCTTTAGTTAAGATGGTTGTTTAGTCTAGATGTGTTCTTTATGTACGATAATTCTCTAGCTAAGATGAATTCCATGGTTAAGATAGCTCTTCAGTTAAGACGTGTTTTTTAGTTAAGATAGTTCATTGGTTAAGATGTGTTCTTTAGCTAAGATATATTCTTTAGTTAAGGTGTGTTCTTTAATTAAGATATGTTTTTTAGTTTAGGTGTGTTCTTTAGTTAAGATAATTCTTCAGATAAGATATGTTCTTTACTTAAGATAGTTCTTTAGATTTGATGTCTTCTTTCATTAAGATTGTTCTTTAGTTTAGATGTTTCGTTATTTAAGGTTCTTCAGTTAAGCTAGTTCTTTAGTTATGGTGTGTTCTTTAGTTTAATTATGTTGTTTAGGTGCGTTCTTTAGCTAAGATAGTTCTTTAATTAAGATATGTTCTTTAGTTAAGATATGTTCTTTAGCTAAGACGTGTTCTTTTGTTAAGGTAGTTTTTAGTTTGGGTGTGTTCTTTAGTTAAAATAGTTCTTCAATTAAGATATGTTCTTTAGTTAAGGTATGTTCTTTAGTTAAGGTGTGTTTTTAGTTAGGACCAAGATGCAATCTCTGAAATATACTCAACAGAGAAATGATCAAATAAAAAAGAATTTTAATCTCTTGAATCACATTATGATGTGGACACTATTCCATAAATCAGAATTTGAAGATTCCAAATGGAATGCAGATTGGTAAACCATCTGGGATCTATATGGAATACATATGGTTTAGATAACCTGATGCCATATAGATGCCATATGCATCCAATATGGGCTATTGGGTTCAAACCAGGTCAATCTGTTGGTCCATACCATATGTTGTTCCATATGAAGCCCCTATGGTCACCATATTTTTGGCTGTTTTGGTTCTTAGCCGCATAGACTATACAACCCTTGCCGAAACCAGTCGCAAGCAGAGAGAAGAGACAACTCAATGGCTTGCCTTAAATTCGCCCTTGCGGAGAAATTCCCTCTGTGTAAATCGTATCATTATCGTCATCGTCATCGTCATCATCGTCACTTCATGGTCGCTGCACTTCTGAAGAGGTGTCTACAGGAACTAACAGTGCTAACCTAATGTCATTAAACTCAACAGGAATACCGCCCAACATGCAGTCGATCGGTGTCCAATCAGCCAAAGTCTAAGTAGGCTATTATACAAGTGTAACCTTGAATAGGCCACGTGTTTGTCATATTTAAATATAGATAATTTGCTTACTTACCTCGACGAAATTTTCATACTATTAATAGATACGGATACGGAATGGAGCCTTGTACTTCCGCCATCTTGCAGTTGGTGTGTTTACAGATTTGTTAAAATTTCGCGTTTCCTCAACTTATTGGGATTTGAATCCGAATCGAGGAGGCGAGCCAGTCGCTGGCTGTTCGACAAAGATGTCGAGTTCGACGAAACAGAAGAAGAAGCACATAAAGGCCGTAAGGCCGAAGCTACGACTGTTTCGGGCCAAGGAACCCCTTTTCAGTGTGTTTATGTGGGGCATAAATCACTCGGTAAGCAGTTCCGCTAATAAATATTATCTCACAGGGCCTGAAAACCATTATAAATCTTATAGGTAAAATTCAAGTTTGAGTCGCCTGCGGCCGATCACGTATAAACAATATGTCTGCCCAGACTTGGAGAGAATAGAGCGATGCGACCTTTGTACATCTGGGGTATGGGCGTTTTTGGGGGGCTGTTACTGAGGTCAATCCGAAACACGCATCACCAAAAGCGCTGAAAATACACAAAATCCTGATTTCCAGAAAACAGTTTGGTAATTGCGAAGACTGAGTGCCTCCCTATATAAACAATATGGATTCCACCGACTTCGCTCCAATAGAGCGCCGCTGCCTACCAGCCGGGTGCGGCCCGAATCCCCGAAACGAATTTCGGCTGGATCCCCGAAATCGATTAGTGATAAAAATGTAACTGAAAGTATAAGTCGGATGAATGCAAGGCCACGCTAGATCTATGTCACGTATACGAGTCTACAATTTAACGTTGAATAGTTTTCGGGAGTTCGGCCGCTTTCTATAAAACTGTTTTCAGGAATTCGGGCTTTTGTGTATTTTCAGCGTTTTCGGGTTTCGGGGATTCGGGCTGACCCCTACCAGCCACATCCCACAATGCAATGCGCTAAGTAAGTAAGTCGAACACTTGGTCAAACGAAAATGAACTTTAATTAGATTGAAAATTAAAATATATGCATACATCTTAAGAAATGGTTTAATCAGTTATATTATATATATAAAAATGCTACCTACCAGGAACATCCCACAATGCAAAGTGCTAAGTAAGTAAGTAAAACGAACACTTATATTACAAACACTTATAATTATTACAAACACAACTGAATTTTGTTTATATCTAACGGAATAAACCATATCTTAAGATGTATGCATATATTTTAATTTTCAATCTAATTGAAGTTCATTTTCGTTTGACTTCAAGTGTTCGACTTACTTACTTAGCGCATTGTATTGTGGGTTGTGGCTGGTTGGCAGCGGCGCTGTACTGGAGCGAAGTCGGTGGCAACCATATTGATTATATAGGAGGCACTCAGTCTTCGCAATTAGCAACAGTTTTACAGAAAGCGACCGAACTCTCGAAAACTATTCAAAGTTAAATTGTAAACTCTTATACTTGACATAGACCTAGCATGGCCTTGATGTATCTCTATATACTGCCTATTCGTCTGTTTATTTGTAATTTTAGGCTAAAATCGATTTCGGGATCCGGCCGAAATTTGTTTAGGGGATTCGGGCTGCACCCTGTTACTGAATGTCGCAAAATTTCACCTGATGATACGTAGAACCACAAGTATTCAAACATGCCTATTTCCATCTTCTGAAAACGATCCTGCAATTTTTCCAAAAAACAGGGATAGGCGCATTTGAATTCTTGTGCTTTTAGGTTTGGTTTCACCAGATGCAATTTTGTGAGATTTGGTAACAGTCCCCAAAAATGGCCCAGTACCCAAAATTTGGAGAACATGTAGATGATTGTGAATAGGTAATGGAAAAGACAATTTGACACTAACTACAGTTTGTTTCCAACATGTTTGGGTATTGTTTTGGCAAAACACATGTTGGCGTGAGCAGATTTTTTAAAACTTTTCTTTAGGGTTGTTAAACGGAAATCAGAATTCCTATTATTGTTTTTGAAAACGATTATCGATTTCTTATATTTACAAACGATAATCGAATTTAGTCTTTGTATCATTTTCATAGTGAAAATTAAAAAAAATACCAGACAAAATTAAACTGTTTAATTTGTTTGCAAACTTGCCCTACCTAGGTCCATAATTGTGCAACCTGGCTATATTCGAAATTCAAGGTGACCATGTATAACAAGAGGTCTCACCGTAACACTAGCATCATTGATGCACAAGTAAACCCTTCTTCCATTTAACTAGGCTTATTAGTGTTGATGTGTGACCTCTTGTAATACATAGTCCCCTTGAATTTGGGTCTGTAGGGATGTATGTTATTAATACTAGGGACCCCGATAGTGCGTGTTTGCCGCTTGTTTGTTAACGAATACATTTATTGTGTAATTGATGTCAATAGCTTAGTCGACCGGTCGTTAAGTGGGCATTATAGCTAGGTTAATAGTTAATAGCTTGACAATAAACAATTCGGTGTCGACCCTGCTTTGCTTGCCCGTATGTTACATTACGTAATGCATTAAGTAACTTGCATTATATTATAATTTATAATATGTTTCTATGAAGGCCAAAAAACGATAATCGGTTTAATATCGGATTTCTACAATCGATAATCGGTTTGCCAAAAAAAAACGATATTAACAACCCTACTTTTCTTTATGTATGTTAGAAATGCAGCACTTAATTTCTTTTTTTCTTTATCCAGTACTGTTTCCTAAATAAAATAGTTAACATAAAATATAATACAATGGTTTTCATTGGTAAATATAAACAGTTGCTATCACAATGCTTAATAGAGCAAAGAACAACTGTTGGTTAATTGTAGGGTTTGTCCAGTGGTTTACTTTGATGCAAGGCATGCTTTGTTTGCTGTGTGGCATTTTATGTTTAATATTGTAATTGCCCAAAATAAAATTGTAAATGAAGTATGATTATGTGTGTATAGATCTCTGAGCTGAGTCATGTCAACATCCCAGTTATGCTTATGCCAGATGACTTCAAGGCCTACACAAAAACTCGTGTTGATAACCATATGTTCAACAAGTGAGTATGATAAACAGAGTCCATCTCTTAATTATTTCAAATTTGCCTATTGCATAAAGTAGCCATCAGACTAAGAGTGACTGTAGTTTGTAGCAGTGGCTGGTTAAGCAAGTGATTCTGATGGGCTGTTTTCTTTGTAAAATTATATTTAAAGCATTTATAGAAGTTTACATACATGTACATTAATTATTATGGGCTTGTCAAGCTGTAAAATATTGTGAAGCAAAAATTATATGATGTATATGGCAGTGAGTTTTAACTGGGGTTCCAAGGAGGCTATAGATTCCACCAGCATCAGCCAAGGGTTCCGTCGCAGTTCAGCGTAAAATTAAAAAGACCAAATTAATTCACAAAAGAATGAGCAATAAGCAGAATTTTTCAAAGCTTTCAGTCATTCTGGGTAGACACGATTCTACGTTAAAATAGTTAACATTGTTACATGATTATCCCACCATTACAAGTTACAGTTACATTTTATTTCTTGAGAAATTTGGATAGGTGACACACACTGGGTTCCTTGAGTAAATCAGTGCTTCGTGTACGGTTCTGTCGCTACAAAAAGGTTGAAACCACTGCTGTATGGTTTAAGTTTTTGAACATTGTGATTGTTGTAGAGAAAATATGCCAAGTCATTTCAAATTCAAGGAATATTGTCCCATAGTGTTTCGAAATCTGCGTGAAAGATTCAACATTGACGATGAGTCGTATCTGGTAAGTATGCAGTAACTGAGATGCAGACCTAGAATTCTGAAGCCACTGTAGGCTGTTCAGACAGAATTATTAAATTAAATTATATAATTCCTGTAAGATGATATTTATTAAAACACGGCAGGTATAGTAAGTAATTGAGGCTCATAAGTAATGTCATGAAATTTGTTTAATATAAAGTCTATACAGTAGTATAATATAGGGATTTACTTGTCATAGGTTCTGAGTCAATTATGAAAACATGGATTTAAAACTTGTGAAAGTAGTTTTTGTTAAGGTTTGTGAATGAGAACAGTAATGAAGACATAAAAGTTGGTTTGGAGGAGAATATATCTAGTGGTTCAAGCCCAATTTCATTAATCTAGGTGTGTGCAGGCCTATGTAGACCGTACTGTCGGATTGATTCAACTGTCTTGTTTTTGAGTATGGAGTTATGGTTTGCCTGCGATGTTGTAGAGGTCACTGACCAAGGACTGTCCACTGGATATGGAACTGAGTCGCAGCGGTGGAAGTAGGGCCCTTGTCTCATATGATAAGAAGCTATTTATTAAAACGATACAGAATGAACAAGTTGCCGAAATGCACCGGATACTCAAGGAATACCACCAGGTGAAGAAATCTTGCAGTTCTTTCAGATCTATTAGTTGTCATATTGGTTTTAGCTTTTATCCAACTTATGGTTCCTATTTATTGTGATAACAATTTCAGCTTTTATCCAAGTGAACTCGAATGTTGGCTAATTTGTCAACATTCTTCTCTGAGCTTTGACTGTACAGAAGCAGCTATTTGAGCAGAGCAACAAATCCTGGGATGCCCAGGACACTAATTTAGGTTGTCATTTAAGGACCAGGGGCCGTATGCATGAGACGAGAGTAGCTTATTCCCTAAATAGCGGTTACGCCCGGAGTAACTATTCCTGAATAAGCCTTGGCCGTTGTTGGCATGCATGACACCCATGTAGCCAGTGGATTAGTTATTCCGGGTGTAAACTGTGCGAGATAATGCATGTCTCAGGGTTTTCCCGCGCGAAAATACCCTCATTATTACACCATACGGAACCTGATGCGGCACTTTGAATGCAACATCGTCAGGTATTTCATCAAATGTTAGCATTTTGTGACGGCAAACGAAAAGCAATATAGAGTTCGTTGTTATTGAACGAGGCGAGCTCATTATGGCGCCTCTGAAACACTTTTAGACGTATAAAACTTCGTCGAATGCAGCGAATCACGACGTCCGCCATCTTTGTTTATCACCGCTAAGCTAGGAATAGCGGACTTACACCTAGGGTAGACTCGGAGTAGTGTTATTCCCAGCGTAAGGCACTAAGCGTGTGACAAGCATGCCAAATTTACCCACTACTCCGGCGTAGGCCAGATTTAAGCTGGGAATAAGAGTTACACCCATCTCATGCATACGGCCCCTGAAACACAGCATGAGTGCTTCCACTAAATGTTACTGAAATTTCGTGTTCTGCTATGTAGTAATTCTGCTTAGGGCATAGCCGGGTACTGACCCGGATACCCGGAAATTCCGGGTATTGAAGACCCGGAAGACACCCGGACCCGGAGCTGAAAGGTCATCCGGGTCCGGGTGGGTAAATGTCAACTAACAGTAACATAATGTAATGACATCAGGAAGAGTAAGTTGCCTTGGCGACGGCCTTTGGCTATCCATGATCTGCCGGCATTTTATTTTGATTATTGAGAGTACCAGCAAGCCCCTCTCCCCTCCTCATTTCGCCTATGCCCCGACGATTTCCTTTGATGTTGAGAACTCCACCAAGTCCCTCTCCCCTCCTACTTTCGCCTAGACACCACAATTCCCTTTGATGTTGATAACTCCATCCAGTCCCTCTCCCCTCCTCCTTTCTCGCCTATGACAATTTCGTTTGATTGTTAAGAACTCCATCAAGTCCCTCTCCCCTCCTCTTTCGCCTATGCACCGACAATTTCCTTTGATTATAGAGAGCTCCAGCAAGTTCCTCTCCCCTCCTCCTTTCGACAATTCTCTTTGATTATTGAGAACGCCATCTAGAACGCCCTCTCTCCCACCCTTTTCGATCATTGCAGTTGTTTTCCTTTCCTTATTAAAATGTTCTGAAGTTGATTCATAGAGGGTAGAGTGGAGTTATTTTTTCGCGACATTGTGTTCGGATTAGAGATTTGAGATTACTTTTAGTTTTAATACCCGTACCCGGACCCGGCAGATTTTTATTCAAACTACCCGGACCCGGTACCCGGTTGAAAAATGGCACCCGGCTATGCCCTAATTCTGCTATATCAAGAAGTAACAAAATTTTCATGTACTTTGTTGTGTTATGTTAACCATTTTATGTTTCTGCTGTTTATTTTTTTAGCACATTGTTGAGCGTCACGCTGATACCCTGCTTCCGCAGTATCTCGGCATGTACAGGGTCACGATTAATGACTCCGAGACGTACCTTGTAGTCACTCGTAATGTCTTTAGCCCTAGGCTTAAAATTCACAGAAAATATGACCTTAAGGTTAGTCAATGCAGTTTTTTAAAACTTAATTCAGGTTATATTCAGCTGTAACTGCAGTCCATTTTTTAAACTTTAGACAGCAGTTGGGTTGTTTGTGTGACTCTTTAATGACTGCAAATATGATGTATCTGTTTAAAAACACTGGCAGATTGAGCAAGTGTGCTCTTACCTCCTTTTAAGGCTACCTTGAGAGCACTTGAGTTACAATGAGGGTTTAGTGTATTGGTGTGTTCTTAACCTAACTACATAATTTTGGGTCCATTTATTTTTATTTTTTTTATTTATTCCGGATATTTCTATAGCGCCTCTCGAAGTCAACTACTACTCAGAGGCGCTCCCGACTACAGCATTTGATACTGTGCCGGAATTTTCACGCCGAAGCGCCACGAGCAATTGCGAGTGAAGGACTTGCCCAAGGTCCGTACGCAGCGGCTAGAGTGGGATTCGAACCTGCAACCCTCCGGTCACAAGGCGTCGAACTTACCACTGAGCCACCAAGCCCCATAATGTGCTTCATTATGTCAGAATTTGCATTGTAAAGCTGTATGTTGCTTATGAAGACAGAAATAATAATTACATGTGAATTCTGTGTCCCAGGGTTCGACAGTTGCCCGACAGGCAAGCGAGAAGGAACGTGCGAAGGGTCTACCGACGTACAAAGACAATGACTTTCTCAGTGATGGTCGACTCATTCAGGTCGGAGAAGAGAAACGCAAGAAGTTGATGGAAACCATCCAAGCTGATACTGAAGTCAGTTCAGCTGAATTTCTTTGGTCATTTCCTTGTGTCTGATAGGATTTAATCATTTAGTAGAAGCAGCATAGAATACTTCTAAGCATAATATATGTATTGGAAAATTGATACGCTGTTCTGTAGCTACGTTTCAAAGTTCCTGAAACGTGTCTGCCTAAAAAGATGTAACTTAACATAGGTGGAGAATACTTCGTGAAGTGTTTTGGGACTAAGAGGAGTTTGGATTTTCAGTGAAACAATTGAATATTGAACTTGTGTGTTTTCATTCTGTTGTAAAACTTACCTAATGGCTGAATTGATTTCAAGCAACTTTATGCACCTTTTTGCATCACTGACCGTTTAATAGCTTTGTAAATATGTCAGTTTTAAGGATATACTGCTGAGTCTTCAGTGGACTATTTTTGTTGTGTAGATGTTATCTAGTCTTCACCTGATGGACTACAGTCTCTTGGTCGGAATACACGACTGCAATGCCACGGAACCGGATCGGAACGATTCTTTTGACAACGACGTGGAGAATGATGCTGATGAAGAGGAGGATGAAGATTCACCAGGATCTGGTAACGCCGGTGTGCCCACCCCTCCAGACAGTCCAATGGTCGTTTCTCCTCCACCGATCTTCACTGGAGAACTCGATCCAACCATCGAGCATTTTGCCATCAAATGCAGTGATCGTAAGTTCTAAGCGAGCATTTTTGGACAGCAGGTATGACTTGCTGTTGATTTTTAGGTGATTAATAAGCCTGCTGGACTGTCACTCTTTCAGTTATCAGATTGAATTCCTGGAGGGATGGTAAGTTATTTAACAATGCTTTCTAACTGACTGAACTATAACTGAGCCGAAATGACCAGTGCATGATTTAAGTCATTGATTTTCTCAGCCTTCTAAAACAAAAAGATGTAACTACTTCAATTTAGATGGTTACTGTTATGGACAGCATCTACTGATGGATCTAAGAGGTGACACAAGTAGGCCAGTTATCAGAAGCCAGTTGTATGCCAATATAAAAGTTGCTTGAGTAACTGCAGGAAGTATCTTCTGAATGTGCAATGCATAGACCAATTAAGTAACTTTCTGAGTTTGTCACCTTGAAAAGCCAGAGGTTCTTAGCGTTGCATCATTTATAGGCTATTTGGAAAAATTAGGTGAATGCTACATACATATCCATTATGGACAGGAAATGCTGCAGCCTCTCAGAGCGGTGAAATCAAAGTGTATCTGGAAAATTGTTTATTGCAGGTAGGCTGTAAGGAATTCTCTGCGTTCTGTCAGTTCTTTAATGTAAAAGCCTGTCTTGTGGTTTCTCTGACTTGTGTAAATTTCGACTGGACATCTCCAACTTACTACGATTCTTGACTGCAGTATCACTTGAAGCAAGCAGCAGTTGATGCCCTGTGTATGATGATAATGGCACCATTGAAGCTGTTAGGTTAGTTTGCTGTTGTTATGTTGACACACCAGACAGAGGTTGTCACAGGACATAAAACTAGTCCCCCTAAGAATGTTTCAGGTCTCAATCAATGGTCAGTTTGGTGGGAAGCCAAAATAAATCCGAGGTCAGTTAGTCCGTTTGAAACCAAACAAAGCAATCGGTGAGAGGAAGAGAACAGCCTACAGGAAAATACAGTATGAAACAAGGTGGTGTAAATTGTGATGTAAAGGTCAGCGCTGACTCACTGAAATGGATGAGGTTAAACCATGATGAATGTAGATTATAATTATATACATATACATAAATTTGCCTTGTCACATACTCGCTTGATTAAATGTTTGTGCCCATTTCTAGAATGTCCTCGAACTGAAATCTACTTCATTGCCTTGATTGACATCCTGACTCATTATGGCGTGAAAAAGCGCACAGCACAGGCAGCCAAGACCGTGAAGCATGGTGCAGGAGCTGAAATTTCCACCGCCAAGCCAGACCAGTATGCACGTCGTCTGCTAGAGTTCATTGAAAAAATAATGGAATAGCAAGATCTACCACGTGTCATCATCAGTCAACTTTAAGTTGATGTGCTAGAGCGCATTCTTCTGCAGAGGTGACGCAGATGTTCCCGTTGATTTGGCAACCACCCAGAATGTTCCCATTTTGCATTTGCTCTGAGTGAAGACAAAGTTTTTATGTGGCTGATGTTGTAAACTGGATATATCTCATGACTGTAATCTTTATCCTGCCAGAATTACTTCTTGACCAGTGGTGTTAATTTCTTTTTGGACATTTTGTCTTGCAGAGCAAATTTTTGCTGATATTTTTACTTACTCATTGCCATGTGCATCAGGAAGAATTGTCAAGAATTGTCAAAATATCCTGCCATTGGAATTTGAAAAGGAGGAAGAGCTGTGCTGTTTAGGCTTTTACATCCGTGTGTTTGCGGGCTAAATGCGTTACTATTTACCGTCTCGCAGTAACTGATGCTTCTGTCAAACGTGTTACGTTTAACAAACTGCATAGCATCACAAACTGTTATCTTTGAATATTTAAGTGCATGTGTGAAACTGTAACTGTATGTGCGTGTCTGTATGCTAATTGGCCAGGTTTGGTTGTACGTGTTAGTAGGTCAGATTATTTATGGCTGTGCAAGTCTGTTATATTGCTAAGCTCAGAAATTTCTTGTTCTTTAATTTTTGCTGTTGGATGTGGCATTGTCCGTGGATCTTATGAAACTGTTGAATTCGTTGGTTTGTGGCAATTTATGATGCTCATTGAAATACAGTTAAAAACTTGAAGGGTATTGGTGATGGATTTTAAGCTATGACTGATGCACCGATAGGCAAATGCATGCAGATGGCCAGATTGACTATTCTGAAATTGGCTTTAGGATTGTCTAGGTTTTTTATAGACAGTTTCCTGTGTGGCATAACTTTAGTTTCTACACACTGAAATAGATCTAGTTGACTTCGGTTTAAAAGTTTGTGTTGGTTGTAGTGTCTGAGTTGTTACTTATGTGAAAGAAGAGTTAACTAAGTTAGTATAATTGAGAAGACCCTTATGGCAGTTTCTGTGATGAACTTTACTTGCCAAGATAATTTCAACAAGTCCGGTTTATTTTCTTTTATTTTGAGGCCAGAGCTCAAATTCTTTTTAAAGGTGTGATAAATTCTTTTAAGCTTGTAGTTGTTGCAGCTGTGGTTGTGTCTTCTTTTGAGTTTTCGTGATAGCTGAGGTAATCAAAGGCAACACTAGTTGTATGGTATCAGCAGATTCATCATTATAGCAACTCCTGGAGACCCTCTCATAAGCAGTTTACCAAAGTGGAAATCACAGTTTTTATGTGGTTTGTGATTGAATTTTGTTTAAATGACAAGGTAAATTTCACCGATATTCTGTGTGTTTTGAGAGGGTTTTTAAACATGCTCTGTCAATATCCAAATAGGTACATGAACACATCCATGTATTAATAATTGCTTGACTATTGCTCTAATAAATGTACAGTAAAGAACCATATTTCACTAATTTTTTTACTTATTTGTATGATTCTAAGTTATTTACGCCTTCCTTCCACTGGCTATTTAAATTTCTTGTCAAAATGACTAAATCAGATGGTAAACCCAGATAAAGTGAGGTTAACCTTTTCTTTGTGCTGCCTAAGTCATCATCGTTGAACATGAATCCCAATGCATCAATTTGAAAATTGTTTTTCTGGTTAGTGAATGAAAGGCTGTCCAGTTATTGGATGCACTTTGCTCTTTAGCTGACAATTCCTTCAGACAATTACTGCTCTTAGAACATCCTTTGAAGTCTGTTGTTACAGGAGATGTCTGCCTCGGATGTGGTAGGCATCTGTTAGTATCCGAAGTCATATGCTGGATTTATCATGAATGATCGAACACAAGTTGTTGGCTTAGGGTCGTCATTGTGTTGGGCCTTGAGAAGCCAGCGGCAGTTGTCCATTGTGCTCACAATCTTACCCATGTAGCATTGTGTGTTTTTGGTCATGGCAACAATTTCTCTTTATCTTCCCCTTCCTTGATCTGTTTTATAATTTGCAAATTCTTCTTCCTCAGCGTAGAGACAGTTTGCTTTTGACACGGTGGGCTGTGCAAGCTGTTTAGATATCTCACACAGGTGATGTGCAGAAACTCCATAAATTATCGTTTAATCAATGACTGCCATCATATGAATCATGATCATAGTGTAACTGTGAAATATGAGCGTTTTCATCATGGCTTCTGTATTAGCTGTTAGGGATTATTGAACTTTGGTGTTAATAATATTCATTCATTGTTACAATCTAAAACGGTGTATTTGTTTGTAGTTTACGCGGTGACAAAGAATTTTTTATTTATTATATTTTCTTCCAATTACAGTTGTTGAACTGCTTTGTCATGTGTAGATGAAATTATTGAACAGGTCCAGTGACTTGTTGAGGTTGAACCACAGCGTTGATTGCATGACAGAAAGTGTTTGCTCATGATTTACGACGATATTCTAGCATAGAAATTTGCTGAAGTTATTAATCCATGAACTTCTGATTTAAAAATGATTCTTGGACACGTCACATTAGATTCAAACATATGAAACAGCAAACTTATATACCTATGCAGCAAACAAGTTATCTGGCTTGAGGCATTCTGTATGATTTACTTATTTTGTACTGATTTTAAAAATTCTAAAGGGACATTCTGTTTCAGTAAAATCAGATCTATATTGTCTGAAGTGTTGGCTTTATTTCAATGTGATGCCATTTGATGATGTCTAATATTACACAAGGAGATCACTACTTCTAAGAAAATATGACAGTTAAAATAATGTGACAACGGTAACTATTTGAAATGTTGCTTCAGAACATGTGCCACAATATTTATATGCCTGTTTAATTAATTACTGTTTCAGTCAATAGCTTTGTATAAGGCACTATTACAGTTAATAGCCTGTAAGGCTGTGAAGTTTGTTATTTTTTTAAATGGTATTTATAATTCTTGGCTCTAAAGTTTTTTAGGGTGTTAGGTAGTTGTGCATGTAGAATGCAAACTCATAGAATCACACAGAAATCAAACTCTCCAGATTAAGTGGTTACGTTAAGTTTTTGCTTTATGTAAAAAAAGTTTTTGCACAAACATCTTTCCAGGGCAGTAAAGCAAAATCTTAAATTGTCCCACAACTTAATTCTTCATAGATGGGAAGCAACTTGGATTCTGATGCTAACAGAACCATTTGGATTCGCACAGAAACCATATATTGTCACCGATGAGTTGTTGTTTTTAAGCTGATCATTTGTGCATTGTAACATGAACAAATTATTGAGTTAAAGTAAATTTTAGCACAACTGTGGCTATTGTTGAAATCTCACCCCGTTAGAGCTCAGTTGTCTTGAGGAATGCCTTCTTTATTGAGATGTAACCGTTTTCTGGCATAGGTTTCTGCCGGGCCAGTGATGGAGCACTTGTCATTGTCTTAACTTTGCTGAAATTTTGTACAGCTGTCTAACAAATGGAGTCAGCCTGTCATGTTTGTACTTGTTTCTATACTCTTATGATATTAGTAAATTCATTCTAATGAATGCTTTTGTAAAATTTTTACATCTACATATACCTGTGTGTAATACCTATGTACTGATGTACTAACACCTCAGTTTATTGTTGAATATAAGTATGGCTGTTGTAAACGATGTTCTTATTGTGTTTCATTTAACGCTAACATATATTGTATGAAGCTGTAGTTTGACCAATTTCTGAGTTTTCATATTTACACCGTACTCTGTTTTAATTGCTATTTTTGGATGAACCTAGTGTTTTTGTTGGATCCAATTAAATCTCTTGACTGGGAACAGGTTTGTGGCAGCCCACACCTGCTTCTGTTCATCATGGGAAGTAAACTGATTCTTTTCTCACCATGCATTTGTCAGCACCTGTACATCCATATTCCGGTTTATATATTCTTTAATTATATGGCATGTAATCTATGCTGCAGATGTCAGCATTTCGTATATATAGGTATGTATATTTGTGTATTTAAAATTGATATGCATGACATGTGCAAGCGTTGCTTTATGGAATATGGCTAGGAACTTTATTGCTGTCCTGTTTGTACATGTAAAAATCATGTGAAACATTTATAGATATGAAGATAAATTTTGGATGTTCACAGAGACTGACAGCTGGTTTTCTGACTAGGTCCTATTTTGGTATTAACCCGTGGATTGGTCTGGTATTAACCCGTGGATTGGACAGAAGTGATGCGAACTTTGTCTTGTGAGTCAGACTCTGCATGTTAGTGTGCATTAATACGAGTCTGCTATCTCTTGCCCTGCCTCTTAAAAACTGCAAACATTCATTTTGTTGGTATTTTACACAGAGCTAGTGATTCAGACTGTCGACTGCAAATCTAAAGTTACAGATTGAAGTCTTTGTCCAGACAGAATAATATTTAAGGGGTTCTGTTCCACCTGTGCTTGGAATACATGGATAAAACAGTTGGAGAGCAAGAGGAATGCCATTTGTGATCTGGCTAAGAAAATTAAGTCACCAATTAGGGAATGAGCGTATCTCAAATTACATCAGTAATAAATAATTGATTATAATAATTATTATGGCTTTATCAATATTTGTAGTGGATTCATTATTGTACTGTTCAGAGATGATTTTTGTTATGATGAATTTGTTTATTATGGAATTATGTATCATTCAGGCATTTGTGTTTCAGTTTCCACACTGCACTATAGCTGGATGCTGTTTGGTTTCTTTGGCAAAGCCCTTTTAGAAACGTTACTCAGAGCTAAGGTAAAAGACTGTATGGATGTTGTTGATGCGGACTATTCTCCAGTTCAGTTTCGTGGACAGTCTGTGCTGGTAGGTTGAATTCTCGTGAGATTGAAGGCTTCAGAAGAGCAAGAGGTCTCGTTTGATGTAAAACTTTCTTCCATGAATTTGGTCGATAAATTTTTGAATACTCTTCGTCAGCGCAGTCATTCTAATACAAGCTGCTAATTCAAGGTTTTTGTTGCACAGCTTGTATTTCCTCTAGTGTTGCTTAACGTCGGCATTGTCATTATAGTTTTTCTTACTTTGTTTATTGCCAGTACTTTCTAAACAAATATTTATATAATATTGCTTTCAGCAGTGATTGAGAATTAAATTACATGGTTTTTTGGAAGGCATTCAGAAATGTCTTGCAATTAAGCAGGTTTTTCAGTTGGCGCTATATAAATGCTTGATTATATCACAATTCACATTATCTGTGGAATTGTTTTCGTACCCTAGTCAAAGGAACGAATTAAGCTGGCTGAAAGGGAAGCAC
This sequence comes from Allolobophora icterica, assembly GCA_963556255.1. Lineage (NCBI taxonomy): Eukaryota > Metazoa > Annelida > Clitellata > Crassiclitellata > Lumbricidae > Allolobophora > Allolobophora icterica. The sequence continues at coordinate 74,071,888 of OY744602.1, read as the reverse complement.
TGATATGTGCATTTAAAAGCCTGATTAATCTGTATTTGAACAAGCACCATAGGTTTCGTTATACGATATTCAGAGCAAGGGTGGCGCCCAGATTTAAAGTTGTGGAAGAAATAGATGGGTATCTAGTATAATAATGAAGCATAGTTGGGTAACTTGCCAGTCCATTAAATTTCAACTGCATGCATCCCCAACTGAATCCTGAGCTGGCACCGAAACTGATCAAGTGACCTTCCCAAACTAGATTTGATATAACACCACGCTGCACAAGTGAATAAGCTAGTCTCATTTTGGGGGCTCTTGCATGAAACTGAAAATTTTCAGCAATTTATATTTACATTAAGTCCATTATGCGACTGATGAATCTGTCTCTCATGAGCAGCCTAGTGTTCAATTGATTGAACTTTCGTTTCCTGAACTTGTGTAGCTGAGTGCTTTTACGTGCAGTGACAGTTACGAAGCTCTTGCACAAGACTTGAGTCAGATGAGAATGCAGTCGTTATATGTTGTTCTTGTATTATTTGTGTCAATTATGTTGTTGTATAGCATTTAACGGTGTGTATATTTTGCATTATTGCCAACGTCCTAATGTAGAACAGTCTGGCTCGTCAATAAAGTCAGTCATTTTATTAGACTTTTGTCTTATTTGTGCAGTCTGTATAATTTTTATTGAATTCCGATTTCAAATAGGATTTGTATTTGCAAGTACTGAAGACGATTAAATCATTTCTCTGTCAGGAATCATTTATGAGAGTAGCCTACAGTTCTGATTCAAATTTTCAAATCTGAAAATAAGAGTGGATTTTTGAATAGTCGCATACATCAGTGGGAGTACTGCTGAGTAATTTGCATGGATTGGCTCTTTATAAATGTTTATTTAGATTAGATATCATCATAAGCATTGGCCGTTTGATGGGTGTCCGATTTCTCTGTGGAATCTGTGCGGCCGAGGGAGAGTGGATGGGGATCTTTGCTAGTCGGTCGCCCGTATCAGCCCTGTGTCACTATTCAATCGAGTTCTGAGGAGTGGGCTTCATGTGACGTAACTTTCCACGATAAACTTGGTTATCTTCTGCCGTTCCTCTGGAGTGCTGGTGGTTTCTTGAGTGTCTGCGTCTGTCACTGGTAAGTCGGGAGAAGAAGCCGTAACATATGGTACTCCGACCCTCAAGAACGATGACGACGGCCGTAGATTAGCGACATTATCACGATTCCAGCGTGTTCTTTTGCGATGGCGGCGTTCCCAAAAAACAGAATAGACAACAAATATTATTTACAAGAATGTACATGGTACAAGGTTTTCGCTTCCGTCATCGACCCATTGATTAAATCAAACAACATCCTATAGCAGACGCACTCGCATCTACCAAGAGACCAAAATCTTTTGAGAAATCAGTAGTAAGTAATCATGTGATGGTACTTAGGCCTAGGTCAGCATTAAGTTAATCTCAGCCTTTCTGGTGTTCTGATCCCCAGGTTCAGCAAACCCTTGTGTGAACTAATTGCTAGAATCATGAACTGATTGCTAGAATCATGAACTGATTGCTAGAATCATGAACTGATTGCTAGAATCATGAACTGATTGCTAGAATAATGAACCGATTGCTAGAATTGCAAGAATCATGAACTGATTGTTAGAACTGATTGCTAGAATCGAGAACTGATGGCTAGAATCACGAACTGGAACGCATTTATTAACACGTTCACCGCCGCCATATTTTTCCTCCCCACGCCACAGAAAAGTGGGAAAAAGTTTAAAAAGTGGTATATATATACACATACATACATACATACATCTATATATACATACATACATACACATGCACGTACATAAATACATATATACATACACACATACATACATACATATACATACATACATGTATGCACACGTACACATGTACATACATACCTACATGCACATGTACATACATACATACACACGTACATACATACATACATACATTCATACATACATACATACATACTACATACATACATACATACATACATACATACGACATACACACATACATACACACATACACACACATACATACACACATACATACACACATGCACAGTTTGCACACACACATACATACATACATACATACATGTATGTATGTATGTATACATATATGTATGTATGTATACATATGTATGTGTCTATACATGTATGCATGCATGTTTGTATGCATATGCATGTATGTATGTATGTATGTATGTATGTATGTATGTATGTATGTATGTATGCATGCATGTATGTATGTATGTATGTGAGTATGTACACACATGTATGTATGTACATGCATATCTGGATACACATGCATGTATGTATGTATGCATGTATGTATGTATGTACATGTGTAGGTTTGCATACATGTATGTATCACATGTATATGTATGTATGTATGTATGTGGTAGGCACGTGTGGATGAATCTATATGTATGCATGTATGTAGGTGTGTATGTATGTACGTGCGTATGTATATATGTATGTATGTACATACATGCATGTATGTATGTACATACATGTATGTATGTATGTACATACATGTATGTATGTATGTACATGCATATATCTATGTACATGCATATATGAATGTACATAAAACTAGTACGAGTTATCTCGTACTCGGCGCTATAGGTAAGAAAATTAAGTACGAGATATCTCGTACTAGGCGGTGAACGTGTTAAGCGCCAGTATCATGAACTAATTGCTACAATCATTAACTGATGGCTAGAATCGAGAACTAATTACTAGAATCGAGAACTGATTGCTACAGTCGAAAGTTGCTTGCTAGCATTAACTGATCGCTAGAATCGAGAAGTGATTGCTAGAAGCATGAACTGATTTCGAGAATCCTGAACCGATTGTTAGAATCGAGAAGTGATTGCAAGGATCGAGAACTGATTGCTAGAATCATTAACTGGTTGCTAGAATCATGAACTGATTGCTAGAATCTTGAACTGATTTCTAAAATCCTGAACTGATTGTTAGAATCATGAACTGATGGCTAGAATCATGATCTGATTGCTAGAATCATGAATTCATTGCTAGAATTGAGAACTGATTGCTGGAAGCATGAACTGATTGCTGGAATCAAAAACTGATTGCTAGAATCGAGAACTAATGGAACAAAGCAATCTAGGCTCAAAAATGGCATAAAGCTATAGAACACAGAAATCTAATCCAAATAGGGTGGGTGATGGGTAAGTGGGACAGACCACTAAAGTGGGACAGCTAAGCTAGTGAGGCTTACATGCGTATTATGTCCAATACATCCAAAATCTAAAAATACATAGTGTATGGCAATATACCCGACGTCATTAATATGTGCGTACACACGTTTTATTGGGGGTATTTAATGGCCTTTGGTTGTGCGTATAACATTCAATTTTCGAAAGTCAGTGAATTTGCGGTATTCATAATTTTGATAACATTAACTTGCTAAGGCCCTTGTCGACACTAACGATAAATAATTATATTGAATGCAATTTATGTTGAAATATACTGACGAAATGAATTACCAGCAACGGTTTTTATCACCAAATGTCAACATGCATTTACAGAGCCTGCTGGTGTATAGGTGTCCCACTTTAGCGACAGCTGTGTTGTCAAAGTGGGACAGCGATCTGCTGCTAAAGTGGGACAGCCTATTCCAGCTGAACTAAGCACTAGACTAGTGATTAAGTCGCCTACTCACATACTGACCAGCAAGGAACATGGCGAGTTTCTGAAAGAGAAGGTCAGTCGACATAAGCCCAGTCTTGTTGTCCTCGAGACCAAGGTCTTGGTCTCGAGTGCACTCGAGTTCGTTTTTAAAAGTCTTGGTCTTGGTCTTGGTCTTGGTCTTGAGGTTCAAGGTCTTGGTCTTGGTCTTGAGGTTCAAGGTCTTGGTCTTGGTCTTGGTCTTGAGGTTCAAGGTCTTGGTCTTGGTCTTGGTCTTGAGGTTTAAGGTCTTGACAACAAGACTGCATAAGCCTAAGAAAAACAAGGGGGGAGAGAACTTGAATGGCCCTACTTCTATTGGAAGCAAAGTAAAGAGACAGAAGAAAGAAAATGAAGTGACAGCTAAGCCGAAAAACAAGAAAGCAAAAAAGAAAGCTGCGACCGACTATAGGCCTACAAATGAGCCCTCCACTTGCTACGAGTGTAGTGTTGTCGAGAACAGTAAAGCCGACAAGAAACTCGCACAGTCTTGGATACAATGCAGCCGCTGTTTTCTGTGGTGCCACGAGCCATGTGTGGAGATAAATGGAATTTTAGATGATGATGATTTTTTTGTGCTCTCTGTGCGCAACAACTTACCTTCTAGCCTTCAGTTATCATTGACTATCTTTTTGTATGTTAACTAGGCCTATAGGCCTTTAAGTTTTTATGCTCATAGAGCCTATCAGTGTTGGACCACTTTAGTAGCAATAGTGGACCACTTTACCGTTTTCCGAAAAAATTGTAGATTGTCGTGCCTTCCTAAGCAACATCAAGTTATGGACCACTTTAATACCTATTTTGACCCACTTTAGTAGCTCCTGGAATCAGACACAGTCTAAACTGTCTGTATATGCATTTAGTTTGGTCTGTTTTAATATATCGACTCCACGACTGCACGCCATTCCCTTAAGTGTCCCACTTACCCATCACCAACCCTACCTGTTGATCTTTTCTGCTTGACCAGTTGGCTTTGTTTTCATGTTCACTTTGCTCTCTTCATTTTTGACTTCATTGATACTTTTGTCTGCTGAAAGAAAAGCTGTTGCCACTACAGTGAAAGACATGACACAGACAAGTCTTAGTTTGAAAATACCTGTTGATCTTCTGCTCTGTACTTCTGACCTTTACTTCTACTTCTGTGTTGACTTTGCTGATGTTGTCTGTCTGTTGAATGCTGTCGCTGCTAAATTGATACCCAGATATGAAACACATGAATCTTTGATATCTGTACCTGTGGGCCTAGCACTGGTGAATGTGATGGCTACACGCAGTGCATTTTTTAACATGTTGACTGGTGGGGAAATTCCCCACCAGCCCTCTTGAATTCCCCACCAGTCCTTTCCTTTTTCCCCACCAGTGAATTTTGCCCCTTTTAGTCCAACAATTATTTTTGTCATTTGTGTGACCTTATGTATATGATATACTGTAAATACAGACCACAGCAGACGTGAGATCTTTATAATTTATATTTCTTTGGTCACCAATAGTCTGCCACCGTAGACGTGAAATCTTTGAAACTAATATTTCTTTGGTCACCAGTAGTCTGCTCTTTGCTGTTATTTACGTCTTCGGTGTGTTGAAATTTCTAATTTTATCATTAGAAAGCGAAAACTAAACATAAACTAAAACCGTAAAACTGAATTTTGGTTAGTGGTTACGATAAGGCTAATCTCTATCTCTAGGGATTGGGATTTATCCAATTTACGCAACAATAAAATTGGTTAGATTACAAGCATGCCGAGTACAGAAAGAACCAAGAAACGCAAAGCAGATTTGCTTTTGGATAGCGCTAAGAAAATGTCAAAGGCTTTCAGATTTATTTGGCCAAACTCGACAGCAAACAATTACAACCAGTCTTCCAACAACCAATCAGGCAACAACAGTTAGGCCTACTCACTTATAACCTGTGCGAGTAAAGAACCAAGTCAATGGTTAACTGTTGCGAGTCAGGCAGCAAGCGAATGCGAATCGTCAATTGTAGCATATGATGTAGCAAATGCAGCAAGTCAATCGCCAATGATTTTTGTGAGTCTGGATGCTATATCCATCGTCAGGTAGGCCTAAGTCTTCAACACGTGTCAACGAACTTATTCAACTTACCGAAGCAGGTTTGTCAACTAGGCCTAGTCAACCGACAAGTTTGATATCAGTTAAGCGATGTAATGTTCAGAACAAAAGAAACAGTGTTTCTTTTTACAAAGGAATCAAACTAGACTTGAATAGTTTATTAAAGAACAACAACGAACTAGAGATATTTGACGCAACTAAAGATTCAAAGAAGCGTGTGCACGTGTCTTGTAAATTGTGTCGTCAGTACATGTATAGATGAGGCCAAAAAGTATTTGAGAAACGGCACTGTGCCCATCGCAATAGGTGTCAGAGCTAATGGTGAAGATCGTTTTAAGTTAATAGTAGATCATTTACAATCTGAAGCACACAATGCCTTTAAAGATCGAGATAAATTGCATAAGGAATGGGAGAAGGGAAACGATAGGCATCCTAGGCTTAAAATCTTAAAAAACTCATAAAGCCACGTATTTTTGTACATCGAAGAATAAGACGAATTTGCTGCATTCTGAGTTCAAAGATGCCAAAAAGTTTCCTCGACATCATGTAGTACGTTTCGCTCAGCATCAGGTACAATTGATGCGATAGCCTATTGAGTAACATTCATGGCTGCAAGGCTGTGTGGAATAAACTAGAGCAAAATGGGGACCGTAAAGATGAGAAGGCTGAAGCTCGAGATTTCACAAAGACTTGGAGTGACAGACAAATTTGGATATCTGCATTAATGGACGATATCTTGGATGTATACCAAACTATACATAAACAATTTATGCGAGATGATCTTGTCCTTTGTGACATACTGACATGCAGAGGTGGCGCTCTTAGGAAGCTTCAACTGATGAAGAATGGACCGTATCCAGGTAAAGGTAGCCTACTTGTTAAAACAGAAAATGGCTGTACTAAATGTTTCTCGTTTATTAGACAATCATATAATAATAATAAATACTAAATTAATATTAAATTAAATTATGACATTAAATAATAAATTAAATAATATAAAATATTATAATAAATAAATTATTATTAATTATTCCTGTGCCCCACAGCTCAGAAAGTTTTCTCTGATTCAGTGCTTTTTGACTTAAAATTACGCGCGAAAAATGCCCTATTTCAAAATTCCCCACCAGTGAAAATTTCTAAAAAAATCCTCTGGCTACACGCTGATGACTTCTGTGTAATACTGGCTTTGTCAGGATTTTGGCTTCTTTATGCTTTTGCAAGTTTTTTCTTCAGCTGAAAATAAGTTTCGCCCCTAAAGTGACAGTGGTATGAACAGGAATCTGAACTAGGGAAAGTAATTGCTACCACAGGAATCTGAACTACAGAAAGTAATTGCTGTTCTTCTCTGGCTTCTCACCATGATTGTCTAGGTGTTGGCTTTGCTTTATTGACGAATTTCATCAATTTTATTTATCTGTTGAGAAAACTTTTGCTGTGAGGCTGACACATATACACAAAAGAAATATTAATTTGAAAATACATGTACCTGTTGTTCATCTGTTCTGGATTTCTGATCCTTGTTTGATTCCTGCGTCCTTCGCATTTTATATTTTTACTTACTCGAAATAAATTCTTGCTCCTAGAATGACAAACATATCAGAGAAATCTTAATTTCAAAATACCTGTTGAATCTTGTTGATCTTCTGTTCTCTGGTGTGATGAACACTGCTCTGATGATGGTTTGGATTCAGTGCTTGGTTTCTTGTTGGATAAATAATGATTGTGTAGGTTATCGGCTGAAAAACTTCTGTGTTATACAGATGTGAAATAGAGAAATATTCATTTTAAAATATCTTTGACATAATCTTCAATCAGTTGTGCTTAGGTAGTCTTTGCTTAAAAATCGCCTTCTGCAAGGTTTTTATTTTCTGAAGAACATATACACCTAGAAGACTTTCTGATTAAATTCGAGGAAGGTAAATTTTAAAATAGTACCGTACCTAACTACTACCTATTGTTCTTCTCTGACTCTCATGATGCCGATGGCTTGCTTTAATGTTGGCTTTCTTGGTAATTTGTATTTTTTATATTGTTGAAAAACTGTCATCCCTAAAATGACATCCACATAGAAACATTATTTTAGTTTAAAATACCTATCAATCTTCTCTGGGCTTTGATGGTGGCTTAGTTATTTGGCATTATTGGTAGTTTGTTTATCTGCTGAAAAACTTATCATTAAACACATTCAACATAAGAGACAGAGAAAGCATAATTTGAAAAATACCTGTCAATCTTATCTGGGCTTTGAGGAAGGCTTAGTTTCGATTTTGGTCTTCTTGGTTTCTGTGTTTATCTGATGCAAAAAATCAATTAAAATGAATCAAATACATGCAACAAAAAAATCTTAATTTTAAAATTACCTGCCATTCTTCTCTGGGCTTTGACAAAGGCTTTGTTGTGATTGCTTGGTTTCTGTGCATATCTGCTGCAAAAAGTTAATTAAAATGAATCAAACATGTGAAACAAAAGATATTACGGTAGTTTTAAAATTACCTGCCATTCTTCTCTATGCTTTCAGGAAGGTTTTATTTTGATTTTGGTCTTCTTGGTTTCTGTGTTTATCTGCTGCAAAATATTTAATTAAAATGATTCAAATACATGCAACAAAGAAATCTTAATTTTAAAAATAACTCTCAATCTTCCTTGGGCTTTGAAGAAGACTTTGTTGTGAGTTTGGTATTCTTTGTTTCTGTGTTTAGCTGCTGCAAAAAATTAATGAAAATGAATCAAATACATGCAACAAAGAAATCTTAATTTTAAAATTACCTGCCAATCTTCTCTGGGCTTTGAGGAAGACTTTGTTGTGAGTTTGTTATTCTTGGTTTCTGTGTTTATCTGCTACAAAAAAATGAATTAAAATGAATCAAATACATGCAATGAAGAAATCTTAATTTTAAAATTACCTGCCAATAATCTCTGGGCTTTGAGGGAGACTTTGTTGTGAGTTTGTTCTTCTTGGTTTCTGTGTTTATCTGTTGCAAAAAAATTAATTAAAATGAATCAAATACATGCAATAAAGAAATCTTAATTTTAAAATTGCCTTCCAATCTTCTCTGGGCTTTGAGGAAGTTTTTTTGTGAGTTTGGTATTCTTCGTTTCTGTGTTGATCTGCTGCAAAAAAATTAATAAAATTAATCAAATACATGCAACGAAGAAATCTTAATTTTAAAATTACCTGTCAATCTTCTCTGGTCTTCGAGGAAGACTTTGTTGTGAGTTTGGTCTTCTTGGTTTCTGTATTTTCCATGTCAACTCAACACACTTTAGAAAAAAATGGACATTATCGTCTCCAATTTTGTTGAAATTTGGTATGGTGACAAACCACTACGAAAAACTCTCAAAACCATAACTTTTTATTTTTTGGTCAACTGATGTCCAAGATATGGATCAATGAACATTGACCAAAACGGACCGAATTTCGGTGACCACCAATGTTCAAACTGCTGTATCTCAACTTCTATTGCACCTAGAGACACAATTAAAATACCAAATTGAAGGTATTAAATGGCTCTATCTGGGCAAAGCACTCAGAAATGTTCATATTTAGTAACAAATTTTTTTGAGCAACTGTAACCTAGTGACACTGACCTAGGTCAGTTTGTCACCTCAGAATTTCATCAAATTTTTCCCATGCAAAGGTTTCATTGTTTTTAACAATTGGTGAAACCTTCAGAGTGGGCACTCTCATAGTTTTTTTACAGTGATTTTTTAAAGGTACAGTCGTGGTCGCGATTCACGACCATCATCGCAACTGTTGATATGCCATGAATGCTCAACTGCTGAATCCCAGCTGTTAACATGAATGATCTTTGTACAGTGTACTAACATTATCTCACACAACATGCTGAACAAAAATTAGGCTTACTTACATGCCTACTTATTTACTTATTTAGATGAAATCTTGTTTCGATTAGAATAGGTTTCATAGTCTTTCCTGTTATCTGAATGTTCGCATGACATAAATTACAATTTTATTGAACTTTTTTAAGTGAAAGACTTCTCCAGCAGCCTGGATAGTAGGATTGAATGTGCCTTGCAGTCTGTAGAGATAGACAACAAGACCACTATTAAACTCTCAGATATCAAGGGCTATATCACTGCAAAGTATGATGGGCATTGTTGGCTTGGCTGTGCTCTGCAAATATTTCTGGACACAGATGAGGTGGAAGTCAATTTTTTACACCCACATGGAACAGCTTGATCATATCGATATCCACATCCAACAGACATCCTAGTAATGTCATGCCAGGACATATTAACAACTGTTCAACCAACAACCGTAACTGGAAGAATGTCCTTGCTGACATCTGAGGAAACTATTGCAGCAAACCAGGCTCTTCAAAACAGTTCAGATCTATCGGGCAAGAAATTATGGTCACGAATCGCCACCTTGACTATACTTTTAAAAATAACTGTAGATAAACTATGAGAGTGCCCACTCTGAAATTTTCACCAATTGTTAAGAACAATGAAAGCTTTGCATGGGAAAAATTGGATAAAATTCTGAGGTGACAAACTGACCTAGGTCAGTGTCACTAGGTTACAGTTGCTCAACATTTTTTGTTACTAAATATGAACGTTTCCAAGTACTTTGCCCAGATAGAGCTATTTAATACCTTCAATTTGGTATTTTAATTGTGTCTCTAGGTGCACTAGAAGCTGAGATACAGCAGTTTGAACATCAGTGGTCAGCAAAAATCGGTCCGTTTTGGTCAATGTTCATTGACCCAAATCTCGGACATCGGTTGACCGAAAAATCAAAAATTTTGCTTTTGAAAGTTTTCCGTGATGGTTTATCACCATACCAAATTTTAACAAAATCGAAGATGGTGATGCACGATGACTGTGTTGATTTGACGTGGAATGCCCCTGCTACAAAAATTTAATTAAAATGAATCAAATACATGCAATGAAGAAATCTTAATTTTAAAATTACCTGCCAATCTTCTCTGGGCTTCGAGGAAGACTTTGTTGTGTTTGGTATTCTTGGTTTCTGTGTTTACCTGCTGCAAAAATTTAATTAAAATGAGTCAAATACATGCAACGAGGAAATCTTAATTTTAAAATTACCTGCCAATCTTCTCTGGGCTTCGAGGAAGACTTTGTTGTGAGTTTGGTATTCTTCATTTCTGTGTTTATCTGCTGCAAAAACTTAATCAAATTAATCAAATACATGGAACAAAGAAATCTTAATTTTAAAATTACCTACCAATCGTCTCTGGGCTTCGAGGAAGACTTTGTTGTGAGTTTGGTATTCTTCATTTCTGTGTTTATCTGCTGCAAAAACTTAATCAAATTAATCAAATACATGGAACAAAGAAATCTTAATTTTAAAATTACCCCTCAAATCTTCTCTGGGCTTCGAGGAAGACTTTGTTGTGAGTTTGGTCTTCTTGGTTTCTGTATTTATATGCTACAAAAATTTAATTAAAATGAATCAAATACATGCAATGAAGAAATCTTAATTTTAAGATTAGCTGTCAATCTTCTCTGGGCTTCGAGGAAGACTTTGTTGTGTTTGATATTCTTGGTTTTTGTGTTTATCTGCTGCAAATATTTAATTAAAATGAGTCAAATACATGCAACGAGGAAATCTTAATTTTAAAATTACTTGCCAATCTTCTCTGGGCTTCGAAGACTTTGTTGTGAGGTTGGTATTCTTGGTTTCTGTGTTTTTTTAACTGCTGCAAACAAATTAATTTAAATGAATCAAATGCATGCAACAAAGAAATCTTAATTTTAAAATTACAAGGGGCTTTGAGGAAGACTTTCTTGTGAGTTTGGTATTCTTCGTTTCTGTTTCTATCTCCTTAAAACTTTTAGGTGACTCAAATGCATGAACAAAGAAATCTTAATTTTAAAATTACTTGCCAATTTTCTCTGGACTTCGAGGAAGACTTTGTTGTGAGTTTGGTATCCTTGGTTTCTGTGCTTATCTGCTGCAAAAAGTTAATTAAAATGAATCAAACATGTGAAACAAAAAGATATTAATTTTAAAATTACCTGCCATTCTTGCCTGAGCTTTGAGAAAGGCTTTGTTGTGATTGCTTGGTTTCTGTGTTTATCTGCTGCAAAAAAGTTAATTAAAACGAATCAAACATGTGAAACAATAAGATACTAGTGTTAAAATTACCTGCCAATTTTCTCTACGCTTTGAGGAAGACTTTGTTATGAGTTTGGTCTTCTTGGTTTCTGTGTTTAGCTGCTGCAAAAAATTAATTAAAATGAATCAAATACATGCAACAAAGAAATCTTAATTTTAAAATTACCTGCCAATCTTCTCTGGGCTTTGAGGAAGACTTTGTTGTGAGTTTGGTATTCTTGGTTTCTGTTTCTATCTACTGAAAAACTTTAATTTAATTAAAGTAACTCAAATACACAAACAAAGAAACCCTAATTTAAAATTACCTGCCAGTCTTCTTAAGCTTTGAGTTAGGCTTTGTTGTGATTTTGGTCTTCTTGGTTTTTGGTTTTGTATTTTGCTGAAAAAACTGTCATCATTTAAATGCATTCAATATATGAGACAGAGAAACCATAATTTGAAAAACCTGTCAATCTTCTCTGCGCTTTGACTGAGGATGGCTTTGTTGTGATGTTGACCTTGATGTCTGTGCTAATCTCCTAAAAATTTCATTATAAAATGACTTCAATATATGAGAGGGAAAAATCTTATTAGAAAAATTCTTGCCAGTTTTCTCTGGGCTTTGATGATGGCTTTGTTGTGATTTTCCCTTTCGTGGTGTTTGTATATTTGTCTGTTGAAAAACTTTAACCCATGTGAGGAAGTCGAGATATGAATCAGATGAGACTTCTTCCCAGTATTTCGAATAAAAAAACGGTTATAATGTTTTACTTTATCGCTTACCTCGTTCAATTTCTTTTTCTAATTTAAGCTTCAGCTAAAAAGACTCGGAGAAACATAAACTAGTCAAACTCAGCGCTGCCAATATAATGATATAAATATATATTATATAAATAAAGATTTGAGAAGAAACCTTTGCAGTTTAATTTTCTGCAGGAAACCACGGTATAAATAATTACGCAACTGAATTGACGTCATCACGTGTTTGTTTCTGTTTTGACGTCACAAATCATTATAGCCAATCATGTTATTTGATTTATATCACGTGCAACAGAGACCTACATCATATCACAGTATAACGCATGGGCGGCGATCCCGGGGGGGTCGAGGGGGACAAGACCCCCCACCTTTAAGAGTGGGGGGGACACGCCATGCATCGGACCCCCCCAAATTTTGAAGAAACCCCAAAAAAGGTCATCAAATTTTTTCGTGGTAGAGTTAAGAAATTTGTTCGCGCGTGAGCGCGAAAAAATTTTTTGACCTTTTTTTGGACCAGATCAGTTCAAAACTCTTTTTTGACCAGATCAGTTCAAGAATGTCCCCCCCACCTGTCAAACAAGATCGCCGCCACTGGTATAACGTCACAAATCATTATAGCCAATCATGTTATTTGATTTATATCACGTGCAACAGAGACCTACATCATAATTATCACAGTATACTGTGATCATATTATCGTAATCTTAATCTCAAGTCGGATAGAGTCTGACTTATCTCGTTTATTTCGAACCTCGGATATATTATATCGAAACCTCGACGATGGTCTATCTCTTGAGATTCGATATAAATAAAAATATTGCTGTGTGTGGGAAACATTTACCCATTGATTAATGATTATTTTGCCACTTTTTTTCTCACACGTAGGCCTATATCCCCCATTGCTTCCAGCCTAAAATTGCCTCCAGAAATCTCATGACTCCATTTTATTGACAACAATGATGTAAAATTCTTCACGCCATAACCAAGAAACTTGAAGAAAGTATAATATAGGCCTGCAGAGGACAATGGATCAGCATTTTTGTCGCGCTCCCAGTCTCAGCCATTTAATTAACCCGCTACGGCTGAGGAACCAAATGATTCATGCAGCAGGCCGAGTTCCACTAAGTATCCCTCTCTGTCCTATGCCATCAACGACGGTCGCGATATAAGATTTGCCGTTGTTCTGCGCGTGGTTGTTAGCCATAAGACTGGCTCTGATAATTCTTTCAAGCCTCAAACGTAAAATCATCGATACATTGTGTCTGAGCTGTCACCGGCACATCCAAGCATCACTGTATCACTCATAATTTATCCTTAAATTAATTCACTGGCTGAGAATTCTACAAGCAGAGAAGCTCAAGCTAACAAAGAAACCAGTTCTCTTCTGTCGTTTCACGCGCTCAATCGACCGAATTTAAGTTTAAGGCTAACGTAACTTAGGGAACCAGCGTAAAGGTAACCTGCTAACCGGAAGTAGACAGATCTGCTTATCCTAGCAACGCGTGTGTTGCTCCCTTCACAGGTTTGCGGTGGACGAACAGCATTTGAATCAGCGGAGGTGTAGCTTAAAGTCTAGAACAAGTTTTACCAATAAAGTGTAAGCTTTCTCTATTTTATTGAGCGAGTTAGTATAGGTTTTGCGCGATCTCTAAACTATGGTGCTTAGAGAAACGCACATGAAACGAAGTTTATACTAGTTTATGTGAGCGAACCATTCAAAGACTTTGCAACAGCCCATCTGGTGTTTGGGGGTTAAATTGATATAGCGCAGGTGATTCAGCTGTTCTTACGAATTGATATAGCGCCGGTGCAAAGCTGTTCTTACCGACGCGGCTTTTGTGTAGCGCTGATAAACTTTAGAGATCTACATTTACTTGTCATCGTCTTCCTCCATGACCAACGATCACCACCACATTCCCTATTACCACCACATTCACTATTACATTCATCTGTAGATTTATGTAGCAAAATTATTGAGATTGCTGGAAGATATGGTGAAAAACAACAGACTACATCATGATGCTATTCAGCAGGCAGCATAAAATGTTGGATATTTGTCGGTGATGGCAGCAGTTCAGGGAATTGAAAAGTAGGTCCCCTATGGTGAGTATATGGGAAAATGAGTCCATCATTCATACTTTCCACAATTTTTTAATACCTAAGTTCTTCCAGGTTAAGAAAACTAACTTTATTCACTGGCACTTGGCTAAAACGTAAAAAGTGATGTACCTGGTAGTGGTCCATTGCAATCATAAATAATTATCTGTTATTAATATTTACTCTGATCTGCCAAGTAATTCTGTGTTTTCCCTACATTGCTTTCTTCTATTGAACCAATGTAGGCATGTGTTTTTACAGATATGAATATATTTAGATATGTATTTAATATTTATGTATATATGTAGTATGTATGTGCTATGCATGCATGCTTGTATATATGATATCTCTGGTATTTATATAGCACCTTTCAGAGCCTAAAAATACTAATTGATAGAAGGAGCTAAAGATATAGCATTCTTAGTTCTCTGAAAGGTCATGGGTCAGACGTTGTCAAGTGCAGCCCACTGGACGTCAGCTCAGGAAGGAGGACGTGGTAAACTGGAATTCACTCCAACAAATGAGCTGATACTCAACAAAATCATTGGCTTCCTGGATGGCTTCTCATCTTCACAACCGGAAGAAAGCAAACTGACCTTCAAACAGCCTTTGACATGGATAACTGAAATGGGAGAGTCAGAGTTCTCTCATGGATACATGGAAAAGTAAGTTAAACGTAAAGCTTCAAACATTTAAAATTTCATTTACAGTACTAATGTGATATTGTTAACATTGTTATTTATTAACATGTTGACATCCGTCAGTCTCAGATTTCTGACAGTAGGAACTGATGATTAAGATGCTGAAGCTATCTATATAAACTCCAATATTACAGAAAATGAGTCTTTATGTTATAGTTCACCTTATGTGCTTTTTGTATTGTAAGCTCTGACTTCTCAGTACTGCCTTCAAATCCTTAGCTATCGCCAGATGCAAGTAAATGCTACTGACTTACTTACTTTGTTGCAGAGGAGATGAAATTGTATCGGATGCGGTGGACAAGCATGGTCATCCAGTTGTTGTGTTAAGGAAGAAGGGAACGAAGTTTCAGATATCAGTCATGTCACTGGAACAGATGGAAAATGTTATGAACAAGGCAGGATCTAGGAAGCTGACAGAAGCAAGACACTGTCTTGAAAGTACTTTGCCATTTTCTATCCTGTTATACATAGAGCAATACTAGTATTTCTCATTAAGGAGCAATATTAGTATTTCTGATTAAGTAGTTTTAACACTTTAACAACAAGCTGCATTTGTTTCCCAGTTACTTTTAGTACACTCTTAGCGTTAAAGTGTTAAACAAGACTTGTGCTTTTATTGCAGATAAATTCAAAGTTAAGTTTGAAATACTCATAGATATTTTAGTTCTGGCTCAACTGTTAAACTGGTTGCATAGTTTTTATCTTGACTGTTGTGAGATTATTAACTGGCTGAGATATTTAAACATATTATTTGTTTTATTTTTCTCAGCAAATCCTGATCCTGTGGCACTAATAGTTGGAGATCGATTTGCAACGGTTTCCGGTTCAGACGATGCAATTTATCGCTTCACTGAAGAAATAATGAGATCTCAGCCATCGAAGAAGACAGATGATGATGAAACAGCGGCTGGTCATGTCAAGAACGACGACTTGGAAGAAAAGAAAATAATACTAAGACTTGTGCTGCGGTTGAAAGATTTTGACGATAAGCTCATGCAAGAGGCTGTTAAAACAATCTCATCGTAAGTGTTATATTATCATGAACAGAACATAAGGCTGTAACTAGAATTGTAAGCATTTATAAAAAAAGGACGTAATATGCATCTTATAAATGTGATTTGTAGTTAAATTCTGATTATAGTCACTTGTTTAACAATATTATCTTGAATGCTGATTTAAATGGTTTCTGTTTGCACATAAAGGGAAGTCAAGCTAAGTCCACCAGATGTTGAAAGAGCTTTTGGGCTTCTGAAACGATTTTCAGGTGACAAGGAGGAGAAGCACATACTAAGGGAGATTTCATGGACTGAACGTAAGTGGCCTCCATTAGATCTGGTTTAGTATATCTTAGTTTTGGTTTGTGATTTTTATTCACTTGAAATCAAAAGACAATTTATCATGAAGCACTGTTTTCTGCACTTTAAAATAATATTTCTTGATGCACAAGGCAAGCATGTGAACTTATATCTAAAATTCACAATAATAATTTTCCATATTTGTAAATGGCTATAGCTTTAAGAAGTACTACTAACTTATCAAGAAATTCTTCAATGTTTTAATGCCTTCTAAAATTTTACAATCCAAAGCTTCATATCAAGACGTTAATTGTTAATTTTAATCGTGTCTATTTTATAGCTTATAGTGTAGCGTCTAAAAATGGTTGTCGTGCACCGTTTTGGAGACAGATCAACGGTGACATCAGTTACATCACTGTAAAGCCTTATGACTCGGATGTCATCTGCATAACAGCAAGCACCTATGGTTACTTTGTCAATGGTGTAAGTAGTGCATAAATAACATTGATGAATTTAAACAAACAGTCCTGGTGACAACTTCCTCATACATTGTATATCCTTATGCATGTGGATCGTGGGATCCAAGAGTTATGTGCCCATATGTAAAACTATGGAAACAATGCTGTGTGTAAGAGGCTAATAGATTGAATCTCAGTTGTGATAATGCTTCAGTGATTTATATCTTGGGACATGAAATAGTGTGACCCATTTTGGTTTACAAGAATGAGAGATTTGAAATTCGACAGTACCTAGAGAGGAGTTCCTTGTCTAAAGATGGTTTTTTGAGAAGTGGTTTAATGGTTGAGTTTTTGAAAAGCATAGGAAACATACGGATTGGTAGAGACAGGTTGATGATCTTGGTAATAATAGGAATGAAATGAGAAGTGTTGTCTTTAAGTAAGGATGTTGGGATTGGGTCACGTTCACATTGTTTGTTTTGAGAGGATGAATGATTTCAGCTTCTGCTTGTAGTAGGGTCAAAAGATTAAAAGATGCAGCAGGTAATGATGTATTTCTTCCAGGGTCCCAAGGCAACAAATGAACTGGATTTTGAAAAATATGGTGCATATTACAAGGATATTGTTGGACTGCTTCGTGAGAAAAACAGCCACTTTGCTACGATTATAGAAAAGCAGGTATGTTGCCTTTAGAAGTTTTGTCAAGTAATGTTGCTAATTGTAGGCCAAAAATAATGATAGAAAAATTAGTGTTTTGTAGTCTTGTTTCTATGACCAGTTTTAAAAGAACATTTTAATGTAAATGTTTTAGTATTTTATTGTAATTTTTTCTGCATGACTGAACCAATATCTAAAATGATGCAGTCATTTTTATAATATGTTCAGTTTAATCTTTAGATATTCATTTATGCACTTCTACCAGTAATTATAATTACATTAGTATTCCATTGACAATTAATTGTACCATGGTACAATGGCGAGCATTGTACTTAAATCTACATATGAGTTAAACTCAATTATTTGTTCACGTTACAACGCCTTAATGATCTGATTTTAAGCCTAATTAATGACAAGAATGAGTTTCTGTATGACTTCAAATGGTTCTTTGAGTGTCAGAGTACAATTGTTTCTCAACTATGTCAGAATTTTCTTAAGAGTCGGCAGTGTTTCTTTTCTTAAGTTTTCATTCTTTGATCCCAACATTATTTTGTAAAAGCAATTCATGTTTACTTGACTATTTTGATAATTTTTAAGGCGTGCATATGATTATGTGTGCATTTATTTTGAACTGGTACAAGTCTTGGAATTGTTGTTTTTGACCTCCTATTCACAACATTTTACTCTCGTAGGATGTCTTCAAGGCAAAGGACTCATCAAAGAATGACAAGATGGAGATTGTCAGCAGTGATTACCATGATGGAAATAGGGCTGATCGAGAGGACAGGCAATCGGACACTTTGCGAAAACAGAAATCAGATGACAAGTCAAAAGTGGAGAAGAAGAAAGAGCAGGATAAACGAAAACTTGAGCCATCTTTAAAGTGGAAAGCCCTGGAAGTGGATGAAAAGGGAAAGAAAGGAGACAAGCACATCAGAATAAAAACACCAAAGAAAGGAAACAGAGAACGGTTCGTGGTTCTTGTTCTCTTCTACTTTGTGCTGCTGCAGCTATAGTAGGGAACGTGTTTCCTCAAGGATTTCAAGGAGATGAGATTTCTCCTAAAATATTGACACGAGTTTAATTCATACAAGGTAAATTGTAGTGGAAAGGTAACAGCTGTAGAGAAGACGGTGAGCCTCCATAAAGGAGGTAAGAAATTGAAAACCACTGTAATTTGGGAGGTTACTGTAGACTAGAGTCTGTGTTTATGTAGCTTCGTGACTGAGATCATGCAGCTACAAGACTACGTGCACATGTGACTATGTGAATACTTGACTTTGTCACTGACTACAAGAGTACGTGATTACATGTGTACCTGATTGTAATCAGATTGTGTTTATGCAAGTCCACAGTTGCCCTTGCTGTTCTGTCTCTTGGCTGTGTCCCTTCCATTTTTGCGCCCATGCCTCCATAAGCTACTAACAAATGCTGACTTATGGTTAAGATGGTGCTCCAGATGCCATATCTGTACTTCTGCTTCTTCTCTGCATGGATCTCATCCGAACAAATTCATTGAAAAATGAGCAGGGTTGAGGCCATATGGTAACTGTAAAAAAACATGTACATTTAAATTTTGCATTTACCCATGAGTATATACCGGTAGATATCTGCTCTCAGACCACCCATATCATAATTCTCATTACGTGTTTTTATTTAATGCAACTACATTTTTTTTATTCTGGTGGATGTCATCATATTCTGGTTTGTTTTAAATTTCAGGCAGAGGTCAGCGCTTCAGAGTGATGGTGAGTCATCGTTTGACGAGAGTTCTTCTGAGAGTGATGAGGAAGAAGAATCGCTTGATCGGCGTCTGGATGCTTCCGCTGATCTCCCTTCCGACTACTGGCAAATCCAGAAACTTGTCAAATATCTCAAGGTCTTCAGCTGATTTATATATCTATACAAATTGAATTCATAGACACATGGGCGTATTTAGGGGGTTTACAGGTTCAAACCCCCCCCCCCCAAGTAAATTGCAAAATACAAAAACACTTAACTTTTCAAAACTGACCTGTACTCTGCGACCAGGCCCGGCCCTAGGGTGTGCGGGGCCCAAGGCAGCAAGTGATCAGCGGGGCCCAAGCAAAACATGGCATTGCGGAGTGGATTTCCTGCCAATACGGTATTGGCAATACCATATGCAAATCGAAATTAAATGGGTTAATGAAAAGAAAATATATATTGCAGCTGTCTTAGTAATTAGTTGTCCTGTGTCTTATCTCTGTATCCAAACCCAACCACTCTCTCTTCAGCCTTGTAGGATGATATATTGCGCGTGTCACCATCACCATCCTCCGCCTTTGAACCATGCAGAGAGAAACCCAAGCTATCTTTCAACAGCCAACACCTGTTTAACCTTTCAGACCGAGAGAGTATACGGTTTCCAGTACCTATGATTCTCTGGGCATTCGCCTTAGCTTGCTGACCCTAAGGTCAGGGTTGGCCGGCTCTATGTTGTTCCATAAGGCCTACTGCATGTGTTATTTCTATTAATTCTATAGTGCATCAACTGTGGGGTTTCTCGTCAACAGCCAGCACTTGCTGTTGCTTTCAAACTCAGAGAGTAAGGTTTTCAGTATCCATGATTCTCTTGGCAGTCACATCATGATTTCCAGAGGGGGGGTCACGCGACCCCCTTGACCTATGCTGCGGGTGCCCATGGCTACATAAGCTATCCCCAGTGACAGGAACAGTCAGAAGTATTCGAATGCTCGCTTTCCTAAAGCACCCTATCACATTCACGCGGCAGATTGACAGCCAGTATTGTTGCTACGCGACGTAAGCGTTGTCAGCGTTCAATCTCATCACAGTAAAAAATTATAACCAGCAGCGCGGGGCCCCTGAAAGCGCGGGGCCCAAGGCGGCTGCCTCGTTCGCCTTGCCCTAGGGCCGGACCTGTCTGCGACCCCCTGTTCAATGGATAACCCCTGAAATTGGAACCCCCGAAATTGGAAACCCCCTGAAATTGTTTCTTGGCTACACTTCTGCATAGACATCAGCCGTACTTCCGTTCTTATCAGTTGAAACTAGCTGTTAACTGCAGATACACTAAGATGTGTCACAGTGTTGGGAGTGAAAGCAATGTATCTTTGTGCTTCATGTAGTAAAATGTTATACTAACTCTGCTGCTGTATTTAGGGCACTGATTCTGTAAATCTAGATTAAGTGTGAGGCAATCTAGATTAAGTGTGAGGCAAAATATTATCACAAAAAAGACGCTGGCATGTTGGTGTGTTTTGCTGACAGGGCGGAAATCAAACGGCAACGATCATTGCTCTCTGCTCAATGAGAGATTTCAACCTGTCACAAGAGACGTCTCAGCTTGCCATAAGAGATGTTGGAGGACTCGAAGTTCTGATTAATCTTCTGGAAACGGAAGAACCAAAATGCAAAGTAACCAGTTGTTCATTTGTTGCTACAATGCAATTTGTCTGTTTAACAGAAAAATTGCTGCTGCTTTATGTTGTTGCAAATATTAGTATTTTATGTAATATGATAAAACAGCACATTTCTTAGTACTTATCTCAACATCTCAGTATTCTTACTAAATTGCTTGTTCATTATATGGATAGTGTAGTACCTGGCAATTGGAATCTGATTGTAGTAGTATTTTACATTTCTGCCATGGAAGTTTTTAGATGTTAACATATTCATAAAGCTTATGAAGTATAATAATTAATAAAGTGTATAAAGATACTGTTTGTATAGTATCCAGCATAATATTAACCTTGGGTAGGATGAATTTTTTTCAGATTGGATCACTCAAAATCCTTAAAGAGATCTCAAGGAATGTAAACATTCGTCGATCGATAGCGGATCTTGGAGGTCTTCAGATCATGGTGAAGATTTTGCGTGATCCAAATAAAGAACTGCGTGCCCTAGCAGCAGAAACCATTGCCAATGTTGCCAAGTTTCGACGCGCTTGTCGGGCGGTGAGACAGCATGGTGGAATAAAAAACCTTGTGAGTCTAAGCGGTTGATTGGTGTTGGGTAGCATGATGTGGTCTTGCAATAAGTTAGATGTCTGGTAATTATTATGTTAAGGTGTCTAATAATTATTATTATAATATGTTCTTTAACCATTGCAAATGAAGGAATTAAAATTATAGCACTGTTAACTGTGAGCATTCGATAGTGCAGTGGGTAGCATGTTGGACTGTCAATCGAGAGGTCAGAGGTTCAAATCCCCGCCAGGCAGAAATTTGGTTTCAGATTTCTGTTCCACCTGCACCCACCTAGCCAGCTCGGCTATAATGAGTACATTGATAGTACACTGTTGTTGGAAAGATCAGATGGTGAGGGAGATGACTGGCCATCCACCCTTGTGTGCTGAGGCTAAGAAAATGAAGTCGCTAACACTTCATACCCATCGTTGCCTCAGGGCTGGCTTAAGGGTCTGCTCTTCTTCTAACTGTGACCATGCCACTTGCTCCTATAGGCAGTGCAGCTCTTTTATTGGAAGAAATTTCGTGTTAACTCAGTTTTTTACCCTGGAACAAACATATGCACTTACTTACTTAGTACTTAGTACATATGCACATTAAAACTTAAATGACAAGAGTGTACTACGAGCTACTGGGAAATCAATGCAACTCGTCGTTAAGGTGTTAAGCACTTGGAATGAATTCTGCTAACCTTACTTGCAAACAGGTGGCGCTGCTTGACTGTTCACCAATGGGAAGCACCATGACGCCAGCACAAGAACAAGACGTTGAGGTTGCTCGGTGTGGAGCACTTGCTCTCTGGAGCTGCAGCAAGAGTGAGCGAAACAAGTTGGCAATGCGACGTGCAGGTGCCATTCCACTGTTGGCTCGACTGCTCAAGTCACAACACTCCAACATGCTCATTCCTGTTGTTGGAACTTTACAGGAATGTGCCTCTGAGGTATAGACAGTAGATAATCATTAAAAAGAACTTGATCTATTGGATCGTTTTATGAGCTTCACATATTAACATCAATAACTGCTAAAATACTACAGATAAAGGGTTAGAAATTTGTATTTAAATTTTCTTAATTTGAAGAAAACTACATATTTATGTATCTGTAAAAGATTAAGTAGTTTTTATACATGATTTGCGTAGTTCTTTATGATTGAAATTGATGAATTATGCATTCAAACCTATTGGCAACATTTCTATTTCAGATTGGACATGTGGAATTTCCTCACTTTAATTTTTGAAAATGATTACACTTATTAATTGTTTGATGTAACAGTGCAATTGTACACTGCAACAGATGTCAATAAGACTTGAATTTTATTACCAACCCTCAGGCGCATTAGTTGCTGTTAGTGGGTGAATGTATCAGAGTTACATGTACTTGTAGCCAAGCTATCGTTTGGCAATTCGTACGGAGGGAATGATTGAAGGACTGATACGGAACCTGAAGAGTGACAACCCAGAACTACAGATGCACTGTGCAAGTGCCATCTTCAAAGTATGTCTATCTCCATCTTCTCTCTTCCTTAGCAGAAACTAAATGTAGTGCAACCAGACAGCGACATAGCTAGGATATTTTGCGCCCGGGGATGAACTATGAATTTGGCGTCCCCTCGCTGGTTTTGTAAGTAATGAGGATATAACTGGATTTTTGGGGTGCCAAAATTAAATCCTATAAATGTACTTGTTTTGGATAAATTAGTTACAATTGCATCAAAATTAAGAGTAAAATTATTAATTTAACCCTCATTTTGGGACCCCTTTCCTTTGGTGCTCGGGAACAATTGTCCCCCCACACACCCTAGCTACGCCTCTGCAACCAGACATTATATAGCATCTTCAGAGCTTCATAAAGCAATTCTTTTACTTATATATCATATTTCTTCAGTGTTAATTTTTATCCTTTTATTATAATGAGTTTTGATTACGGTAGTAGGCCTATTACTACTTTCTACGTGAAGTAGAAATGATCTATCAGGGTGTGAAAATGTTACTCTTGCTGATTTTGTTATTGTTATTACTGTGGCTGGCAGTGTGCCGAGGAGAAGGAGACACGTGACCTGATTCGCCACTATGGTGGTCTTGATCCTCTGGTGGACATCATCAGCAAAACGGACAACAAGGACCTTCTGGCTGCAGCCACTGGCGCCATCTGGAAGTGTGCCATTAGTCCAGAGAATGTCGTCAGGTTCCAGGCTCTCAAGACAATTGATTTACTTGTTGGACTCCTGCACAACCAGCCAGAAGAGGTTCGTCTACTCATCTATTCTTTGTTCTTATGAGTTAAGAGTTGGAATACTCCAGCAATAGAAAGGACAGTCATCTGCTCTAAACTGTTCTAGACTGATCTTATCATTTGTATAATATTATCCTTCATATTTCTTTTATCTATCTTATTATCTATCATATCATATTGTATCCGTTTTGACTGATCTAGTCTTGGTTTACCTTATCTTTCTTATCTTTTTTATTAGGATATCCTTATCTTAGAAGTCAGAAATTCTGAGTTACGTTAAAAATGTCACATCAATTCTCATTGTCAAAATTATATAATAGTAAATGGTAGGAAGGTAATGATCTAATTGCAGGTTTTGGTGAATGTCGTTGGAGCATTGGCTGAACTGGCTAAAGATCCAGTCAACCGAATGGCTATACGTAAAGCCAACGGCATACCACCACTGGTCAGTCTCTTGACGGGTACCAACCAAGCCTTGCTCGTCAATGTCACAAAGGCAGTTGGACACTGTGCTGAAGAACCTGATAACATGATGTGAGTAAGCCAATACCATGATCAACCAACCACCCGTTCTGATGGTGATGACAAATGGACTATTAAACATTATCTGCTGCCTGCCACATCATCTCTGTTTGCTTTCTTTCGCTATCTTCAATTACAGTTCTGACAATACGATTGACATTCTGATAGCTCAGCATAAAAGCTGCAATCATAAAACTTCATTCTTTTGGTGAATTTCTAATTTAGCTTAAACAGCTGAGGAGTTCGTGTGATTTAGTTTTTGTGTTACATGTAGTTCCAATCATTGAATAGATGGCTGTTGCCATTGATTGACCGAACGAATGCTGAATCAATTGATTTGTGGATGGATGAATGGACCAATAATTTAATCAATCCAACTAACTAATAGTCTGAAATAACTTGCAGAAAGTCCTTTACTGGTTTTAATATTTTATTACGTGAGAAGTAGGATAGCTGTAACAAATTGTAAGCAAGTGTTGTTATTCATGATAGAAAGGCCAGTTGATGATCTGATTGATTTTTAAGTTCTTGTTTTTATTTTAATTGACTTGCCAACAGCATAATAGACAAGCTTGATGGAGTGAGACTGCTCTGGTCATTGCTTAAGAATCAAAACCAAGACGTGCAGGCGAGTGCAGCCTGGGCTATCTGTCCCTGCATTGAAAATGCCAAGGTACATACTCTCTTCAGCATCTAGCCCAGTTATTGATAGGCTGAGCAATGTATGTGAGATTTAAAATATGCCTTCATGAGCATCATAAAATCTCTGATGCGACATGAATACAGCAAGAGTTCAAACAAACTTTACAAACATTATAATTAATGATATATGCTCTGTCAATATCTTTGTCAAGCAACCAGTTTTGAACTTGGCCAATGGCAAATTCAGAATTTATTAAATTTCAAAAATTAGTCAGTGAAATGTGTAGGACTTCTGTGTACATGTGCAGGTACTCGTACCAGTATAAGTTTTGATTACCATTTTCATTTAGTCTTTATCACGTTTTTATGTATCTCTGTGTTGCAAAAGGTCAATATGCCCAATTATTAGAATCCTGAATAGCAGTAGCCACTCCCTCTATGACTATGCATGTCTTAGCACATTCTACATAGTGTACACTTTAGCGATTGTGTCATTTATGTGCCTGCTCATAATTTCTTTTCTTCTTCTTACTTTTGTAGGATGCAGGAGAGATGGTGAGAAGTTTTGTTGGTGGTCTTGAACTGATTGTTGGCTTACTGAAGTCCGACAATAAGGAGGTTTTAGCAAGCGTTTGTGCAGCCATCGCGAACATTGCAAATGATGAAGAGAATCTGGCTGTTATCACCGATCACGGAGTGGTGCCTCTTTTAGCCCGACTTACTCCCACTGTAAGACATTTCCTTCAATTCAACAACATTGTTACAATGGTATCCTTAACAGACTCACTTAAATTGATCACTTATGCAGTCAACATTACTGTGTCTTATTATGCCTTTCATAGTTTTATCAAAACAAACTTTCTTGAAATTAGGTAACATTTCAGCCCAACATGACTTTGTTATGTTATGCCCTTCAACTTCAGGCTACCTGTCTAGAAGCTTTTCTATGCAGTTGTATGACACAAACAAGTTGCCTAAGTTGTTTCTTAGTCATTCAAACAGCAAAACAGTCCAGATTTTAGCATACTGTTTTACACAAGTTTATTCTTGTTACTTATATTTCTACATGACATGTTTTGAAGAGTGATGATAAACTGCGACGTCATTTGGCTGAAGCGATAGCACGATGTTGTAATTGGGGAAACAATCGAGTCATGTTTGGCAAAGAGGATGCAGTGCGCCCTCTGGTGAAATATCTGCGATCAAACGACGCAGCTGTACATCGTTCGACAGCAAAAGCGCTTCATCAGCTCTCGAGGGATCCAGACAACTGCATCGCCATGCACGAAGTTGGAGTTGTCAAGGTACTTATGACACAGAGTGGCAGAGTGGTTATCTCAGCTACCCATGCCTACATTTTACTTACTTAAAAACTTTGAATAAGTAGATGAGCAGTAAAATTTTGAGGCTATGGCATGGTTGTTGAGCAGATAACATGTGGCTTTTTCAGCTATTTATGTGACATGGGTTCTAATTCAAGGCTATGAATGTGAAGTCTACATAGATCATGTTGTCAAATTGCACAAAATCACAAAAGCTTCCTTCTTAATCTCGAGATTTCTACAGCACCTAAAAAGCAGAGTTGTGGGAACCAGATTATTCACAATTGCTCAGTCAAAACAAATTTGATAAGCAAGTAAGTTCAGATTTGGTTCCAGACAGGGCATATTTTAACTGTATAACTAGTGGGACAAATGTCCCAGTAGTCTTAGGATTTGTCCCAGTAGTCAGAGTGATTTGTCCCAGGCAATGTGTGTATAAAGTACAACTAGTGGGACAAATGTTGGAAGAATTTAAAGATTTGTCCCAGTAGTAAAATGAGAAAGGTATGACATTATTGTTGAATGACCCCTTGTTATTGGTTGGGAGACCCGACAAAAGTTGTAAAAGAGGGTGATGAAAAAAAAGGTCATCAACTTTTTTCGGAGATGAATTTCAAAAAAAGTCTAAAAGATGTGTTTGTGGAGATTCATTCCCAAAAAAAGTTCTTTGACCAGATCATGGCCGATTTTGTCCCAGTAGTCAAAATTCCTTAAAATATGCACTGGTTCCAGATCAAGATTCATGGGTCAAGGAGGCAAACAAACATATGGCTACAGTGGATAGAATTGGAGCAGTGAGAAGGGCAATGGAAAGAGGAAAAATCAGGATGGGATTGATGGAAAAGAGATGAAGGGACAAGACATGATAAATCTGAAAGAACAGATTGCATGGTGGAGTTCACAGGTTTGTAGCACAGGTGCTACAAAACTTACTGAACCAGGGTGTTGGGTTACAACAATTAGGTTTAGGATTTTGATAGCTTTCATAAAGCTTTATTCATTTGCTAATTTTCTGTTTCAGCCTCTTCTGGAACTTATTGGATCAACTGATCACAATTTGCAGGAAGCAGCTGCTGGATGTCTTTCAAACATTCGCCGACTGGCACTTGCCAACGAGAAAGCACGCACCAAGAAATGAAGATGAAAGGGCGTGCCAGTTAATCTGAAAGAACAACTGCACACACTACATTTCTAAACTTGTCACTTAGTCTGGCTCTGCTTATGTTGTGATAGACTTAAGAATGAAACTGTATATAGCCAGTAATACATTTGCCACCGTAATCGAAAATTTCTCATGTGAATTTATGTACAGGGATTTTAAATATTTTTTTATTTCTATCATGCAGAATCGATCAATCGTGATGATGGGCTGAGAAGAATCATACCACCTGATATGCTTGACTTTTATTTGAATGCTAGCATGTCTTTTTAAAGTGTTCTCTAGAGAACAATTAATAATTAAATCCATTTAATGTCTTACTGAAGTTATAAAATCTAAAAATTGTGACAGAGGTTCTGAAATATTGGTTCTAAGCTTAGTCTACAGCGCAGATCAGTTAAGATGAAAGTCAGAGAACCATTTTATTATTATCCAACTGACAACAGTAAAAGCAGCATGCCAACCTGAAACACCTTATGGCTCCGTGACTTACTCCAGCATATGATGCATACACATGGACGTATGTATTATGAGTACATAGCTGCTAACTGGAAATGATATTACGCAGTTCAGTTTATTCCACGTAAAGCTTGCAACGAAGGTTTTAAATAGAACAAAATTTTACAATACACATACTATGTGTGACGGGCATTACTTTCAGAATGCAACCAAAAGTAGCATTTTGTAGTGGAAGTGTTAGAGCGACGACTAATAATACAGAGGACTGGAAAGAAATGAAGAAAAGTTGATGAGTAATTATGATTTAGTTCAAGGACCTATTAATGTTACACAGGATTGGCAACTCTATTAAATGTTGATTGACAAGTTGGACACCTATGCACCTCACCAGATGTACAATTATTTTGCATGACTTTTAATTCCTGTATAAGTGTATATGGACCTACCTCAGCTTTTCCAAGTTCTAGGGTTATTTTGTGCATATTTAGAAAAATGAAAGTATAAAATTAAATGTAATCATAATAATGTACCTACTGCTCAGTGCAGCTACAATCTAATTGGCTGTATTCTGCTCTGCCAGCTGCTGGAGAGCTGTCAACTCCCTGCTTCATTGCAAGTTTCTTTCCCCACAAATCAAGCCGTTGTATGCTAGCGGCTAAAAATTCCTATGAACACTGTATAAATGTTGCCTTGCTCAAGGCTTAAGCCCCCTCAAACGAAAAGTCCTAGTTACATTGGTGTGCAGATGACACCCAACTCTGCATATCCTCCCCAAGCTCCTTTTCCACCTCCATTGCACAAATGCTCAACGTGGTTAACCCATTGACATATATATTAGGTGGAGACAGCATAGACCAGTACATTGCCTTCTAGATTTTGATGCCTGCACCTATTATGTTAATGAGCTCTGCCTGATATCGTGCATGGACGAAAGCTTAGTATCTGCCATCAACAATTAAGTGACCCGACCCACTGTGCAAGCACACACGACATATCGAGATGGTTTGTTATTATGAGCGTTACGTTCCCACCATGCATGACGTCACAGGCACGCAACATGCCAGGGTTCGATCGCTTATGCTGCTCGACCTTAAGATGAAAATGGATAGGACGAAACGTCGCTTATTACGAAATGAAAGCTAGGCATGTTTCCATGTCAATGCATTTTAATGTTAAATTATTCTCTTAAGACAAAACATACACGATGAAATATCAGTAATTACAAAAATGATTTTGGTTTTTGGTCCTGTGAATATAATTCAATACAAAGTCCTGCCAAGACAAAATGTTCACAAACACACAACAATTGCATATGTTGTAGTAAGGTTGTGAAGTTGCACTTCGTATATGCCTGCTTTAGTTTGACGTCATTGGTCTTTGATAGAATGATACTACTTGATTAACTCAATTAATGAGATAGCATACACATTTACAATTTGAATGAAAAAGGTCAAAACACATGTTCAAATTCACCATCGTTTACACTGTAATAAGTTTATAAATCATTCTTGATAATAACAACCTTTTATTCAAACAACTTACATAATTTAAGGTCCAAATTGTTTCATTTGTCATCATTGGAGTATTTTCTTGAGTAGCTTTTAAAAATACAAGGCATAAACTCTCCTTGAATGAAAAATATTTAGCAAAACCCTCTTTCAGAACGGATGCATATGGCAACAAAGAAATTGCAAAACATACAGAAAAATATGTGCTAATTATAATCCATCATTGGATCCTAAAAATATATCTGTTCATTCTGTGTTCCAATTCCTATTTCCAATATATTTACATGCAACAGATCAATCAGATAAAATCATTGTTATCAGAATATACATATATACCAGGTAGTTATAGCACAACTCTCTAAATGAAGGCCAAATATGTCAGAAAAGAAATCAGAGATTGGCAAATAAAACCAAAAGAACTGTCAAAAGATTCAAACAGTTCAAACTGAAGTTTTAAACAAAAAACACCAAGCCATCAAAAGAAGCCATAACCCGTTAGTCACCGGCTGATATCACTCTGACAGAAGCATAGTAACAAAGTGGGGATGATAAAGTAAATGTCATATGTTTGTACAGTCCAGAGTGGCTAATTAAGCACAGCCACTGTACCCTTTACTTAATTACAGCCTTTACTGATTATAGATGACAGAATATTTTAATCATCTAAAAACTACAATTATACTGAAACAAAATTTACATGATACAAGGGATGTTTAAATCCTACAAACAGATTTGTACTGCATCAGATATAAGAATATACAGTAGTTTGCATATCTTATACATGAATAATAAAATTGCAACAAAATTAATTTGCACGTACGTCATGATTCACATTACCCGAAAAATCTTGGGTAAAAAGAACAACTTCAGAACAAAGAATTTCTTATGCAAGTAAATTTACAAAAATTTAAATCATGTAAGTATTTTTAAAAGAAAACATGGAAAAGATCATTCAACACCAGATCTGATACTACACAAATTCAAACAGGCCAGGCTCAATTTCAGAAAATGTGTTGGTGAGACCTTGGCAGTCTTGACATAATTTACCCAAACGTCACTCACTCTGGGGCGGCGGGGCCTGTCACAAGATTTCAAAATACAAACAAGGAATAATCAGATCCCACTTAAGCAGATCTCTTACATTAATATACAAAAAATTATGCAGTTGCTATACGTCCCCACAGATAAAAGCTAGCATTATCCAATCAGATTTGATACAGACTTTGCACAGCTTTAACAACCGACAACCAAATTACACTGTAAATGATTCATTTGATACATAACTTAAAATCACCCAACCAACTTTCTTGAAGCTTTATATGTATTGTAACTCATATCAGGAATTGGCGCACGATGCTACAACCGGAAGTCCAAATGACCCAGTGGTGCCCTCTGGAGTGCCTGTTAGTATGGAGTTTGACTGTTGATCTCCGGGCTCAAGCCATTTGATGAACTAAAAGCAAAAACAAAATACCTCAGTTAGGCACTTCTTACAAATCAACAAAGTATTGATCATCTCATACATAAATGATCGACATCACACTGTAGCACAGTAACAATGTGTTGAGTAACTACAACACAGTATCCCTGTGATATAGTACCACTATGACACAGTATCCCTGTGATATAGTACCACTATGACACAGTATCCCTGTGACATAGTACCACTATACAGTTTGATACTGCTTCACAATGCTGATAATGCGTCACAGTGATGCTACTGTGTTACAGTGATACTGTGTCAGCACATCACTGGAACCAAACAATGACGGGACTAAAGCAATTAAAAGCATCATTTCCTTATTAAAAGCAACTTAGTAGTGCAGCTTATAAAGTCTGTGATAAAGTGCACATACTCAAATATCACACAACATTCCACAATTAATATGCCAACATTTCTGCATGCAGGAAATATTACAGAAATGCATAAATTAACAACATTTCTGTAATAACTTTGCATGCTTGCTACTAAAATCTGATCATGTCTTTCAATTTACTGGTTGTATGTTATTGGCAAATGTGCATCGTAGCTCAAGCGATCAGAGACTGAGAATGGGTGCATCACTGACCATGCTACAACTCAACTGTTCATACATTCTGAAAAGTAATGTCTGCTCTGAGCAAACATTCATGTGGCCAGATAAACTGTCCTGTGTCAAAGCACATTTAGTGTTCCATTTTGCCAGACAGTTTTGTCTCATCACTTCAGAAGTCCAAACTATTGTCTGGCTAGACAACTAACACCAATGAGCATCCTGGAAAACCAATGTCTGCTGTTCCTAGACATTACTCTTATGTATACACTTACACAGATTCTCTGCTGTTGACCAATATTTCCAGAAGATGATAAAAGAATTCTACTAAATTATTAAAAGCAGCTGAATAAAGCTTAAAATCAGCTCAAGTGATAGAAACTCATTCACATTTGGCCAGCACATACAAAGCTCATTGATTTAGCAAATCCAATTAGCATTCATTGCAATTACCACCCAAGTAACATGTAAACTGAAAAATTCCCAGCACCTAAAGTAAATGTAAAGTGATGGTAAAATTCATACAACTGTATTAAAACTGAAAAACTCTGCGCTAAACTGAATACCGATGTACAACACGGCATTTTGCTGTGACGCTGCATTTGGTCTGAGACAAAATTATTCACATCCTAGTCCGTTAACTTAAGCCTAATCTACTAGCATACAGAAAAGACACTGTAAGATACAATACCTGTAATATATAAATCATCCTCCATTTTAGCAGTGCACTGGACTCGTCCAACAACGACAGTAGGGTGTAAGTTAAGCCAATCAGCAAAGAAGGAGAGCTTAACAGCAAAGGAAAACTACGAAAGGCATGCCAGATATCACAGGCAAACAACATTCAAGATTTACAACAACCATCTCCAAACTTATAACAAACTTGGCTACAGAGGGCTTCCGAACAACGATCCCTGCACTGGAGTACACAGCGATCAAGACTACAGACTTGTAAGAATGTCAAGAAAATAGTAAACTAATGTTAATGTCAGAAAAATTGTGGACTGAAGCTTCAAAAGCAGTAATGAAAAAACACATCTAATAAAGCACAAGTAAAAGTCAAGAAACTGAAAATTAATCAGTATAACAAAAGTGGTGGACTTATTATTAATTAACTAACTGCTCATAACTGGTACATTTGTGATTATAAACAAGTAAACTTTGAATTGTGCTCAGTTTGTCAGAAAATCACACCACTTTATGCAGAGTCTTCTACATTTTCAGAAAGCACTGCAAAATGCACCCAGATTATATCCAATGCAACCAAGATTATATTTTGTTAGTTATTAACTACCACTGCTACCATGCATTGTTAATAGTTGCAGAGCAGGCTAAACCCAACCTCCTCAACTACAGTGTGTTAGTCAACAGGTATCTACTATTGTATCTATTAACCCAACCCAGTTGAGTACATAACCAGTTGAGTTGATAATATCTAACTACGTTCAACCTAAGCAAAGTGTTTTCTTTTCCAGTAGCAATTAACTTCAAATTTGCTGTACTAAGATGACTGTTTGTAAAACTGCAAGTTTTTAATTGTGTAAGAAAGATTATTGTAATTTTGGAATAAAAGTATTCTGATTAGAAATAGGCAGCTAAAGATTTTTAATGAAAAATAAGATAAACAAAAGAAAGGCACAAAAACTGACACACTGTCGTGAAAGAAATGAATATAAAGAACAGTCACGCGTATGACCCCTGTACAAAACAATCCTACAAAATGCCAATGCAAGAATTGAAGAACATTTACATAAGCACAAGAACACACAAGAGTAAAAAAGTCGAAAATGCAAACACTGGTTTATCAAATACGCATAAGCAAAATGTAAAAAATATACAACAGTTATGCTGACACACATTAAGTGTCAAAAAGTTATTTACACAAGTCATCCAAGAGTGTATTGTTATTATCACCACAAGTACTAGTACTGTATATACTGTAATTTTTACTTCGGTAAGTATTACTTGAATTATCTACGAGACTTAAGTTACCAGTACTGCTACTATTATAATAATTATTATTCATACTTCTATTATCAGAACACACATATTAGGTATTATGCACTTATGAAATGTTTGTCTATATTCAACAATGTACTGTCAGTAAAGTCTTACTACATTATTGTAGTTTTTGTGGCCCCTTGGCACAGTAAGTTAAATAAATGCTGCAGACTTCGTAAAATCATCACCACAACCATCTAATTTCATTTCACTTGGTCCTAGATCAACCACATAAATTATATGGGACTGCACGCATTTAGCTAAGTTAATGCCTCCATAAGATGCTCTATCCCTTGTTTCAAGCTAAAAGACTTGTTAAAAAGAACCTGATAGAGTAGACAGAAGTTATGAGAAACACGTTAACTACGGAGTTGAAATTCATAGCATTTCAAGCAAAGGAAAATTTTGAAGTAAGCTGTGGCTTAAACACTGATTCAGAAAGTCTGTAAACTGTCACCGCTGTTGCTTTCCTTTAAATTCAAAATGTAAAACTGTTCTAGTAAATTGGAGTATTTTAAAAGGTAAATGTCACTTTGAAGGAATTTTATCAGTTTCTAAATGGCCATTCATCATAGAACTCAATTCTAATAAAACAAAATTAAAGAAATTTATACCTAATTACATATAATATAAATGATATAGTTATATCTTAGTATTTTTTTTAGTACTTTGATAACAAATCTCTACTAAGATGGAAATACCACAATTCCACAGGTGGACCAAGACTAGGGCAATTAAGGATCCAAATTTTAATGGTACATTAGATTTAACAATAACGAAATAATCAACTTATAAATTGTTCCATGCAAGTGCAAAATATTCTTAAAGTAACAGCTGCATCGCAGGGAACAACGAAGGTTAGTAAACTAAAGCCAGAAATTAAAAGGCTGCCAAAGAGAAGGAGGTTACAACAAGCTGGGTTCAAAGTGGTGTTAATGTGGATGGGAATTAGATGCGGCAGAGCCAGTATAGCACGAATCATAGTACATGGTTCTGGGAGTCAGCGGAATATTGCGCAGGTCAGATGAGCTACAAGACAAAGAAATATACAGACAATGCAATGACTCCATCAATCACGTCATTCCTGCATCAGTTCCCTTTCACCTGTTCATTTACAGCAAATCAACTATTCACCCTCAGTCATAGCTATTATACTGTTTTATGTTGTATGTCAAGGTTGATGATTTACTCACTTGCGCTAAATGATGGAATTATTATGGACCTGCGCTTAATAATTTCACCCTTCAGTGTACTGTAAGTAAGTACTGCAATGGTGAAACCACACTGTTGTCTTTTTGGTTAAGAATTTTAATTAACCCAAGTTAAACACCATTTTTCATTCTTGCAGAACATTTCAATCACGTTGACTAAAAATTAAATCGTGGTTTCCACCATTGCAATAATAGTTGGAATTAGCCAATAGGAGCATACCGGTAACCCAATTTTCTTGTTTTCAGTTACCAGACCTGGAATTACAGCTGCTTCAAATTTTGCAATAGCTAAATATTTGCAGTTTAGGAAAGAGCTAATGACATAGGTTACCAAAGAGTATAGTCATGTAATGGCACGTATGCTCATTTACATACAAGTACTCTCACTGAATGGTAAGTGTTCTTACTTGGAGAAAATTACTCATTTTTAAACTTAATGAAAGTAACCTCATTTAGCATACTTAATTTAATCTCACAGAAAAGTATTCTCACTGATACAATGTGTCTCATTTAATTAAAAGTATACTCACTCAGTACTGGACAATATGGACAGATTTTACTTCTAACATTATCTGTAACACTAAAATCTGGAAGTTGAATAAAACTAGTAAAACTAAACAAAACCTCTATGCCTTATTCAAATAAATTAATTTTTAAAATGAACACCAGTAACAAAAAGGCAGATTACAAAAGATAGATTTACAAAAGTAAAACAAAATAAATATAAAATATGTGCTCAAATAAGGTTTCATGAAATACCAAGCACTAATTACAAACCATACAGTATTAAATGTCATTCTCTATAATCTATTTAATTATCTACGGATTTCTGAAATAGACTTATGACTTCAAAAACACTGACAAATGCCATGTAATAGGAATTGAAATGGAATAAAAAAATTGAAACACAGAAACATGATTTTACTACACTTATAACATAAACATCTGGCAAACTGGCTCGTCAGTCTTACCGTACTTATGAGCCAGCTTACTCTGATTAAAGGTTTGAGCTATCCTTGTCATAGTCACTATAAAGGACCTCACATGTCTCCCTAGTGGAACGGGAGGTGCATATTTACTGCATTTCTGCACTTCAAGTGGCAATGGACAAATCCAAAGGTCCAGGACACAGGGCCTTGACATTTTATTTCCTAGCTTATGCCTAAACCAAATAAAACTGCTTGATGACAAAGGCTCATGTGTGCAAATGATTTGCCAGGGTCAATGCAAGGAATCCACCCAGCAAGCACAAATTGCAACTGCTTGTTTACAGATCAAGTGCCTAAAAAAACAGACCATCATGTTGCACTATGGTCACTGTAAATTCAGGTAATTAAATTTCCTTTTAAAACTAGTCCTCATACATGGTTCTGGGGTTGAAAAGATTTCTCATTAATCGTAAACACAACAACATTGATACGAGAACAGGACAACCTTTCCCCACCGGTTACACGACCTTGCACACAAAAACATCAACAGCACAAGATGTAAAGGAATTCAAATCCCAGGGGAAACAGAAAAGCATTAGTAATCAGTCACCCTGCAGAAATTTCCATTCCAAGGTACAGAAGCCATGAGCAACAATTATTAATTGTTCACTCAAAAAGAATCAGGAAATTCAAGTTGCAATTAGCCAGTGGTGCAACCAAGCAGCAACAAATGAAGTAATAAATAAACAGACTACAGTATATTTAAAGTAATTTCCCAAACAAGTTGGCTACAGAGCATACGTCAAGAAATATAGTTATTATAAAATAATGGCAACAATCCAGTCTCTAAATGTATTAACAAATAATTACACCCTCAACATGAAGTACCTGGCAGTGGTATATAGTCATAAGGGAGAGAAATAAAAAAACACACAACATGGAGGGAATCAAAGGGAGACAAAACCTGAACATTACATAGATCAAAGTTCTACCTTATGAGGCAACATTCAACATCAAGAGCATATCAGAATCTGAATAAGTCCTACACAAAAGAAAAATTCATTGCATTTGGAGTATTTAATGCAAGATAATAACTCTTCATTTGTTGTGTATCAAAAGTAGTCTTCTCCTGCTTTGGGCTAAAGGACCTCAAAACTACATTTATACAAACTCTTCAAGAAGGTTATAAGACCTGTCATTTTGCCTGAGACTCAAAATTCATAATTCTGATTGTTTCTGGTGTCTGACGATTTCATATATTAACGATAAGTATTTTTAGAAATTAGTCAGACTACAGAAACATAGAAAGAGGTGAGCAAAAGCACAAAATCCAAGAAAGTTTACGATAATTAACACTTCTGACAGAAGGGTCAAACCTGATGAATTCAAACTTGATGAATTTAAGAGAAACACAAAATAGGTGTATGATGTAACAGCCAATATGAGCAAAACAACTATATAAGCAGGACAAAACAAGAAGCAACAAAAAGCATGAACAACTCTTGTACACTGGAGACTCGCTTACACACAGTCTGTATAAGCATGAATCCGCTTAACGAGCAGTTACACCACATCTCCCAATGATGCCTATTTAACAGGTGAGATGCGTCTATGCAGTACAGACGCTTCCTTCCTCTGTATCAGTCCGCATCAGCTCTGCACAGCTGCCTGATTTCGGGGCAACAGTCACTAGCTCATTGGCTTTTACCATTCAATCCAAACACTTTCATGTTTTGAAATAAAGCCTAGAAACAGTAGATATTAATTTACTAGAATTAACATAAACTGTCTGGTGTTAAATCATAATCACTTTCGCCCATAACCACACAGCAATGTGGCCTTTCAAAGTATTTGGACAAACTCATCTGTTAGCAGGCTACAGTAGAAGCGATTTCACATCAGAGAGCCACTGTCTTTGAGCTTTCTAGCCACCCTATGACTTACGTAAATCACACACTGTTGTATTTCAGTATGGCCCTCTTAAACCACGATCCGTTAACACTCGCTGTGCATAAACGAGTCTGCATCGAAAATTTCTGTTACTTGAATACATCTTCCAGTATAATCAATTACTTAAAGTTTCCTCTACAAGAAACACAGCTTAAGAAAAAGATATACCAATGCTGCCTCCATACAATGCAATTCTTAACAGATTCATAACAGTAACAGATTCTTATTTCATTTACTTAAGTATCAGTTTAGTCAATCTACACATTTTATGTATGTATCTATGAATGCATGAATGCATGCATGCATACATGTAAGTATGTATGCAAGTACCTACATATGTATAAAATGTATTGTATGTATTGTATGTATGTATGTAACTATGTATGCAGGTAAGCACATAAGAAAGTATGTAAGTGAAATTTGAACAGAGTTACAGCTGTATTCTTCTAAGACACAATCACCTCCAATGGGGGTTCTAACAATCAAAATCTCAATAATCTGATATCTCCCTCATGCTTTGATACACTGGCCCTGACCTCCAAGTTCTAGACTGAATCAATTATACAAGACATGAGCTAAAAAAATATCAAAATACGACTGACCTTTTTCCAACCTTCAGATGAATAATCAGAAAGACAAATCCAATCAGAATGCACAGTGATCCAACAACAAGATATGCTATGCCAAGGAATGGGTTTTTCCCTCCGAGCCATGACAACGTCGTTATGATCATACGTTTAGCACCATTGAACTGCACTGTCGGATAATCTGAAGCCACAATTCATATCCTATCGACGTGGAGTTTATAATAAATTTCAGCCACTAACTTACATAACTTTCATCATGAAAGCATACAAGATATAAATAAAAAGTAACAAGCAAGCTTTTCAGTGGTTCTAGATTTGCTTTCATATGTTGTAATCTGCAGTTATGATAAACATACTGCACTATTGGAATATTAAGCAGTAGATTACGGGAATTGAATTTTAAAACAGTGCTGCTAATTTCATGATAACTCTTGATACTTCAACTAATTAAGTAAAAAAAGCTTGTCATTGCTTGTGATGACTGACACCGAAAACTGCAAAAATATAAAAATATTAATAAAAAATTACTAACTGTAGTGGATCAAGAGAGTATAGTTTCCAGCTGGCAGGCCCTGACTGAAAGGACCCACAGCCTCTACACGACGATAGAGTTTCCGGAAAGTTGGTAAGGCAGCTGTTCTCATCCAGACCATTAGATCCTCATTCTCGTACCCATTGTTGTTAGGATTAGACACATCCAATTGATAAACTGGTTTTCGCCAGTTTGGAGGAGGCAAAGTATCGTTAAAAGCTAAAATAAAAAATTCAAAGTAAAAATTTTTCAGATTACCCAGAAAATTAAATTCCATAATTTCAGCACTACAAGTTGCATCTTTATTTAGCATGCAGTGAAGCAAAATGGCAAATATTTTGCAAAGTCAATACATAATTAGTCATATTCAAGTCGAAATCCGATGTGCTGAAGTTGGGTTGGAACACGAATAACTGTATTTGATAAAATCACCCATATAATGTTCACATACACATCACTTGGTCAATTCCATTAAAATAAAATTTCTTGCATTTTCTAACTTAAAAATACAGTACTTGTCATATTGCTTGATAGTTTGCAACGTATCACTGTAGTATTTTTATTGCACTCAATGGAGCCAAAGAAACCGTATAAAGAAACAACTATAATATATAAATTGCAGCATATAAGGGAGTTAAGAAAGTTTAGTTCATATGGGTTATTTTAACTGACATACAGTATTTCATAAAAATAATAATTGATAATTTTCATGAATATTCATCATGACGATGCTAACAACTGCACATAGCTGGTTTGTACACTTGCTGCAGTGGTGATGGATTGTATGTTGACACTTGACTGTCAAATGTTATGAAGCTAGGCTTATTAAATAACAAATTAAATTTCTAACTATGAGTAGCGTGTCTAAGTGCACACCTTCTTGTCGTAACAACTACAAAGAGGAAATAAGCATTACAGATACGTTGTTCGTGTCATTAAATTAAACCTACTTCCTGTATTTGGATACTTAGTGCTACACTGCATTTCTTTGTAATGGAAGTTAAACAACACACCACGTTAATAGCTTGGGTGATAATAATGCCACTTTGCACTGTGGCAAAACTATAATTGTTGGAAGTTTGTACAAATTTATTAAGGTAAATTTTGGTGTTGTGCAAAATGTAATTAATTTTGTTGTATAACCAATTTCACTTTAGGGGTCGTCCATTAATTATATCAACAAATTTTAGGCAGTTTTTGACCCCCTTCCCACCCCCTTGTCAACAACTGTCAAACATTCAAGAACCCCCTTAAAAAATTATGTCAAGAAATGTTTACCTCCCCCAACTAAAATAAAAAAAATAACAGTTTTGTTTCAGTTTAAAATAGCACAATAATAAATTAACAAAATTATATTACATTAAAACTTATCTTTAATATTAGCTAAATTCAGGAACGTAGCAAGCTAAAATATACCCTGTGAAGGGTTGTCAGATACATGGGTAGCCAAAGGACATGGAAAGAAGGAAAAAAGAGGACGCATTTAATGTTTCACTCCGGAGTCAGAGCCTCAGAGGGTCTCCTAAGTAACCAAGAAACGAAGTCACATTGAAACAGCCCTGTGCCAAGCGTAAATATAGCGCAACCACCCACCCCAAAGATCAGCTTAACCAATAACAACCAAATTTGTTATCTTGAATATTATATTTACTATAAATATGCTCAATCGACAATTTTTAAATAAGCCTGCACAGTTTCTCACCGTTTAATATTAACCACTGATTCAAAGAAAAATGTTCTTTCACTGAAGATAAGCTCAAAATATTAGATTTCGAACATAGATATCTAAAAGAACCCAGGATATTCCATTTAAGAGATTTGTAGCACATCTTCTCATTTAATTTGGGAACAATAAACAAGATAATTTGAAACGAAGAAAATATCGTGTTTGATTAAATTACAAACAAAACAGAAATAGATCATTCATAAAGACTTTCCGAATCTATGGTTGCTTTAAAAAAAATTAATTATTGTTGACGTCAATTTGTCTTGAACCCCCCTCCGGGCCCTCCCCCTTGTCAAGAATTGTCAAACTTTTTAAAACCCCCTCCCCCTATTTTGTTGACATATAATTAATGGACAACCCCTTATTGGACGTTCACCAGTGTTACTGGATTAAGTGGAATCACAAGTAAACTGGTAGTGCCATACTTCTTACGGAAACAACACCAAAAAGGGAAAAGAAGCAAGTCTAATATGTAAATGTGTCCACACTGTACAGGTTACCCGTATCTCAAAGTCCGTAATAGGTTTACCTCCGGCTAGGTCTCCATTAACGTGAACTGGATTCTTAAACTTCCTACTGCGATCTGTTGACCATGCAATGTTAGTGTTGTTCAGTCGAAGTTTAACACTGTTGTTGAAGAAAATTTGCAGTGTGTCTGACAAAAACGAGAATATCAGAATACAACAATTGAGGAATAACTTCAAACACAACACACTTGTCATCACTAAATATTAAAGATTTTCTGAAATGATTTAAACAAGTTTACTGTGACTATTTAGAAGATTAAAGTGAATTATTATAGAAAGCTTCATTTTCAACTATGGGTATAGTTGAAA
Organism: Allolobophora icterica; assembly: GCA_963556255.1. NCBI lineage: Eukaryota > Metazoa > Annelida > Clitellata > Crassiclitellata > Lumbricidae > Allolobophora > Allolobophora icterica. The sequence goes on along the minus strand of OY744602.1, from coordinate 74,030,462 downwards.
TTCCACAACAGGAACTACCAGTATTTAATAAACAAACTTTGTCAAAATGCAACTCACAAAACCACATGCCTTTAATCAAGTGTTAGAAATTATCTTAACAAATTCTAACTGTCATTGGTAAAAGATCATTGGTAAAATCAATGACTAAACGAAGTAGAGAAGCAATATACAAAGCAACCAGAAATAAACAAATTACATTAGCTACTGTATCACTGCAAAAACAATGATGAATGTGAGTTTGAGGACTGCCATCAGTCTACAAAAGCTTCATTGTCCACCCACGTTTCCAGACACACTAGAGTATCGAAACTGCACCACTGTAACCCTTAATCAGTAACAGAGAGAAATTGTGTGTGTGTGTGTGTGTGTGTGTGTGCGTGTGCGAGAGAGAGAGACAGACACACACAGAGACAGACAGACAGAGACAGACAGACAGACACACAGAAAAAGAGAGCTAGAGAGAAAGAGAGAGAGGAGAGACAGAGAGAGAGAGACAGAGAGAGACAAAGAGAGACAGAGACAGAGAGAGACAGACACTTCCTCTCAGAAGATGCTATGTAAATCTCAGAATATTTTCTCTGCAACTCCTGGGGCCGTATTCGTGAGACAAGCGTAACTCTTACTCCCAGCTTAAATCTGGCCTACGCCGGAGTAGTGGGTTAAATCGGTATTCATGAGACAGGCGTACCGCCTTACTCTGGGTGTAACGCTACTCCGAATCGACCTTAGGTGTAAGTCCGCTATTCCCAGCGTAGCGGCTATAAACAAAGATGGCGGCCGTCATAATTCGCCGCATTCGATGAGGTTTTAGATGTCAAAAAGTCTTTCAGAGGTGCCATAATTAGCTCGTATTGTTCACCGACAACGAACTTTATATTGCTTTTCGTTCTAGCTGTCACAAACTGCTAAGATTTGATGAGATGTCTGACGATGTTGCATTCGAAGTGCCGCGCATGGGTTGCTTACTGTGCCAGTACCATAGATTTTAACCAATCCTTGCAATTAGTTTATTTACACGTAATGTCAATTCTAAACACTGATTGTTTCTTAAATGTTTGAAGAAAAATATGTTCAATAAGCAGTGTTTTTTTATAGATTAAAAGGTTCCGGAACGGAACAATAAGTTCCGGAAAAAAGGTGCCGGAACGCCGTTCCGGCGCGTTCCGGCTGATAAAAGCACTGTGAATAAGTAAATGATAAAGCTCTAATTTATGTGCAAATACTAGTCATAAATAGTGTTGTTTTGTAAAAAAATTCCTTCCTGAAAATATGTAATAAAATGCATTGATTATTGCATAACTTCTACACACTTTCTTAGTGTAATTTCTAGAGTCTAGATTGTCACAAAACTGTCTGTATCCATAACTGTTGTAATGAGGCATAATTACAGTCACCACTATGAATCTCTGAGTTTCCCATGACTTATTTATTTACTGTACAACAACCAACACTGAAAAACATGTAGGCCTATTACTCTTATCGGAGAATATAAAAAAAATGCCGCTTTCAGAGCAACCTATTCAGAGGCGCTTCCAGAGTTACTTTAACCCACGCGTATTTTAATTTTACGTTTATGTTAAATACTAGCTGGATTACCCGGCGTTGCCCGGGGTTATAAGTTTCAATCCCTGCACCCCACCACCCCCACCCAACACCCACCCCCACAACCCCCCCAAACCCACCACCCCCACCCACCACCCCCACCCACCCCCACCCCCACCCAACACCCACCCCCCACAACCCCCCTCCCCCACCCCACCCCCACCACCCCCACCCCCAAGACCCCCACCCCCACCCCCATCCACCACCCCCCCCTACCCACCACCCCCACCACCCCCCACCCGCCGCCCCCACCGACCACCCCCTCCGCCACCCGCGCACCCTCCACCCCCCACCACCACCACCACCACCACCCCAAAATGACTTACCAACAATAAATTTCTCTTCGATGTTTGTTACACGTGCATGCATCCAATGCAGTAATCCTAATGTCACTGCAGGGACTGCATCCAATGCAGTAAGCCTAATGCAGGGACGGTAATTTTCCTATCGCTTGGGGCGATGTTTTGGCCGTTTTTCACCATGGTAGCGGTGAAAACGGGGGAAGCGAACCCCTCCACTGGGTGTCCGAAACCGAGGCGGACACAGTAGTGAAGGTTTCGAGTAAAAAGGTGCAAAATTGTAGAAGTTAAGCCCGGTCAAACAGACAGACAGACAGACAGACACACACACAGAAAGCTGGCTTTATTTATATAGATGATTCGTTTTGGTTTACGGCCGTCTTTTAATCTTTGTTTACTTCAGCTATCGGTAATGACCGCATATAAATACATATAAGCATGCACAAAAATCCATAACCACGCAAATCATGACGAGGGTTTTTCGCGCGGGGAAAAACCCAGCGTTTACGCCTGGGAATAGCTATTCCAACGGCTGCGCCTGTCTCATGAATATGGACCACGACTAAGTGCTATTCGGGGAATAGTTACTCCCGGCGTAGGCGCTACTCTTGGACTAGCTTAATCTTGTCTCATGAATACGGCCCCTGGTGAACACAAACAAATAACCAAGATAACAGCTCTTACCATTAAACAGGCTGTTTGCTATAGCCCCACATGGAGCATACATGGAGTAGGGTTTCCCTTTAAATGGACCGTCACACTCGTTCGTGTTGTTGTAATTCATAGATTGTCCAAGAAGCTGGTTGTCATCACGAGATTTCACATATCGCCGATGGTTTTGGTAGAAATTAGTCAAGCTATAGTACACATAGACTGGGGCCTGCAAGGCAAAAAATCCACAAAACAAACAGCTAGAAAGGTCAGGTCAGGTCATGCAGAAGGTTCTTTTGTCATCTTATGCTAAGTTGATCAAAGGTCAGGTCACATGGAAGATTCTTTCATCAGCTTAAGCTTAAAACCATAGCAACCCAATAAGAGAATGTTTTGACATTATGATGAGACAGTCATTAAACCTCCTACTTGCAGGCAAAAGTGATATTGTGCCTTGTGTGTAGCTTAGCAATAATATGCCACTTACTTGAATAGTATATTGTGCAAAATTAGTAGTAGTATATTGCTAGTATATTGTGCAAAATTTTAAAAAATTTCAACTTTTTCTGCAAAGCATTATCTGTTGTCAAGTTCCTGTTGTCTGCTAAACAGTTCATGTTGTCTGCTAAACAATGCTATTGATAATATATCTCTTCATCAGTCTCTTGCCTCTTCCATAATAGTATGGATTTGCACTAGCTGCTGTTGAACCAAACCTTTTTCAAGGCAAAAAAGCTGACCAAATTATGCCAAGTTCGTTAGCATTTGCATGCATTAATGCATTTGGCGATAAGGTTAATGATCAATTGATCATATTATAAACATTTGCAGACAACAGGAACTTGAAAACTGACGATGACTAAGCTACATACAAGGCACAATATCCGCAATCAAAATCTAAAGTAACTGGTGAACGTGAACAGCAAAGGTAACAGATTCATTTACATGCCTCTACTGAAAAGCCTCAAAGTGTGATCCTGAGTTTGAAACATCATTTTGCTGAGTTGGCATAAACATGACCAGATCAATTCAACAAAAGAAGCTGGTGCCTGAAGTAAGCTCACAACTTGCATTAGACATATTGAAGACTGACTGGGAGGTAGCTAACATGGTTTTCCAAGATCGGTCATCCACCCATGTACTACCCTGCCAGCATCATATCAACGAAACCAAGCGGCCATCCCTTCTCACATATGCCCTAGATGGCTGAAAGTCAAATGTGAAAAGCCTTACAACAAAGTCGGTAGGCAGTGTGAAAGTGACGCTGCAGATGCAAGGTTCTCTCGTGTTGTTCACCGTGTTGTTGGCCAGAATCTGTGCACAAGTTTCTGACCCATTGACAGACTTACAGTGAGTGTAATCAACCATCACCTCTCGTACCTAAAAGCAAAATCATACTTGTTAACATGATGCCAAGTGCTGTCTACACATGTATATTAAAACCACAATCACTTAGATTTCCCAAACTGATCCTAAGATGGTTAAAGTCACATTTCTACTACCAAACTAATAAGAATGCAAATTAATTGGATTAAATTAGAGGATCTGCAACTAAAAAATGCAAAAACAATGAATGGCTAAGCAGCAATCCTAACTGTGATTATACCAACTTTTACTCTCACAGTAATAATATGAACTTCCTGCTTCTGTAGCTCTTACAATCTTATAATTTTAACAATTGCCAATAAGAGACACAGTAATCTTAAACTGCAATCAATAAACTACGTATCTCTATGCACCTGCTGCCATAGTTTACCAAAATGTATCATATTTTAGTTCGCACACTAACAAAACTTATCCAGTAACACTGGTGAACGTCCAATAAAGTGAAATTGGTTATACAACAAAATTAATTACATTTGCACAACATCAAAAATATACCTTAATAAATTGGTACAAACTGCAACAATTATAGTTTTGCCACAATGCCAAATAGGATTATATGTAAGCAAAGTTATTACTAATAAAATATCTCAGAAGTAACCCAGAACAATATAATTTACATGCTACACTAAATATAGACATAGTTGTCCCTGCAAGGCACCTCTGTAACATTACATGCCACACTACTAGAAACACATCTCAACAATCATTCACTGGGATATCATTTCTATGCCGATGATGCTCCAAGATTTTACTTGACACTTTGTTTTGTCACTTATTTGTACAGCTATTGTACACTACCGTTGAGGAGCTGCAGTCTTGGATGGTGGTCGATACATGCCTCCCTTAATACATTGAAAACTGAATTTCTGCTACTGGACAATCCACAAAAACTGAAGAAATGTCTATGGCTTAAGTCTTTGAAACTTGGTGACTCACCTGATGCTGGTCATTAACTTGGGCATTGTTTTTTTACTCTACTATGTCTCTCAACAACTATGTAAATGATATTTGTAAGTCGTTGCATATTTACATTTGTGGTATATGCGAAATTAGGAGTACACTAAATTGAGCTATAAAAATGTTAAGTTTAACTATACTACACGTGTGGGTTTTCTTAAAAGAAAACCTCACCACATATCCACATTTTGTAATAGAGATTTATCAACTTTATTTCTAATCAAATATGTTCTGACTAATAACCAGACATTGATTAGTAAGATTAATTAAGAATATGAATTATCAAAAGTATCTCATACATTGTTGGATGTTATAAGAAAGGCAACTCCGAGTGGAATGAAAGCCACGCCGATGGCAAACATGAATGGAAGCACATTGGTGGCTGTCATAACAGGCTGCCATGCTGGTAACTTCTGCTGCTTAAACTTTGTATCTAGAACAGACCACATGTTTCTATTGCATAACAGTTTCAAGGCTTACTTTACTATACATAAATTTGTTCATATAATGAAGGCCCATTTGTAAAATTGATATGACTGAACCTACGGTAACTGATGATCATATGAGGAGGAAAACTGCATAACATATGAGTGACCATCTTACCATAATTCTCCATAATCAAGGCCAGTAAACAAGTAAGTCTTTAGGCAGCGAAGAGAAGCAGGTGTGATCCCCTCTAGAATCCTACTACGGACTGCAGGGGGAAGGTCAAACCCTATACCACCTACACAAAGCTGTATTTCAGAGGTACTCAGATGGAGCCTTATACAAATATCGATATACACTCACAGCACCTTATACATAAATGTTCTGAACTTCAAGACACCTCACAGTCATAATATATATAATCTAAGTTGAATTCATCTGATGATTTTTCAATAACTAAATTCACCAGGTACCTCTTTTGGCTTTTTCTGAAATCAGAAGGGTTTCTTAAGATATTCAGAAGAGTTAATAGCTAGAACAATGCAAGCAGAATATTTTGAGCATGACACTGCCACTGCATAGCACTACATTTACCAATTTCATTAATATATAATAAACTGCACTTAGGAACAGTTAGGCATCCATAATCAGCTCCAACTATCAGCATGCATAATTCTCACAAGTATGCAGATATATCCTGTTATATTTCATGCATAATTTCAAATTTTTATAAAAGATATAAACAAAATCTAAGCCAAAGGATATGAAGAAGCTGCCCAAATATTGGTTGCCTCCTTGCAGTCTCTATTCGGTTTTAACAGGTTTAAATCTGGATCATGAAGCTTTATTTCAGTAAAGTTCTGCAGAACTCCAGTAGATTATTTATTAAACCTAACAGTCATACACTACTTTATTGACTGATAACAAAAACACTAGAGCCACAACTAAATCTTCCCCCACCACCACCACCACCACCGCCCCTGACGACAACAATAAATAAAAAAAATAACCCGCTATCTGTTCCAAAGTCTCTCAGTAGCTTTGAAAGCTACCTGCTTTTCCAAGACACTTACATGTCAAATTGTAACAAAAACAAAAACAATAAATTATCCAAATCGGTTGCTAGTTTGTTATTAGTGTCGTGCCACGACGAAATCGGTGTCACGGTCATGCCTGTGATATGACGACCTTTTGACACGGTACAATCATACCGCGTAAGAGTTTGTCAAAATATAAACGTACACAAATAAGTCAAATTAATATTAACCCTCGACATACTAACAATAAGGTATCTGATATACCTTTAGGACGTCGAGAGACTGTCGTGTCTTCTTCGTCGCTAGTACTCGCCATTTTCTTCGACTGTTTACTATTTACACCATCGACTATATTTATAACGACAGATTCTTCATTTGATGACGAATGAAGTTGAACCATAGATATCTGGGTCATCATCCGAAAAGTGCAGAATTGATGTCCCATGAGGGTTTTTGACTTTTTTTCGATAATTTCTTCAGCTGTTTTGCCTACTCTTCAAAGAATGAACAGATTAACATTTCTCATAATTGTTGCAGCTGCTAGATTTTGGAAATTTAGAAAAAGATGTACTTAATGTATACAAAATATCATTTTTTCCTCTGTCCGACGCGCTGTACAATGCATTAAATTCAGCTTTTACGCAAATTTATGCCATTACAACCTGTAACAAAGGTATATTTTTTTAATTAATTAGTAGCTAGCATATGCAATAATGAAACATTTAGACTCATTTTCGTAATATTTATTTTCTTTTTGAGTCTATTTATACTTATCCATAGAAATAGGCATCATAGCCTAAAAGTTTTAGAGAACGTGCTTACTTACTAAAAGAATACATCAGGAACAAGGTGTAATTGTCACCTATTAATGGAATCACGCAGATTTGTGTTTAAATTCATGCTGTTTTAGTTTTAATTTCAGTTTGTGTGTTCCAAATTACAAGAAAAGTAGATCGAGTTTCTGTTTCATTGCCATCTAATAATAATCTTTTTTTCTTTATTAATTCAAAACGACAAATGCAGTAGGATTACATTGAGACATGACAGCTAGTACGATCATCAATATTTTAACTAAACACACGTTATGGTGTTGTATTTCCTGGTTTAGGTAGATTACAACATTGATAACTTATTTTATTTACCGCTTTTGTTGAACTGATTGAAATTACTTATCTGAGTAAGCATGAATTCATGTGAAAATTGTTTGGCGGCTGTTATAAATTTCAACATTATGTCATAACCATCCGTGGTTGTTTTTCATCATTACCATCCATATACATAAGATTTCTACTATTTTTTCATCTTGTCACGGATGGCAATGACGCATTGCTAAGACTGAATTAAATGTATTTTTTAAAACGTCATTACCATCCCTGTGTGAATTGTTTGATATAAATAAAAATTGCAAGTAATTAGAATATATTAGAAACTCTTAAGGTGTTGTTCAACTTGTATCTAATGCATATAACATACAGTTATAGCTAATGCTGCACAGATTTCTTCTGTAGCTGAAAATACTATAGCTTTTTCTTGATAATTTCGACAAATGTGTTAATTTCTTGACACCAGTCTAATATATTATGTGAAGGAAAGGCCTGCTGTATTCCTACTTAATGCTGGTATCATCTACTTTTAAGAAATTGCCATTTTGTAAGCCAGCTGAAGAAAATTTCCGATCTCTCTATTGCGTCAACCTGAACTCGATCTGCATCAAATCGAACCACACCTTCGCAACTAATTCTGCTGTTAGCAACTAATTGTTACAGGCCTAATTAGTGTGATAATATTTTCGACCAAAAGCTGGATCATATCACCTAATTTCTCCTAATTCCTCCCGAATTCCGCATTTTCTCAGTTCCTCCAACAATATCGCCATTCACTCACCGTCATCTACCTCAGGCTCCTCTACTCATCACCCCATAGGCTTTCGACTCCGAATTGAAAACTCGTCTCTTCAGGAATTCCTACCCTAATCAATCTGATCCTCTACCTTCCAAGTTTTCTCGTCCTCAGCGAAACCCTCCGTAACAGCTGGACTCTGTCTGTCTGTCTGTCTGTCTGTCTGTCTGTCTGTCTGTCTGTCTGTCTGTCTGTCTGTCTGTCTCTGGTCTCTCTGGCAACCGTACTGGGACAACATCGATCTCTGGACAACCCCGTCTGATTCGACGCAGCGCTCGTGAATAAGCTGGTGCTTTGCGCTTGGCTTTACAGTGGCGCTTTAGAAAATTGGAGATTACGATTAATTAATTATTTGGGTCACATGAATATCCGGATTGTGGGTCTTTGTCGCGCCCCTTTTGTCCTAGTGGTGGCCGATAGAGGGTGCGGCACATTCAAATATCGAACCGGAGGAGATTTTCTAGCATTTTAATGCATCCCAAACTTACAGCCTACATAGACATCTCCAGGGACGTAGCTAGCGTTGGGCTTGGGGGGGGGCTTAAGCCCCCCCAAACGAAGTTGAAGCCCCCCCCAAACAAGTCAAGCCGTTGTATGCTTACGGCTAAAATTCGTATGAACACTGTATAAATGTTGCCATGTTCAAGGCTTAAGCCCCCCAAACGAAAAATCCTAGTTACGTGCCTGGACATCTCGTCCTAAATCTATCCCAGTTCGTCTTCCAAGCCCCGTGGATGTAGTCTCCTTGTTCCTCGGCCTCTGTTTTCCTTGCCCTCCTCCTCGATCATATGTATCGCCCCATCATTCTTGCTGAATCGCCTGCAGGTCCGTAGGGAAGACCGCAGGCAGACAGGCGGGCGGGCGGCCAGGCAGGCAGGCAACTGCCCAGAGGCCGACTTGTGTACACACAAGTCGGCCTCTTGCTGAATGTCAGATTCTCGTCTCTGGGGTGACTGCGGAGAAGGGGGCGGGGCACATGGAGGTGTAAGCTTCGGGTGGCGTGATCTTCCGTGAGATACTTTGGGCAACTGCCATTTTTCAATCACCACGGTGTGTGGTGGTTGTTTCTTGAGCGGCTGTGTCATCGGCGAAGTCGAAGCCGTGACAGTCTTGTAATGGGCCCACATGGGTATGCTGAGAGGAAACTGCTCTGTGAGGCCTATATAGGCCTAGCTGGGTCTATGCCCTAAATTTCTTACATATAACATTTCTATTGTTAGGCTATATGCATATACACCTGTAACCAATGTACGTAATCTCCTTATATTCTTCCTCGATTGCAGTTTGTGATCTTCCCAGCGCATGCAATGATCAAATTATAAGTTAGGCCTACTTAATTCTCATCATTAGGCTACAATTGACTTTATTGTCAGTATTATTCTTATTGTATTTTAGTTAAATTAAAACTACATTTCACTGGTATTTACCTCGCGTGTCCTCTCTCAGCCTCGCTTATTTGGTGTGTCTTAGCCACGCTCCGTGAATCGTATAGCCTCACTAACAGTACTAACTTCACTAGGTATTATTCGGTCATGCAGTCTCGGCCTCATGGAATAGTGCTGTGGTCTCAGCGGTGGGAGGTGAGGGTTCAGTACATGGTCCTGGTTACGCAGTAACGTAGCTAGGCTACATAATTGTTTGAAGGCGGGGCTATCCGCCAGGAGAAGATGCAGGTGCACCAGATGGTCTATCACGGACTGCAGTCTATCCCGCTTAATTATATTCACCGTATCGCAGACTCTGCATTTCCTTTAAAAGTATTATTTAACACCTTTTAAAGTATTATTTAACAGATAATACTGATAAGCATCAGTTACGGAGAGATTCGTGGATGGCATGTTAATCTAGATCTTGTGACATCACCAATGATTATATGCTACATTTCGGCTCCCGGCAACAGGAAAATACGTAGTGGTGACTCTGGTACGTAATTTCCCCCATGCAAAAGTTTCTCTAAATAGACGAAACATTGTTTGTCTGTTTGTCTTCTATCTGTCTGTCTGTCCGTCTGTCTATCACATAGCCTAGATACCGTATTATTGTGAATTGGTCTATTGTTATCTAGATAGCCAATTTCAGTTTCTAACGCAAAATTATAGCTTAAGTAAAAAAGCTCTCCAGGCAATGTAGGCCTAGACCTGTGTCGCTTTATATAGCTAGTGACAGAAATAGAACTTGTATATTTGTAGCCTATATAGGCCCCTAGGTCAAATTCATACAGGTAGGCCCTATGCGTGTGTACACTATACATGTTTTCTATAAAACACATTATGTTAGGCCCAAAATGCAATATTTAGTTCCTCGTATATAAGTGCTTAAAAAATATCAGCAGAAGGTTCGGCAGACGTGTTTGTATTTGTGGAAGCAATTATAGCGCAATAGATCTGTATGTTACACGCGTGTATAGGCTATAGGCCTATACTGCAGGACGCACAGCCATAAATAGGTCTGTGTGGCACATTCCAAAGCGCGTAGAACAATACAAAGATTATTTCATACATGCAACGGCGCTGTTAGCGTTGTATTAAACTACCTGCGATCCACTGCTGGAGCGGTCGTATGCAAAGGAAGATCCATCTTCTGGAAACATCGGATTCAATAAAACGCCACTCTGTCAGGCTGCATACATCCCATCCGTCTGGATCCGCACAATCCACAAGACAAGACCGTCTCTGCGTCTCCATGCATGCATGCTCCAGAAATCCGCCACTACCAGACTGTGCCACTAGTGCCAGTTCCAAGCCTGGAAAAGGAGGAGGGCGACGCCAACGGCGTTTGTTGCCATAAGATGTAGTTAAATACTAGGTCGTATACAGCCTACATGCAATGCAACTAAAACTAGCAACGCGGTTTGGCTATTGTTCCTTCTCTGTCGCTGGACCCACTGCATGGAACATTCTTCCCGTTCACATGAAGAATGCGCCATCTCTGGAGACATTCAAATACAACTCAAGACCTATATCTTTAAAGTACATGTACATGTGGCTGTCGTTGATTTTTTAACTCATGTACATCGTCCTTCCTCCGGCTCGGCTCAGCTACGGCGCTATAGAAATCATATAATTAAAATTCGTGAAATATTAAAATGCTTAAGATCCGTAAAATGCGAATTCTCGGACTATGCCTTCAGTGACTTTCTGTAACCTAGGCAGTCTTGTTGTCAAGACCTTGAACCTCAAGACCAAGACCAAGACCTTGAACCTCAAGACCAAGACCAAGACCAAGATTTTGAACCTCGAGACCAAGACCAAGACCAAGACCTTGAACCTCAAGACCAAGACCAAGACTTTTAAAAACGAACTCGAGTGCACTCGAGACCAAGACCTTGGTCTCGAGGACAACAAGACTGGACCTAGGCCAGGTAGGCCTACAGCAATTAGCGTAATTTTCACGTAGACGAATTTATTGGATTATACATGTATATGACACAGTAACTTATAAGTTACTGAACTGATTTTACAGTGACTCGCTGTGGTTTTCAGCGCGGGTATCCAGGTTAACGGAATAGTGGCAAAGAAATTATAGAGTAACTAGAGTATTTGCCCGTCATATTATGACGGCTGTGTATATAGGCCTATATGTATCGTTGGTTAGAATGCTATGATCGCTGTCGTCAAGACCGCAGTACTGACGTCACAAACGGTTTCTGTTTCACAATAGAACAGAAACCGTTTGTGACATAGCGTTTATCGACAGACACACGCTCTATGGATATTATATGTATAGATTGTTTGGTAGGTCTATAATTATAGAGATGTGGACATGTAGAGGTTTGGAATATAGTTCCACCGTATTGATCTTGTAGGTCTATTCGTAGTCCTCGAAGTTCTAGCGACTATTTTTGGTATTGCAGACATAGCCTATATTCGGCTTGAGGCAATAGTAGGCCTAATCTGAATTGCAGAGGCAGACACACAGTCAGAAACAGCCATACCACCATCAACACCAGGCTTCTTAATTCGTTGCTAAGCGCGAGAAATGCGAGCCACAGTCGGTCCGAAAGACCTTTCTGCGTTTGACTGTCCCAATAATTGCAAGAATTTACACGTATTGGCTAACATCGTTAGGACCCTGTGGAGTTAATTCGCGATGGCAACCCACTTATTACAAACACGCGTTAATGCTCGTGAAAAATTTATGGCGGAATTCCGCAAAACCGTCGTTGGCCTTTGCCCTAATGGCGCCGAATTATTCGTATTAAATGTGGCGAGACTTGTCAGCCGGACGGACGCCTACGACGTCATTGCGTCCGTCTGTAGACGTAATTTCAAGTGGAAATAAAAGGCGAAACGGAACGCAAAAAGTCTCATAAGCATATAGTTTTCCTCTGATTAGACTAGTATACAACGATCGAGACTTGCAACACCAACGCATGTTATAAGAAATTAAAAGGAGGTGCGTAACAATTTATATACGAATTGGATTTTAACACAGTATGTAGGCCTATTAATAATTAATAGAATAACGTTACACTAATTATATCTTTTATCATATTATACGGAATAAGAAGAAATTATTATAGCATATAGCATATTATTATTCTATCATTTCTATGTTTTCATTAAGTTAAGTCTCTCGCAGATATTATTTTGAATTATTCGTTCCTCCACCAGTGTTGCCGTTAACCCGCCATGATCTGCCTAAGGGCTCCTCTGTGTATCTCCCCTCAATCTTTCCACTCACAATTAAAGTCTCATCTCGCCTACGCCTTCTTCCGATCTCTTTCGACATAAGCGAAACTTGCCTTAGCAGCCCCTCTGACTCCTCTCTCTGCCAGTCTCTGGTCTATCTGGCAACCGGAATTGGACCCCCATTTGAAAGTTCTGAACAACTCCTCTGATTTGACGCAGCGCTCGATCGTGACTAAGCTAATGCCCTGCGCTTAGCTTTAAAGTGGGCTTTTCAAATTTGAAGTTTAACGATTAGGCCTACTATTTCGTGACGCTGTTCGAATTATTTGATTGGACAGAACCGGACTGCCATGGACTAGATGACACCCAGTGAAATATGGCAGGTAAGCGTTATAGACGTAGCGAAATTGCGAGAAAACCGGTTACGCATCCGAAAAAAGGGGACCCGCTCAGGTCTACAAAAAGGCCCAGGTGGCTTATTTAAGTAATCTCCTGGAACCAAAGGCTGAAGCCATGTCCAGTGCCAGTGGTCAAATCCAGCCGGATCTGATATACGACACCTTTGGTTTGACCGTTTGAAATTCGCCACCTCATGAACTATGAGATCCACCACCTAAAAGTGGAAACCCATCACCTAAACGTGGAGACCCGTCACATAAATGTATCTTTGGCTGCAGTAATCGATAATAGCCTACGCATCATATTTCATGCATTTTTAGTTTAATCAGAATAGCGAAATGCGAATATCAGTTTTAGATTAGCCAGAGATTTATGCCTGTGCTTTACAAATAATTGAAGATCCGCCACCCCTGGATAACCAATGGTTAGGCCTATGCCACTGATTGTAGAATTTAGTCCTTTTATTTCATACGCCTTTAGCCGAACGCTTAATTATCTTGATGTTTCGTGTTACATATCGCTTCACTCTATCGATGCAGGCGTTTTATTTCCTGTTTTTTTTTCTTGTTCAGAATGATCAGAGATCTGCCCGTCCGACTTCTTCTGATACTCTTTTCCCTGAACATTGTTCGGCACGATGGAATCGTATGTTCGGCTAGCGATCACTATCCTCGGTGCGAGAACCGGTGTCCACCGTCTAGGAAGTTGGAACGGCAGGCCTGTCTGCTGTCCTGCGCCCAAGAGTACAGCAGCCTCATGTACCGCACGAAGATGAGTCAAGAGGACGACAAACGAAAGCCTCCGCTCAACCGACAGATGGCGATCATTGCTCTGGTACAGGGACTGAGGAAGATGCAGGAAATGGACAATAAGAAAGCTCAGCGTCGACTGCACCGGGCCACTTTAGTCTCTAAAAGAACATTTGGCAGCTTTGGCGAGTAGGAGTTTACCAAGAACATAGGCTATCAGCCTTTTTCTGAGCGTTCAGCAGAGACCCTGACAGCAACATCATATGCGTGTCATGTTAGGCCCATATGACAATATTTCTATAGGGGCTGCATGTGTATATCCTTACATGTATATGACCATATATAGGGCGTATGAAGCGCATATGGAAATATTGATAATTATCATATGGACTTGACATGTACTACAAATGACGTTCTGCTGGAGGTCCGACGATAACTATAAAAGTTTATTTCGGCCTAGACATCAAATCACTGGACCAGATCATATACCCCATAGTATAACTGCGCTGAATGTAACTTTATTCGTGTCTTCAATCGCACACAGACTATCGTCCGTGCAAACGTATACCTCATTCTGACCTCTCCATGCCATTCCCGTTTCCATATCCCATTGGGTCAAAGGATGGCCAGGGTTGTGCTGACTATAATTCCGGCACTAGTCGGAAAGGCATAGGCCCTATCAAACTGTAAATTAAGACCTGTATTGTTTCTATTTATGCACTTGACACGATCCTGGATCTTCCTAATGCAAGCTTTACACATAATCCTAGTAGTAGATGAGTTCTATCGGTTTAAACGCATTTTCAATCAATTTATCAATCAATTAGTCAATCAATTATCAATCGACCATAATAGTCACATTCAATCAATCGGCCAATCGAATTCTCTACAACAATATACTCAGAAGCTCTGCATATTTCCTCTGGCACCATGTCAGGTTTTTAAAAACAGTCAATCAATTAGTCACTCAATCAACCAATCGACCGATTGAAATCTATACGACATCCCTTCAAGATTATCTATTCAGAAGCTCTATATATAATTTCCCCTGGTCCTGTGCAGCGTGGAGAAAGAACAAATTCACGTAAACATCCTCCGCTCGGAGGCGATGCTGCGCGGAGAAATAACAAATTTCCGTAAACAGCCTCCGATTGCTGCGCGGAGAAATAACAAATGCTGCTCGGAGAAATAACAAATTTCCGTAAACAGCCTCCGCTTGCTGCGCGGAGAAATAACAAATGCTGCGCGGAGAAAGAACAAATTCGCGTAAACAGCCTCTGCTCGGAGGTGCTGCAGCGACGGGAAAGAATAAATTATCATAAACAGGTTTTTGAAAGCATGCAGGCATTCGCCTAAGTCGCATCCAGTCTAGACAACCACGTCAGCACAAGTATACGTTGATCAACAATGGCTGATTCTATACAGGGGATGCGTGAAATCTGCAACTTTTCTGACGACGCAGTTCGTTTACCCATAAATAGTTTCTTTATAAACAATGTAGAGAAGAAGAAATTCGATCAAAGCGTAAAGGGAATTACTGATATTCTAAACAAAGCAGGTATAAGGAAGAAACCTGCGAAAAGGCAGAGAGTTGAAACCAACAACCTAGTTCCGAACGATACAACCATATATAATCAACAGACCCAGACTGCACCTACGAAGAAAACTCGTGGTATTTTGGTGACGATGTTAACACAACTTTTCTGGACGATGGTGAAATTAAAACGTTTGCTGACTCTTTGTCGGAAATGGATCAAGATAAAAGAAATTAAAGGTAAGATCTTTGGGGGATGAACCAGTTAACTTTGTAAAGGCGTTTTTATAGGCCTATACTTCGATGCCATCATTTTTCTGTGAGCTGTAAAACGTAGTATCATCATCATCATCATCATCATCATCATCGTACAGGGCTTATTGGTGTATTCCACTAGCGGCGTGCTGGTATTATGTAACATGCCATATATTTTCTGCGAGCTGTAAAACCGAGCCATCGTATATATTGGTGTATTCCAATAGCAGCGTGCTGGTATTATGTAACATACCATATATTTTCTGCGAGCTGTAAAACCGAGCATCATCATCGTATATATTGGTGTATTCCACTAGCAGCGTGCTGGTATAATGTATAAGACATTCCAGAACCGATATGCCATGGGGATTTGGTATGCCATTGAAAAGCACAGCGCGTTGGCTTACACGGCATTCCTAACATTCCAGATTCTCAGGCGTGAGGTTCGAATGTGCGGTACATAGATACAACGCTTGGAGGCCGTGCCATTGAAAAGCACAGCGCGTTGGCTTACACGGCATTCCTAACATTCCAGATTCTCAGGCGTGAGGTTCGAATGTGCGGTACATAGATACAACGCTTGGAGGCCGTGCCATTGAAAAGCACAGCGCGTTGGCTTACACGGCATTCCTAACATTCCAGATTCTCAGGCGTGAGGTTCGAATGTGCGGTATATAGATACAACGCTTGGAGGCCATACATATACACGTACGTCTGTATGTACGTTTGTAAGTAATGCGTGGAGTTTGGATACAGCCAATTGCGAGGGCCGTATATGTATTTATGTATGTAAGCCTATATGATAACATATAATAATAATAATAATAACTTGTGGTTTTAACTATGTTTCTACAGGAACCTGTGGCTGGCGAGGATGATTCTACCCTATGGAAAGATGGGATCAATTGTCATTGCTCGTTAATTTTTTGTATTTGTGTTGGGCGTGGTGCAAAACCGCGCAAGCCCATGCTTCGTCGGTGTTTTGTATAGTTTGTTGTAGAACTTTTCCACAAGGCCGAAGATCAACTCTTTCAGTGGATATTTTTCCTCAAAAGCGGCGAACTGCATTTCTGTCTTAAGCACATTAATAAATTTGTTCTCATTATCAAAAAACATTTATGTTTTACGGTGTTCTGATGTCTAAATTAAATTTTTCCTACTTGCGTTTTTTATCATACGCTATCTAAGTTTAACTTTTATTGTCCATTAATCTCGAGATTTCTATAGCGCCCAAAGCGAAGTCGTGGAAATAGGAGCTTATTCATAGGCGCTTAGTGAAATCAGACATGCGGTCAAGGTGTAATCATACTGTAGAGATTTCTATAGCGCACAAATAGCGAAGTCGTGAAAAATCAGCTTATTCACAAGCGCTCAGTCAAATCATGATCGAGAGGTGGGGATCAAGATCCAAATGCGTCAGTCAAAAGGTGAGTAGTGTTTAGAGTTGAAACGGTGAGGGAACTAAGCTAGGAGTGTAAGATGAGCTCCCTCATCCTCTTCCTGCAAGAGCATCTTAAGTCGTTCAGAATTTTTTCAATTTAAAAAATGATTAGGTTATAGTATACATAAAAACATAATGTTAGGGCAAAACTTCTGCAAGTGGTTAGTAATAGGTAAAACGAACCTCTGCTATCGCAGATGCATTGGGGAGTATTGTTTCAAGCATTTAGCACAGCTGCGAAATGGCTATGAGACAAAACCTTGCGCTAAATGTGGAAGGGGTATCAAAAACCACTTGGGTGAGTGTATACGTTGTGGTTATTACGTCATAAAATCAAGAGTACGACGCAGCGGACTAACCCGTGAATTCGAGAAAGAATGGAAGCGACTAGCGAACATATTAGTAGAGTAACAAAATTCTCTATTAAAGAAACGATTCTGTTATTGTATTAAGGAAAAGTTTGCCACAGTAGTATAAAATAATTTATAACTATGGCATTGTCTACGAATGAAAAAATTGAACAATTGTTGGGTGAGTTTACCGGTCCCCCAGCTCTTCGAGCTGTTCTAAAGAATATCTTAGACGAACCTATCCCTGATGCAGTCAAAAGGCGCTTACTACAGCCACTGCTTCCAAGGCCAATTCCTCCAGTGCGCAAGCACAGAGGGGGAAAACGTAAGGCCCTTCTGGCAGAATTCGACCCACTCCTAATTAAGAAGGATAGAGGTGGACCACCACCCTTTCTAGTACACAAAGAGCTCGCCAATCAGCTTCTGAGAGACTTCCGCGCAGAAGCAGGGCCGCCGACAGATATTCCGGGCCCCTAGGCAGAGCAGTCACGGGCCCCTAGGCAGAGGAGTTCCGGGCCTATAAACTATCTTTAGGCTTTAAATAAATATAATATCGTATGGTCGTACGAAAAAACCACACACAAAAAACAAATTGAAATAATTTAAGTGCGTGTACGACCGTACAATATTAAGTTCTTATATTTGTATATACAACTAGGGCCTATGATTTTATTCAGATGCTTGAAGTTTAAACTGATTGTAATTAAGCGTCAGATAATATATTTAAAAAGGCATAAGTCAAAAACTTTGTATAACTGATTATAATATTTTTCATAAGTTGATTGCGGGCCCGGCCCGGGCCCCTAAAAAGTCGCCGGGCCCCTAGGCATTTGCCCCCCTTGCCCCTCCCTCTCGGCGGGCCTGCGCAGAAGTACCTTTTAACCACAGACTGGAAGGAGATGCGTTGGCTTTCTTGAGTGCAATGGAGCAGAACATCGGGGCACAGCTAAACGAAGAGCTCTTGAAAAATGGCGGTTTGAAATACACGCAAGTGTTGACTGTTGATTTGGAAAAGTTGGCACCGACCGTTGACATGGTGTACGACGGAAACGCGACCCCGGGTACAATTACCAATACGGCCTACTTTCGAAGCAAAGCAGTGCCAATTACGAATGCGGGTAAAATTAAAGGGGCTATAAGGAAGGCCAATGCTGAAATACTAAAACTCCTCGAAGAGTACACCAATGAGGGATCGGGGTGGAGATTGAAGCGGGTCGCGGGGCTAGACCTCGGTGTTGCAAGATATAGGCCTTTCCGAGGTAAGAGCTACTTTCCAACACCGAAGTACATACCACCGCGCACAGTTATTAATGTAAAGAATAACGATAGCCGATGCTTTGAGTGGGCCATTTTAAGTGCCATGTATCCAGTACAAAAGGACCCTCAACGCCCAACTAAGTATCGTGCCCACCTCCAGGAGCTAAACTTCGACGGTATAGAATTTCCAGTGAAGGTCACAGATATCGACAAGTTTGAGCGTCAAAACCCAACTATAAGCGTCTCAGTCTTCGGGTGGGATAAAGCTTTGTATCCAATTCAAATTTCAAACCGGGCCAGTGTCCACAATATTGACCTTCTACTACTGGCCGACGACGCAAATGAAAATTTTCATTATGTCTGGATCAAGGATCTAGCCCGCATGCTTTATAAAAACAGCAAATTTGAAGGACGAAAACATCCATGTCGTCGGTGCCTACACATATTCTGTAGACAAGACTTGCTGGATGCCCATATCACAGATTGCCAGGGCATTAGTAAGAAGCCGCAGCGAATTGAGATGCCAAAAGAGGATGAAAATATCCTGAAATTCCAGAACCATCGCAAACAGATGCGAACCCCATATATCATATACGCAGACTTTGAGGCGTTGAACGTGCCAGTCCTAAATGCGGCCATGAATCCCAACGAGAGCAACACCAGACAGATAGCTGAGCAGAAACCGTGTAGCTTCTGTTATATAGTGGTTCGATACGATGGCCGCACCAAGAAGCCGGTGCTATACCGGGGAGAGAACGCCGTGCCAGAGTTCCTACAACGACTACAAGGCGAGCTAGCCACTATCAAACAAAGGCTGGCCACCCCAGCTAAGATGGTTATGTCAGCAGTTGATCGCCAATCATTCCGCGAGGCTATCGATTGTCACATCTGCGGAAATGCTCTCGAAGCGGATAGAGTTCGTGACCACTGCCACATTACCGGTAAGTACCGAGGTGCCGCTCACAGCGAGTGTAACTTAAAACTTAGAATATATCCAGATAAGTGTAAGGTACCAGTGGTCTTCCACAATCTGCGAGGCTACGACAGCCATCTCATCATGCAAGCGATCGGAGGCTGTGAAGCCGCACAGGATGAGGAAACTGAAATTAACTGTATTCCAAATAATATGGAGAAATACATGACATTTAACATTGGACAACTACAGTTCATTGATAGTCTCCAGTTTCTAAACAGCTCGTTGGATAAATTATCAGGAAATCTGTCGCTAGAGGATCTGAAAGTCACAACGGCATATATAAAGGAAAATTTCGTTCACAACGATAGGACAAAACTAGATCTTTTGAGGCGAAAGGGCGTATATTGTTACGAGCACATTGACAATTACAACCGCTTCGAAGAAGACCGACTTCCACCCAAAGAAGCGTTCTACAGCAGGCTCTCCCGAGAGAACATTTCTGATGAGGATTATCAACACGCCCAACGAGTATGGGATGAATTCGAATGTAAGACTCTGGGCGACTATCACGACTTGTATCTCCGTACGGATGTACTCCTACTAGCCGATGTATTCGAGACCTTCAGAGACACATCGATGAAACACTACAGTTTAGATCCGGCAAATTACTTCAGCCTACCAGGAATGGCCTGGGACGCTTTGCTGAAAAAGACGAAGATCGAACTCGAACTTTTAACCGATATAGACATGCATTTGTTCGTAGAGAAAGGTCTCAGAGGTGGAATCTCGATGGTATCTAAGCGCTTCGCAAAAGCCAACAACCCGCAATGCCCAGATCACGATACCACGAAGCCAGAAAACTGGATCATGTATCTCGACGCTAATAACCTGTACGGCTGGGCGATGCAACAGCCATTACCAGTTGGAGCATTCAGCTGGGAAAGTCCAACTCTCGACGAAGTGTTGGAAACTCCAGACGACGCGCCTGAAGGCTTCCTGCTCGAAGTCGATCTTGAGTACCCGGAGCACCTCCACGAATCACATAGCGACTATCCCCTAGCACCGGAGACCCTGACAGTCCAAGAGGAGTGGTTGAGTGACTATCAGAATGTGCTTATGAACGAGTTGGGAGGCAAGTTCACAAAGCATGTGAAGTTAGTACCAAGCCTGCGACCTAAGGAGCGGTATGTGGTCCATTATAGAAATCTCAAACTATATCACTCGTTGGGGCTGCGAGTTTCTAAGATCCATCGTGCCATTAAATTTAGACAGGAGGCGTGGATGGCTCCATATATCGAGATGAATACGAAATTGAGAGCGAAGGCAACGTCAGAATTTGAAAAAGACTTCTTCAAACTGGCTAATAATGCAGTTTTCGGAAAAACCATGGAAAATCTTAGAAAAAGAATCAGGGTCAACCTGGTACCGACCTCAAAAGTTGACAAACTTCGTAAACTAACTGCCGACCCGGCCTACATATCACACAAAATCTTCAACGACCAACTCGCCGCGATTCACAGTTTGAAGAGCAAGCTCAAGTTAAACAGACCTGTATATGTCGGCCAGGCTGTCCTCGACCTCAGCAAGCATCTGATGTACGACTTCTGGTACAACGATGTGAAAAACGAGTACGGCAACAATGCTCAACTCTTATACACAGACACTGACAGCCTGTTATTTCAGGTGGAAACTCCGAACGCCTATGCCGATATGTGGAACAAAAAACACCTATACGACTTTAGTGAGTTTCCTAGAGACAACCCGTACTACGACGTCGAGAACAAGAAAGTCGTGTGCAAGTTCAAGGATGAATGTAACGGAGTGGCCATCGCCGAATTCGTAGGATTGCGTCCGAAGATGTACTCGATCTTAAAATCGGGCGGTTGAGAGATCAGGAAAGCAAAAGGCGTTCAGAGAGCAGTTGTGAAGAAGGATCTGCACCACGAGCTATACAAGAAATGCCTGTTCGAACGAGAGGAAATGCGGCACACACAAGTCGTGATTCGAAGCCACGACCACCAGATCGGAGTGTACGAGCAGAATAAGATCAGTCTCTCTCCATTAGACACAAAAAAGTGGATATCTCCGGACGGAATAACAACGCTGGCATACGGGCACTACAAAATCAACGACGGTTGAGTATTCTATCGGGGGGTAACTCAGTGCCCATAGGCACTAGAAGCAGCTCCTCACGTACAAACCCGCGGGCAGGGCCGTCTACCAGATGGTATAAAGCCGGTTGGCCAGCCTGCCGAACAACATCCAAAATAGCGTGGATGGTTAGCGACCAGTTAGGATCGGTGGCACGTTTGCTTCCACCTTCGAGCTCGCCGGGAGCGTACAAATATCGGATGAGAACGTCGTGTCCGAGAATAGGCTCATCCATTCCCCACAAACGAGTTTTAGTTTGTGAATGAGAGGGCTTCTGTGTCACTTTAGCAGCTTTCATCGCTTCAACCGGCTTCATGTCGAGCAAACGCGTCGGCTCATCGTTTAGTGCAGCTACAACTTCGGGCAACCGTCGAACCCATTCCACTGACCGTTCGGATGACCCCCTTGCAGTCAGGAGCAATTCCTGAGCGTACTGGGCACCGAAAAGTCGCTCAGCTAGAGTACGGTTAAAGCGTTCAACGATGCCCTGTTGGCGATGATTTGCGGCCTGTCCGCGTCTTACAAGAACGCTATGCTTCGCCAGCAACGGTGTAAAATCACCCATAAATTCGCGACCAGGGTCGACCTGAAGAAGTCGAGGCCAAGTCAATGGACCCCTCTTATAGATCCGGCTTAAAGCGGCGGCGACTTCGGTTGCACTTTTGTTGATCAACGGTTCAGCTTCTTTGTATCGTGAGGCAACATCGACAACAGTCAAGGCGTATTTATAAGTCTTTCGACCTACTTTATCGTGAGGTAAAAACAAGAGATCGGCTTGGTGTACGGCGTTTGGTCGATTTTCCTCGAACTTTGGACGCGGTATACGGCGTGGAACGGGAAGATAAATCTGCCACACAGCTTGTTTCTTCAACCAATCACGAGCCTCCGCCTCGGAAACTTTGGCGGCAGAGGCTAGTTTCTTCACCGCAGCCTTACCTCGCCAGTAACCTCTAGGGCTGTAATAGACGGCTGAAAGGTGCTTAGACATTTCAGTAAAACTATATATTACAAACAGGTAAACACATACACAAATGATTTTCATTTGCGTTTGCGTCGCCGTCCAACACCCATCCCCAGCCTCGACTTTGCTGACATAATGGCCGATACGAGCCGGGCATCCTTCTTCTCATAATCCGGAGTTTCATCGGTGAGTGCGATCTTCGACGCGGCCGCAGCAAGGATGTCATCTGCGTGGTTACGCCCCGGAGTATCTTTATGCACTGCGTAAGCCACATCGTGGTGGAGGCACGCACGGTCGAGCTGATTAACACCGTGATAGCGCTCTGACAGCCGTTTATCGAGTTTTGTGAATGGTCCACAATAAGAGTACTTTCCTGTATTCTGAAAAGAACCTCCCGGATTATCTTCCGAAGACATACCGGATGGAAGGCTCAAATGCATTTCTGGCAGAGGCAGAACATTAAGAGCGCTATTCAGTAGAGAACCTCCAGTCTTTCGCACTTTAGAAGGCAAAATCTGGCTCTTCTTTGCACCGCAGACGGCACAGGTTCCCTTCTTGGCTGGCCGACCGTTTCGTAACTCGACGATTGTTTCATTTGAAGTCTCAGTATGTTTCTTACATCGTAGGCAATACATTGTTTTCGTTGAATACAATCATAACTCGTTGTCTCTATATGGAAATAACAAATTTAGATCTCGAAGCCGACGATGGGAAAAAACACCACCATTGGTTGTTGCCATCCAGCATACGGTGTATCATCTGTGGGCCTAGCGGATGTGGGAAAACAAACTTACTGCTTAACCTTCTGTTGAAGAAGGGGTACCTGCGTTTTGATCGGCTATACCTCTACTCAAAGTCTCTGGGACAGGAAAAATATCAGTTTCTTCGGGACTGGATAACAGAACTCGAAAAAGTTGCCGGTAAGGAAGTGGCTTCCTTTCACTCTTGCTCAGATGAAATAGTTCCAGTTGAATCATTAAATAAGAATGCCAGAAGCCTTCTAGTTTTCGATGACGTCATGCTTGAAAAACAGTCGCCCATCGAAAGGTATTTCACTATGGGTCGACACGGTGGCGCGGACTGCTTCTACTTAACTCAAAATTACTTCCGCATTCCCAAGCAAGCGATCCGTGACAATGCTAATCTTATCGTCCTCTTCAACCAAGACAGTAAAAATTTACGAGCCATTCACGATACGTTCGTAGGCGGCGACATGTCTTTCGATGAGTTCCGTACGTTCTTCAGCGAGTGTGCTGCCCAGCCATATGGATTCGCAGTCATAGATTTGACGTCCAAAGTGTACGATGGAAAATATCGTTGCGGGTTCGATCGCTTCTATAAGCCGAAGGCAAGTATTTAAAGACACGATATAGACAACATATAGTCGACATACAACCACGATGTGGCCCAAGGCAAGTATTTAAAGACACGATATAGACAACATATAGTCGACATACAACCACGATGTGGACAAAGGTTTCTTCTAAACAGGAGCGAGACGCCTTGACTCAGGATTATTTAGCTCGGAGAAATCGATTGAGACAGCGTTTCGTGGATGAGAAGCTCGGAGAGGCAAACCTTCAGTACGATGCGGCAAAGCTTTTCAAACCAATAGCCACAGCCACGGCTGAATCCCAGGCGGCTACGTCTAAGGAGCTGCAGAAAGTTACCAGCGCTCTACAGGATTTGCCGGCGCAGATTTCAGAGTCTGCTAATTTTAACCCGATAGCAGCTTTATTCGGTGAAACCGCAGGAACAGCAGCTCCTCCACCCCTTCCAGCGCTTCCAGCATCCCGAATCCCCTCCGCATTGTTAGTCGACCCAAACAAATATCTCAACGTCGAGGCAATCATAAGGCACGGTTTCAAACCGCCGAGCGAGCTCGATCTAGCCGACAAGGCAGGTGCTGAAAAGATAATCAACGAAGTAAGTAAGTAAGTAAGTATATCCTTTATTAATCCAACTGCTAACCGCATTTTGGTTTACACATGTATATCACGTCCAGATTAAAGTACTAAGGCCTATATTCCGGTGAAAATCATCCTAATTATGAAAGATTTACGAGCTAGACTGTCAGCAGTCGGGAGAACCCGATTATGAACACGGGGTCGCAAAGTATAACCCGTATGCTTAACAGGAGGTAATAGCACATGAAGAAATTCGAGAACTTTTGCAGCCCAAGGAGAATTTTAGTATAGTTGTTTCCTCAGATACTACAGGTTGGACCACGGCTTTCTCACCACCGCTGTACCTGGATCCAAAAAGACGCTTTGAGCTTGCTTTGGTCAATCTTGAAACCTATAATTCGATTCCGAACATTGACAGTTCAAATAACAAGTAAATAACAAGTAAGTTCAAGTAAATCACTATAACCGCCACACCCTGGGCGAAGAGAAAAAGAAAGCTAAAAAGCAAAAAGACGAAGAAAAGGTAGATGCGGTGACTGCAGATATCGAAGCCCTAAGGGAATATAAAAAGCGAATTAATACACTGGTAGAGGGCCACAAACTCATCAAAAAGGGAAAGGGTTTCAGTGTTCCAGCCGTTCCTCTGAAATTACAAGGTAACGCATTGGGCGAGCTCTCCGTTGACCCCGTCGCGCTGTCTGCTGGTAGACTGAGAGTGTTTAAAGGTGGGAACCTCGTGCACGAAGCTCCGGCCGATGAGTCGCTGTTCAACCTACTAACGAAACGCTTCGCTAAGACTAAGCAATATTCGCCTCAGGCAATTGAAACTTTTAAAAAGCTCGTACAGATGTCTGGTTTGCCCATTCATGGTCGAAAAAGCAAAAAGTTCCAGCTGATTCGTGGCGGCGTGGTGCAATTTTATAACGATCCAAACGCCCTGGTAGAGAGGTTGCAGCTTCTGGTGGCCTCTAGGGCCGCAGGAAACACTGGTCTCGGCAACGAAATCTCCGCCATTCTTGATGAGTTACTGCGTTCCGGTGCGATCTCCAAAGAGCTGGCACTCGAATTGAATAGAAACATGCTCATAAAATAGAAATAGAAAACAAAATTCATGGCTCAGATGGAACGCTCAGAGAAACTGCTCGAAGAAATTCGAGAACTTTTGCAGCCCAAGGAGAATTTTAGTATAGTTGTTTCCTCAGATACTACAGGTTGGACCACGGCTTTCTCACCACCGCTGTACCTGGATCCAAAAAGACGCTTTGAGCTTGCTTTGGTCAATCTTGAAACCTATAATTCGATTCCGAACATTGACAGTTCAAATAACAAGTTCGTCTACAGCTCCACCAATGGACAGACGTGGAAGACGATCATTTTGCCCGACGGAAGCTACGAGATCGCACAGATTAATGATGAAATCAGCCGGCAGATAGAAAAGCAAAATCTGCCGCCGACAGGTGTTCCTCAGCTCGGCTTTAATTCTCCTATTACTATAGGAGCTAACGCATCTACCCTACGCGCCTTCGTAAAGATAACGAATGCCCAATATATAGTAAATATGGCTCAATCTACCATCAGGCAAATGCTCGGTTTTAACCCTCAGAGGCTTGGTATTGGTTATAAAGAGGGAGAAAATCCAGTCGATATTCTCCGGGTGGACACGATCCTGGTAAATTGTGACATTATCTCTGGATCGTATCGAAATGGTAGCCAGCTGCCAGTAATCTACAGTTTTTTCCCAGATGTGTCGCCCGGCTACAAGGTAATCGAGTCTCCGAAAAATCTGGTGTACCTACCAGTTGCACCGGCTGGTAACGTACAGGGCATTCGTGTGTGGCTGACCGACCAGAATGGTGAACAATTAAACCTCCGCGGTGAGACAGTAACTATAAGGTTTCACATCCGCAGTGCGTAGATGTTCACACTTGAATATTCTCATGTTGGTTCTTGGAATTAAAAAGCGGCGGCGTCGTGTCGTGGGTGGTGGACTTTTCGACTGGATACCCAAAATCGCGGGCTTCCTTGGCCGTGCAGGCTCCTTCATTTCGGCGAATAGAGGCGCAATCACAAACGTTGCCAAGGTGGTTGGTAATGTCGCGAAAGCTGGCGCCACAACAGCATCTGCCGTCAGGCAAATTGTTGATGCCGTGAAAGCGAGACGCGCTGCGGCCGTAAATGAAGCTCATTTACAAAATGAAAATTCATCTGCGGCGCCCGTTGTTCCCGCACCTTTGGAGAAGGCGCTCAGCGAAAAGAGTATCGAATACTTAAAACAACTGGCTGTGAGTCCGCCACCCGTTGTTCCGATAATGGCTGACATAAACAGCCGCATTGCTGGATCCGGTTTCAAGACTATAAAACCGAGTCGTGGTGGTAGGGGTCTGTTTCTCGCAAAATGAAATAAAAATTTCCGACTAATTCACAAAACGTAAAAAGAAAAAAAATGTTTTACCCACCACATATGATTAATAATTGAAGCTTGAACTTTTTTACTTATAATAATGGCAGCATTTGACGTGCCGAGTGAAACGTTAGACATCGCTTCGGCGGTGCCCAATGATAATAGCATTGAATCGTTTGAATACCGCGAGTATGAATCACAAAATCCCGCAGCTATTAACAATGGCCAGGCCATACAGATCGACATCCAGAACCAAGACATTTTCACGCAACCTTCTAAGAGCTACCTTCTTGTGGAGGGCAGGCTTACAACAACAGGCGCCGCTTACATCGCAGACACGTTGGTGTCATTCATCAACAACGCCATCCCGTACATGTTTTCTCAGATTCGATACCTGGCTAACAACACCGAGATAGAGAATGTCATGTCACCTGGGCAAGCCACGACGATGAAAGGCATGCTGGTATACGGCGATGATTTTTCCAAAGGCGAAGGTTTAAACATGTGTTGGCAGAAGGACACGAGTGCGGCGGCGGCGGCTGCGAATTCCGGCTTCGAGGCCCGTCGACTGATGATCATTGGAAAACCCGTCCCTATTGGAACGTTTTCATTCATTGTTCCTTTAAGACATCTATTCGGTTTTTGCGATGATTATCACAAGGTCGTATACGGGATTAAACACTCCTTACTCCTGAGCCGGCAAGGGGATGCAGACGCGATCTTTAAGGAAGCCGCTGCGGTCAATGGCCAGATCACGCTGACTAAACTCTCCTGGTTCATGCCGCATATAATACCCGCTCTGGAGTATAAAAGCATGCTTATGAAGCAGATTGAAGCCAAGGTTAAGGTACCTGTGGCATTCCGCGCCATGCAATGCGACAACATTGCGGTGCCACGAGCGACGACTTTTTCCTGGCGTTTGAGTGTTAAGTCGGGCACGGAAAAGCCACGCTGGATTCTTGTTGCTTTTCAAACTGGAAAGAATGCACATCAAGGCCAGAATCCGGCACTGTTTGACCATGTGCAGGTTCGCAACATTTTCGCTATGCTCAACAGCGATCGCTACCCGGTTGTTGACATGAATCTCGACTTCACCAAGAGGACAACCTCTCGCGCTTACAAGGCCCTACGTGACTTCAAGGAAGAATATTGCGGTATAGACGCGCGTGAATCGTCATGCCAATTGACACCAATCGAATTTGTAGATTTGTTTCCGATCTTCGTCCTGGACGTGCGCAGGCAATCTGAACGACTAAAAACCTCTGTACAGGACATACAAATCAAGGTGGACTTTAACGAAGTGGTACCAAATAATACGACAGCATATGCCGTCCTGATCAGCGACCGACTCCTGAATTTTGAATCGGATGGCAGCAAATTCAACGTCGTTTACTAGAAATCGTTTTTCACATTTAGATACAAGGCCCTCTTTTAGATATATTTTTTCCAAAAATGAAAACTGAATACGTTGCGTTCGGCCTTTCACTGACCGAAGGGCAAAAGCAAACATTGGCTAAAGCTGCGCGCGATGGCACTGGTGCCACGATTCGACTCACTCATGACCAGCTTCGTGGAGACGATAAGCTCGCGCTTACGAAGGTTCAAGCCGCACGAATCGCAAAGAAGATTACCTCAGGCGTTGGCATGGAGCTGAGATTCACCAAAACGCAATTGAAAAAGATGACAAAATCGGGCGGATTTCTTCCACTACTGGCTCTCCTCCCACTGCTTTTTGGTGGGTTATCCGCGGCGGGTGGTATTGCCGCTGGGGTGACAGAGGCCGTGCACAACAAACAGGCCAACGACGC
The DNA here is from genome assembly GCA_963556255.1 of Allolobophora icterica. Lineage (NCBI taxonomy): Eukaryota > Metazoa > Annelida > Clitellata > Crassiclitellata > Lumbricidae > Allolobophora > Allolobophora icterica. Next base: position 74,001,445 of record OY744602.1, on the reverse strand, counting down.
CGCACAGGCGGAGGCGGAGCGTCACAATCGCGCACTCGAGGCGCGGGGGACCGGTTTTTATCTCGGGCGCCAGACTTATGGTGGCTGCTGTTCAATGTGCAAAGGATCGGGTCTCTACTACATCAGGCAAAAAAACTAAAACCGCTGAGCAACTTTGATATAGAGAAAGTTGCCAGAGCGCTGCCGCATTTCCGCGGTGTTTTCATGCGAGATGGTCTGCCCGCCGTGGCTCGTGAGAAGGAGTGTGGAGTTGTTAATTTAGATTCCGGTTCTGGTGATGGTACTCACTGGGTCGCCTATTGGATAGATGGACCAAAAGCCGTCTATTTTGACAGTTATGGGCTGGATCCGCCTCTCGAAATTTCTAGATATTTAAAAAATCCTATAAGAACACAAACATTTCAGCTACAGGGGCCAGATGATGTGGTATGTGGTCATCTCTGCCTAGCCGTGCTAATAGAGCTCGCTGCTGGAAAGAATTTTGAAGATATCGTGCTTGACTTATGTTAGACTTCCGCCACCCTTTTTTGTATAAAAAATGCCTGTTGATAAATTTGGAAGAGACGGTGGAGGTGGGGTGGGAGGAGGGCAGATAAGCGCCGCTGGGCTCATCCACAAGGCTGGTGATACCATGCTGGGAATTCTATCGGCTGGAGGTTTTCGGCTGACAAATGTGGGAACTCCTACGACGGACACAGACGCAGCGACAAAGGCTTATGCAGACATCGTAGATCAGGACAACTTACAAATCACCGGTGGAACGATGTCTGGCGTTATAAAAATGGGCGGTCACAAAGTAACTGGGCTGCCCACGGACACTCCGGGATCTGATAGCGAAGACGAGGGTTGGGATGAATTGGTGGGGGAGTCCGACGCTGCGAGTTGGAAACAAATAACGGAGTACGCGAAAGAGCGGGCGCAACAAGCTGAGTTGTATGCAGACGGCTTAAGCTCCGAGGCAACTGCTCTCGTTAAACGTTACGCAGACGATAAGGACACTCTGCTGGACACTGCAGTCAGGCTGTACGCGGACCAGAAGGCAGCCGCAGCCGAAAGGCATGCAGACCAGAAGCTTGTCGATGCCAAGCAGTATACGGACGAGAAGAACGAGGTGCTGAGAGACTCCGTTAGGCAGTATGCGGACGAAAAGGACGTTATTGTAAAAAGTTATGTCAACGAGCAAGACGTTATCGTCAAGAACGCGTGTGTGCTGAAATCTGGCAGTGTAATGACTGGAAGTTTAGTTATGGGCGGCCACCGAGTGACTGGACTTCCAACAGAGATTCCAGGATCTGATAGCGACGCAGCGAGTTGGAAACAAGTGTCAACAGCGGTCGCCGGCGCTCTATTGAGCCTCGATAGAGTTCCCACGGAGTCGTTGCACGTGGTTAACAAACAATATGTTGATGTTCAACATATTGCTGCTAGACAGTACGCGGTCGATCAGGACACCGCGATTAATTCGGCCGTGAGGTTGTATACAGATCAAAAGACCGCCGCCGCAAGGGGGTACGCAGACCAGAAAGCCGAAGCTGCAAAAACTTACGCCGAAGAACAAGACGCTATGGTCAGGAGCGCTTGCGTGCTTAAAGTTGGCGACGCAATGACTGGAAATTTAGCTATGGGCGGTAAGAGGGTGACTGGGCTTTACACGGGGGCCTCAACAACTAATACCGACGCGGCGAGTATCGGGCAGGTGACGAGAATCGTAACCGGCAAAATGACAAAATTAAATAAAATACCGACGGAGCCTTTGAACGTGGCCAATAAACAATATGTCGACAATCAGGCTGTTGTGGTTAAAAGGTATACAGACAGTAAAGAGGCCGCTCTAAGACAGTACGTGAACAGCATCAAATTTTTAAACTACAACGGTCACATTCCGCCACTAAAAAGCTATGAACATAGTGGTTTTTACGTATCAGCCAGCGCATCTCTTCCCGATTACTCGCCATATTCGGCTTTCAACTCAACAGTCACAAGTGGGTGGTGGGCCTCGCCCGCTGCGGCTGATATTATTGGGACTTGGTTAGAGATTATATGCCCCACGCCCGTGCGAATATGGAAGGTTAGCCTGGCTGGGGGAGCTAGTCCTACAACAGCCTCTATCACGTCCTGGAAGATAAGTGGGGCCGTTCGGAGTGGTGGTCCGTTCACAGATCTCCTCACCTCCAACACCGCTTTGGATTTATTTACGCAGAATTTTTCCATCGGCTCGGACACCGCATACACCACATACAAGCTGACAATCCTTGCCACCAGCGGAACACTAACTACTCTAATGATAAACCACTTCCAGATTTACACATATTTTAAAGTTGGAGACACATAAGACTTAATAATGGCTGACTCACACTACAAGATTCGTGGTTATCTCCGACAAAAAGGAGAAACCAATATGCATAAATACAACCTCGATGATTTGGTTGGACTAACCAACTGGGGATATACTATCCCTAAGCCCACCGCAGATATGTTAGACGCGGTTCCCCAAATTCACATCGATTTCGTATCGGACGATTACCACAGCCGCGATATTTACACAGCGACCAAAACTGTGACTCTAAGTTCGTGGCAAACGCTTCCACTGACCGCGGCGCGCTATCCTTGTATCACGTTGCAAACTAACAATGAGACGGTGTCTTTAGACCGCGGATTCTGGAGGCTTACAATGTTTGGTGTTAGTACCGGCGATGCGTCAGTTCGCATTATTACAGCCGCGGGTAGCATCGATCGCACAGTTGACATTCAAAGTGGACAATTTGATGCATCTAGGGCAATATTCATTCCAGGACAAACGAGTTTTCGAATTGAAGGAAAAAAGAGAGGCGTTTTAAGTACTTCAACTATTGAGTTAAACGTAACGTTACTGATAGAGCAACTATAAAAAAGTATGTCTTTGTACCCAACGCTTATGGAGTCAACAATTTCGTCAGACACGACGTCGCAAACATTTCGCTTGCAGAAGATTGGCGAAATAGAAGCCTTCCTGAGGTCCGAGGCGATAAGTCGTGGACAACTATGCAAAAAGTATAAGAGGGTTGTAGATGTGGCTAATGGGGCCTCGGCTGGCCTTGCTATAGTTAGTCTTGGAACTGGGGTGGGTGGGGCAGCTATGCTAGCCACTGGTATTGGTTTTATTCCTGGTATTGTTCTAGAGAGTTTAGCCATAGCGACGAGTTTTCTGGATATTATCGGGAATGTTGTTAGTAGAAGTTTTGTTGCTAAAGCTTCAAAACACGACGAAATATGTATTTTGGCGGAGAGTAAGCTAAACACTGTTCATGACCACATTTCTAAGGCGTTGGAAGACACGGCTATTAGCGATGAAGAGTATAAGCTTATTCTGGGAGAGGAGGAGAAATATAGAACGATGAAACGTGATATACAAAGCAAGAATGGAAAAAAAGAGTTGCCGAGTCAAAGCAAAGACCAGATGGTGGCAGAACTAATCAAGAAACTAACCAGCGCTGGGTCTTCTCCGCGAACCACGATATAAAAATTTTCATCGTAGGTGGTTGGAGTAGTGAGACCGTTATTCCTAGCGCACCACCGCCGTACGATTAGTGGGCTATAATTTTTTACTATTAGACTCCAATGGTTTGGGCCGGCCTCGTGGGAGGTTCTCGGCCGGCAGCAAACGACACTTTTGCGGTTTGGTGTGTTAAGGCCAACAATCGTGATCCTATTTTTTGTCCCTACCAGAGGCGGGGTGCTATAGAAATTTCGATTGACTAATTGATTGACTGTTTTAAAAACCTGACATGGTGCCAGAGGAAATACGCAGAGCTTCTGAGTATATTGTTGTAGAGAATTCGATCGGCTGATTGATTGAATGTGTGACTATTATGGTCGATTGATGATTGATTGACTAATTGATTGATAAATTGATTGAAAATGCGTTTAAACCGCTAGAACTCATCTACTCTAGTCGACGATTGAATTGCGACTCGACTCATCTGAAAATTAAAAGTTTAAATTTAGACAAGTTGTGTTGGCAAGTGTGGGCTACATGCAGGCCATGGGTGTGGCGATCTGGATATTGTACTGCGCTTATAACAGGAACCGCTCGAAAGTGTTCGTCGATCGCTGTGTAATAGTTCGTTTGCGGCACCTTAATGCATCTCAGGCCTTTGATGTCTGTAACATCAGCAGTCTTGTTGTCCTCGAGACCAAGGTCTTGGTCTCGAGTGCACTCGAGTTCGTTTTTAAAAGTCTTGGTCTTGGTCTTGGTCAGCTTTTGTAGTCTTATGATATGCTTATGCAGGGTCGCTGGCGAACATAAGTAAACAACGAGTGGAACAAACTCCGCCACAGCCGCACTCAGTTACGTGGTGCCAGAGGCGTAACTTTGGTCTAAAAAGTGGGGGGTACCAATTTCTTAGATACGCGAAGCAAGCTGAGACTGTAATCTCTGTGAAGGCACAATAATAAAATATTGACTGAAATTGTTCAAAATGTGGGGGTATGGTGCCCCCAGTCCAAAAAGTGGGGATACGGGTACCCCTCGTACCCCCAAATTACGCCTATGAACTTGAGGCATTAAACGCCCGTGTAGATCTGTGCATGATTGAAGTGACCGAAATACACAACACAAAACACCAAAACAGTATTGGCTTACGGGTTTTACGCCACGTCAGAGGCTCAGCAGGGAAAGTATAACAAACTACTGACAAAGTATTGGCTTACGGGGTTTTACGCCACGCCAGAGGTCCATCTGCCAAACAAATGAGCTTACGGGGTTTTACGCCACGCCAGAGGCTCAGCAGGGAATTGTATAACAAACTACTGACAAAGTATTGGCTTACGGGGTTTTACGCCACGCCAGAGGCCCTCCTGCCAAACAAATGAGCTTACGGGGTTTTACGCCACGCCAGAGGCTCAGCAGGGAAAAGTATAACTAGTTTAGGCTAACTACGTATAAAGTATTGGCTTACGGGGTTTCACGCCACGCCAGAGGCCCTCCTGCCAAACAATGAGCTTACGGGTTTTACGCCACGCCAGAGGCTCAGCAGGGAAAATTATAACTACGTACAAAGTATTGGCTTACGGGGTTTTACGCCACGCCAGAGGCCCTCCTGCCAAACAATGAGCTTACGGGGTTTTACGCCACGCCAGAGGCTCAGCAGGGAAAGTATAACAAACTACTGACAGAGGCGACAGCTCCGTCGTCGAAACGAGAAAGCGCCCCGTCCACCGCAGACCTGCGTCCCCGAGAAAACACCCAGAGCAAAGTAACAATATTGCAACAAAGCCGCGGAAACTATAGAGACGATGACGTCATCGGAATATATGAACAAACATTGAAATGACGTAATTTATATTTAAAACTCGAAAAACCTGGGTCAACTCATTTATAAATACCGATAACAGCGCTTATTAAAATAATAAAATAAGGCAGGCCTAGCGCCGAATCGGCAATATTATTAGAAATGAAATATCCAATATAATTAATTAAATTATGTTTGCGAGAACTATTTCTGCGGGATCATTTGCTAATTTGTATAGCACCACAATAGGCCTATATTGACAAAGCAACATTCATGATAGTTTTAGATATATAAGCCTACAACGATGTAGGCCTACCATTATGTACGTTGTATATAATGTAGGTCCTAAATGTAAATCTTGTCCTTCTTGTCCTCTCTCCTCTTCAGTTCCGTAGACGCTTGATAACCTTTCTTTTTGCCGGTTTTGGCAGTGATGCGGGTCGAGAGCGCCTCTAATCTGAGTGGCGCTATATAAATTTTCAATTACAATTACAATTACAAATCATCTAAATTTCTCTGCGCCACACAAAAGCCACGTCAGAGAGACCAGCTTTTAGGCTACATCACGCAGCTTTTGTGTGACACAGTGGGACTGAGAAATTTAATAATAATAATAATAATAATAATAATAATAATAATAATAATAATAATAATAATAATAATAATAATAATAGGCCTAATCAGGGGCGTAACTTTGGTCTAAACAGTGGGGTACCAATTTCTTACATACACGAAACAAGGCTGAGACTGCGGAAGGCACAATAATAAAATATTCATTGGCATTGTTCAAAATGTGGGGGTACGGTACCCCCAGTCCAAAAAGTGGGGGGTACGTGTACCCCTCGTACCCCCACAAATTACGCTTAGGCCTATATGCGTGGTGCCAGTTCCAATCTTGTTAAAGGAAGACGATGATAATCAACTTCCGTATGACACAGTGTTGTTAAACAGAGACCACCAACCATTTGGAAGGCAGTGGACTAAGAAGGCAGTGGAGGCGCTCATTTTCTGATCTTCCGGCCTATAGACACTTACTACAGGCTCATTAGAAGTGTTAACATCCTACATGCATAACATTTTGTACTTATTAAACGGTGCGTGTCCAAGTCTGTTTTAACAGGTTCTCGGTCTAAACTGAACACGCATATTCTCCTGTGGCTCTGCCTTTATATCGCGTCACCAGTTTGAACAACAGGTTTTACAGCAAGCATCAGGTCAGGGATTGTTTTAACGTGCAATGATGCACAAAATGTGCTGCGATAAATTGAAAAGTGCAGTGATGAAAGGCTGTTTGTGCAGGAAATGTATTGCAAGTCATAATTATTTATGATTTTTATAATTGACACCCACTAAAGACTCGCGATTTTGTGCAGTGATAAATTTTTCTCAAAACATCCCCTGCATCAGGTATACGTCGTCAGAAAAGTCACAATAGTCCAACGCTACCAAACTATTCGTCAGTTGAGTTTCCTTTCCTTTGTCTCGATCGTCAGTCAAGTAGGCTACTCCAGTGTAGTGCACAATTAATAGTAGGCCTACTCTTTGAGAGTGGGTGCACAAAATGCGATTGTGTATTAAATTTGCAATTGGCGCTTGTATTCGCACAACTAGGCTTACTCTTGTTGGTAACGTAGGCATACGTTGTGCAAAGTTGCAACGATGTTCTTCAATCACAATCGTCACCGTAATTTCGAGATTTATATACAGCGCCCAAAAGCGTCGAGGAAGTGCAAACAATCGCTCAGTCAAAAGAAAATTGATGGGTAGATTATGTGAATGTAAATCTCTAAACGATTGCTGCTTGATAGATAATCCGATAATGACGACGACGACGATGATGAAGTCCAATCGAATCCGTGACGGATGACTACCACAAGTAGGTTTAGCAAGATCAGTCCTTGTAATATGGGCCATGGAACACCCGCGCAGAGCAATTATAGCCTAGCAGTGACGAGATGCAGAGTTCCTTGCGCACGGAGATGGGAAATTCCGGAGAGGCACCACGTTCTACCGCTCTCCACGCACCGGACTAATTGGAGGTACCGGAATATAGCCAAAAAGGGCGCGGCGGAGCGTACCTCGCTCCTATAGCTAAATCCGCCACTGAACAATAGGACTGCGGTTAGCATAATGAGACTACGGTACGACAGTGAAATTATATGTAGGCCTAAACATACACTATCCCTCTCCCACTGACCAGACATACATGTCAATCAGTCTCGTCTCTTAGCTGGAGGGTTCTAGGACTTTTCGCCCCCGGAAGATTAGCCCCCGACATTTCGCCCCCCGGAAGTTTCGCCCCCGGAAGACTAGAAGCGGGATCTATGATGAAAATGTAACTAAGGCTAGAAGCGGGGGCGAATCTTCCCGGGGGCGAAATGTCGGGGGCGAATCTTCCGTGGGCGATTCTTCCGGAGGCGAAATTTCCGTATCCCATGCAGGCAGTCGGGAATAAAGCATCCGTTAATTATTCACCAGTCAGCTACAACTAGGCCAATAGCATTGAGATATGCAGAGCGGCCCTGTAACTTCGATATATCTGCAGGTCCATTGTTCGAAAAGGACCGAACATAGCATTCGATAGAAGCGAGACTTCGATATATAAGCAGGTTCGATAAAACAGCTATATTTGCGTGTGTTTGAAAACTTTGCATTGATGGTGGCCAGGCCATTAACTACTATTCGATATAACCGGAAGTTCGAAATACCGAAGTTCGATATACCGAAGTTTTGCTGTACATCTGTTATCCACCTCTCAGCTAGATGACCCCACACGAATTATCTGTTAAGGGTCATCCATAAAGGACATCCGCAATTAGGGGAAGGAGGGTCATTCATATGCGGAAATGGGGGAAGTGGGGTTATGATCACCCAGTTCAGACGTCCGCATCTAAATTTGATGGTTTTTAAACACCTTGTTTCAACCTTCCCACAGAGATGAAAATTAAAGTCAGTGAAGTTATTGCGTAAATCCACGGATGGTTTGCCAGTTGTACGCAACTTGTTTGACTGGTTTCAATCCGCTTTTGTTGAAGATGTGTAGCATATTAAATCCAGTATTAAGCTACATGTAACAGGCAGTAGTACTTTGGAAGCTATACGCATATTTCAGTTTATGCCGTTTTAAAAGGCAGGGAGTTAAACATTTGCTTACTATTTATATTGCTCATGTTAATTGTCTTAAAATGCAGTAGTTGATGTAGAACACTGCTTGCTTTTGAATCTGAGGTAGGCCTACTGGTTGACATTTTAAGTTAAAGGTGATTTTAAATAAGATAGAACTGATAGCTTATTAATGACATTAGTCACAATGTTGGTTTTTTCGTTCATTGGCTCTGGCGCGCGGACGTTCGCGAAGGGGAGGGTAAGGTCAAATGCGGACAAGGGGACGGAGGGAACCTGTTTACAACACACTTACTACATGCAGCACCAAATAAAAATCAGAATTAAAAGTGTAGATATTTCTAAACCTGCTATAACAAATCATCAAAGGGCTCGGCGGAGCGTACTTCGCTCCTATAGCCCAAAATTTAAAACCTGCAAAAATCAACCAAACAGAAACTTGATGACAGATTATAATTATCAGAGTTACAAAAGCACACTTGGCACAAAAGGACACAGACAGGCAGACAGACTAACACAAAGAGACCGGCAAACAATCAGACAACTGTAGTCTTATCGAACATCACTGAAACGTTCAAATCTAACAAAACAAATGGTGCGCAGAGCTTATTTACATTAACAAATGAAAACAAGTCAGAAGCATAATCATCGCCACTGCATATTTTAAAATTTACTGTCATTCATGCCTTAAATTCCCGAAATTTGTGAGGCAAAACAGTTCAGACTTGTATCTATATACAAGTAGCCAACTAACGTAACGACTGCAACAGGTGGTGCTCGATAAGAAATAGATTCATAAGTAATAGATTCGTATTGATGAAATCTCAGATGATTCGCAACATAGCACCCCATGCCAACAGATACAACACAGAGAACAATCACGACATCAGCGCTTGCTCAACTATGCCACTTTCTCCAGTGACAACATCAGCTGAGAAACCAGTTATGATGGAAACACCATCATCAGTGGATAGCAGTCAGTGGCGGAAATCTTGTTCGACAGGTAAGGGGGACATTTTTGAACTGATCTGGTCAAAAAAGAGTTTTGAACTGATCTGGTCAAAAAAGAGTTTTGAACTGATCTGGTCAAAAAAGAGGTAAAAAAATTATCGCCGTGAACTGATCTGGTCAAAAAAAGGTAAAAAAAATTATTTCGAGCGTGGGTAACTTTTGTGTCCTTTTTGGTGTTTCTTCAAAATGTGGGGGGTCCGATGCATGGCGTGTCCCCCCACTGTTAAAGGTGGGGGTCTTGTCCCCCTCGACCCCCATGATCGCCGCCCATGATAGCAGTTGAATAACAGATGGTGAAGATCACTTGAGTGACGACCTTTTCGCAGCCTGTTTCTTCATCATCTGAAGACGTTTGTCAGCACTCATGAAAGAGCTCTGCGACATCTTAGTCGTTGAACCACTGGATGATGAGGTGGACGAGGTGGTGGGTTTCCCTCCAATCACCTTCGATTGTCCTCCCACTCCAAAAGCACCACTTGTCTTTGTAGTGTCACCTTTGGCATTGTGAGAAGACTTAAAAGGTGGCTCTACTTTGGAACTTGCTGACTTTAAAGAGATTTCTGAGAATGAAACTTTGCTTGCATCGGTTCGAGGTGTCAGCGCTATGTGACTGCTCGAGGTCAGCTGACCAAGACGAGAAGCTGAATCAGATTTTGACATTTTGGAAGAGTCAAGTGATGAAGATGATTTGCTATAATTCGCTGCTAGACCTGCAAGTCCACCCAGTCTTTGGCCATTGCTGGAAGTGCTCGAACTGTTTCCATTGTCTTTTGACGAAGAAGCCTGTTTAGAAAAAGAAACAATTTAACATTCTGATGAAGAATTTAGAATGTTTTCCTAAAACTTTTAAAATTCAACTGTTTTTTTAATTAGACCAAATGCATCATATGCCTAGTGCACAAAATAAAAAAACTTAACCAAAATAAAAAGCAGGCAGTGGAGAGTAACACAGAGCTGCCAAAAAGCTGGCAGTAGAAGTTATCAGGCAGGTATTATAATCTGGAAGGCATTATTTGTTAACACTTTAAAGTGTTAAACTATAAATTATTTAGACCAAGAATTATGGGAAGGCAGAGAAATATAATTTCAACAATATATAACTTTACTTGTAAACTGCTGTCAGCAAGAGGCATTTACTTCAGTGACATTAAAGTATAACCCTGAATATAGATACTCCAACATTGTAATTCAAGCACTTTTACCTTGATTGGCTGTTCTAATCTTTTAAATGGCTGTTGTATTTGTGCAGAGTCTGATTTTGGTGCTGCTCTGCCAACTGGAGACTCTCTTGAATTCAACGGCAAAGGGGTTTTTGCCTTCTTATTCGTAGTTTTTGTAACCTATAAACAATTTATACAAAAACAAATTTTACTCATTCTCAAACTTCATAATAACAATGTACAAGTCCTTAGAACTATTGACAATGTTAAAACAAGGAAAATGGCTAACACACAAATGATACACAAGAGCATACAAGGACAAGTAAACTTCACACGTGCCACAAAAATACCATACAGGAATTGTAAGAATACCAAGAAATGCACAAAGATTTAAGCTGGATTAGTATTATTTTAAACTTGAAAATACATATCTAGTATACACAAAAACAAATGTTAAAACATTTATTTACATCATATTTAACTAATAAATGTACACACATATTGGCTTATATGGCTATATGCAAGCAACAATCAACAGTCATAAGGCAATAATCAGTGCTTCCACTCTCCGTTTTCAGAAATCCCAAGATCTTGCCACAAAAATCCCAAGATTGTACTAAAAATCCCAAGATTGTGCGAAAATCTCAAGTAGGCCTAACTATCTACAGTCAATGGTGGGAGTGGTCGGTTTCTTAAAGAACATGTTGATACAAATCATGCTTTGTTTCGTTTCCTAGTTTTTAACGTGTTTGGCAGACTGCATGTTTCACTAGCGCTGACCTGTTAACGCCAGTCAGTGTTTTTGGAACAAACACTACATTTTGCTGCATATTTATCTCCTCGCTTTGGTTGAAGCCAAAGTTTAAATTCGAGTTTTAGCCATTCCTCGTTGAACAGTTGTCGATACCATACCTTTGCTTTCTTTTCAGCTCGGCGCCAGTGTCGCCAGACTCAGAGTTTGAATCAGAAGATACCATGACAAATTCCGGTTTAAAACTGCTATGACTTTACGACGATTTGTCCACATTTAGTTTTTTCATTTAATAATTGCGTAAAAACTTGGAATGTCCGTATCTGCGGTAAAATGTATGGAACTATGGATTACGGAACCTACGGAATGTACGGATGAAGTATGAGGTCATGTTCTTCACAAGATAAGTAAGTAAGGTAGAGAAGTTAACGACCAATAGCCGTAGACACATGGCCAACGAGTCACTCAAAGACAACAAGTCAACAAGTGCTTATTGTTATAATTCTATACGAAATATTAACATTATATTATGACTGTAGACCTTAGTAAAAAAATCCCCAGATTGCCATGGAAAATCCCCAGATCCCAAGACGATCCGCCAATTCCCAAGATCTTGGAAAAATTCCCAAGGAGTGGAGGCACTGGCAATAATAATCATTATTATTAATGGTGTTGAAAATTGCTCAATGTCCCTGTACAGTAACTGTATTAGGGACCCTTGAACCTATACTCTTCACATTACAAGGCAAGAAATGCTCTAACCAATGGGCTAGTGTGGTACGCGATTGGAGATGTAAGGCAAGGTAACTACTTCGAAAATACAACTAAACAGATAAGCGATTTTTAGCACACCGGGTATGCAGGAAAGACCCTGCTCAAATTCCGAAATGTAATATTTGTGAAGCATCACATCTAAGAGAAGAAATTACTGAAAATAATTAAATAAAATCGGTTCTTATAAGGATGTTGAATTCACATACCTGATTTATTAATTCATGCCATATTAATTTAATTTTGCTTTAGTTACGCTTTCAGAATTTCTTCTCACAGAATTTCTTCTCATTTAGTATTCAGAAAGGTTCATCATAGTACAAAGGCACAAGCCATGCCTAATGGACCTGCTTTGGTCATACAATGGATGACATCGAGTGCACTGTTTGGATCAAACTACCGAACAGCCATTTCCAAAGTGCACACAACCCAACAAGTAATAGTAGGCCTACCACTAGTGAGGAATAATATGACTTACTATTTTCTTCAAGTTCTTGGTACACTTTGAGCAGTACCAAACAAATCTAGGATCATTCACGTTGTCTGTCACAACTGGTTTATGACACTCCTAGATCAAATCAAAAAGTAGGCAAAGAATTTAAATGTGTTTCACAAACATAAAATGCAAGTTGATCCTTCTCAATGGAAACGATTTCAGTGAAGTCATAGCACAATTTTAATTAACAAGTAAACCTGAACAAGGTCTTGGCAACACAGACAGGGTTTATTGTTTGCACGTGTGATCTGGTGGTAGAATAATTATTGATGCAAATGACCAAATGATTCCATGTACTGTTTAGCAGTTTTTACCCCAAAACAAAAATTTTCTTCACTGGCAATTGGCAAAGTAAACTTTTCAGTACTCTTCAGTACTCTTCTACCAAATCATTAGTAGAACTCCCCTTTCCACAGACTGGAGGCCTTATCTAAACTCTTCCAGAATATCAAAAACACAAGGCATCAGCTGATACCAAGACAGAAATCTAATATGCTACAGCTCAAGCTGGAAAAGATTTAGAATCCAGACCTATGACAACATCAAAGAGACAGCAGTGGCAACTATCAAAAAATATATTTTCGAGCAGAATATAATCCTTACCTGATGATAGAGACTGTGACATTCTTGACATTCAATTAATCGATTGGTTGATGTTACACCGAACAATCTGTGACCAAGCAATGACAAACACAACTTCAGGAAATAAGTAAATAGTAATACTTCAAAAAAGTCAGATGGAGAGATTATCACTGGACAGAGGAAAGAAATAAACTCAGATGGAAAGAGATTATCCAGTAATATTAGTTACTGCAAATTTTAGAAACCAAGAAACAGAAATGAAGTTATTACACAGTCTTAGACTCTGCAAATTATAATTAATTATGGCAGATGTTAACAAAGTAGACACCCTGCATCATTTCCCGTTTTACTTTTCCACAGGAAACAAGAGAAGCCATCAAAATTTATCAACTTACTTGCACACCACACAGGAGATATTTCCCAGTTCAAGTTCAAACTGCATGTCTTCTAGGCTATCTCCATGCTGCTGCTCGTCTCCACTTATTTCTGTGTCGCTTCCACTGTCCGCCTGCGAGACCTTCTCCTCCTTAGTATCGTGCTGTTCCTTTAGCTTATCCCTTTGTTTCTCATCCTTATCGCTCTTCTCTACATCTTTCTGCCTGTTGGATGACAGTGATGAAGAAGGAAAGCCAAAGAATATGTCCTCCTCGATTTCGCGAAGTCTTTCTCGTGGTTTGTCTTTTGAGTCACTCTTAGACTTTGTTCGATCCTTGTCTTTTTCCTTTCCATCACTCGAGCGAGGTGATGCAGAGGCAGAAACAACTGGACTATTTCCCAGCTCTAGCCTTGGTTTCTTGGCGGGATTTTCCTCTGTTAAGTTTGCGATATCTTGCTTTAACTACAACAGCAATAAATACAGATTTTCATTATTCAGATCTGCACACCTATGCATATCATTCCTCACAAAAAACACCTTTATAGAGATGTTTAAAAATAAAAAATGTTTGGACAAGCAGGCTGATCAGTAGGATAACACACAGTCAAAAATAACACCACATCACTAAGAACAATAACTTCGCATAGGACAAAATAGTGAATATTTCATCTTAAACAACCATATTAATGATCGTCATAATAGACATACTATTCAGCCAACCAAAAGTACGATAAATGTGGCATATACGCTAGGAAAACTCACAAAGCATCAACTTTTCTAATTGCAAAACCCACAAAACTTGAACAAGGTACATGTTTTGTGGGCTTTGACTTCTACACCTGAACTGCATCAAGGACCTTTCATGATCTGTCAGCAGTACACACGTGAAAGTGTGCATAACTAGTCAACTTAAATGCAGCAAAACAATAACGCTGAACAGACATGCAAACTCGTGAGTCGTGACACGTCATTCCCGTCACCTTTTCATGCTTTCTGGCGCTGGTTGCCTATCTGGGACATCTGTATGTCCTTCATGTTGACATGCATTACGCGTCGTGGCAGCTCTTGCCTATGCACTCTTACCTGGGAGTAATTTCGATATTTTATTGTACATGCTTGTCTTCAAAGCATCTGTAATTATAATCCTCTTAACAGAAAAACATATGTAAGTTAATCAGTAAAATCTTAAATGTTTAAAAATCTTGAGCAAAAGATAATAGATCAGTACACGGCAACAACATGTTATGCGATCTGATGGTCTGGAGAAGGAAATGATGCTGGCGTGCGGTGAGGGGAGGAGAAGACGGGGTCGCCCAAGGAGGAGATGGATGGATGAGATACAAGATGTAACTGGCATGAATTTGGCGGAATTAAGAGACTTGTCATCGAATAGGAAACAATGGAGTGTGTTCACCAGGACGATCGCTAGAGCTCCACGAGCTGACAGCACAAGGTGACACGGCAACTTGCAGTATCATACGCTATGGAAAACTGCAAAACTGAAGCTTCTCCGTTTATGTACAAACCAACAGAATAAAGAAATAATGTTAACAGTACTAGTTTTAAAAATCACAGTTATATTATACCTTCTCAAGGTTTACCCTCTCAGTGTCACGTTCTCGCTTCTTGGCATGCTCCATGTGGTCTTTTCTGTTAACAGAAGACTTTCCAGAGAAACCGGACGACTGGGTCTCATCTCCAGTGTTAAACTGTATAAGAAAACCAGTTTTAAAAGGTGTCAGGATTAAGAACAAATCACCAAAGAAATCAAAACAGCAATGCCAAAAAGAAATCAAATCAAAATAACAACGCCAATAAAAAAATCATATGACAACAGTGTCAAAAGATATTAAATCAAGAAACAATGCCAAAAGAAATTAAATTGAGGCAAAAGTACCAGAAGATATGGTTTGATATAAAACCACAACAGCATTACAAACACAGACTGATCGAAAAGTCCTCAAAGACAACACTACCCTGACAACTTTAAATCAAGAAAAAAAGAACAAACTAGTCAAATAATGAAAACAAATCAAATCAATAATATAATTAAAAATCAACTCAATGCAAATCCAGACAACAAAACAAAGACAATTTAATTGATATGGTTTCATCATTATGATTACAAATTATCATAATAAACAAACGTTGCAAGAAATTTTCTTCACTGAGATGAGAACAAAACCAATTTAGCTAACAATGAAAACAAATACGGACAAAAAGTAGTCACACTCTGTTGTGTTCCTTGCTTACATAATGGTGACAGCTATGTATAACATGTATTGACCAACATTACCACTTATTTGCAACTCACAAACTTATCAATACGTTGGCTGGCAAAATTCATTAGAAGTACAATACTTACCACGGATTTGTTTGCAATTTCTTTCTTTCTCTGGTCAAGTACTTCATCGAGCATCTGTCTCAGCTGATCATGTGATTCTTTGCTCCTAGACAACAGTAGCTTTAATCCTTTCACAAAAGTAGGATCTAAGTCAGCAGAAGCCATTTTGAAACGATCTTACTATACACACTATGAGTCCTGAATCTTCACAACCGAGAATTTACCTGTAAACAGAATTTAAACCACAGTTAGTCTTAGAAGGCTATTACCACTAACATACAGCCTCAGAAGTACTCACTATACCTTTGCAGGCAAACAGTGAGGTAAACATAATCTCCGTTGCTCCGTGTTTCTTTCAGTACGTACAAGCCTAAGCATATCATTTTATAGATCAAATGTTATCTCTTGAATGCTCATTCATTTCTTAGCTTTCTTCCCAGTTAAATACATATTTGCTAACTTACGTTTTTAGTATGGCTCACATGTGCAATGCTGGCTTTCAGCTGCCTCTGGTCGTCCTCTCCATTCTTTACACCATCATGACCTCTTGGTCCTTCGGACCCGGACTTCAATGGCTCAACACCATGCCTATGCATCTGTTGGCCCAATCCTCTGGAATGATCTTCCTTCCATGACTCATTCTCAGATCCTAACTGGGGGCGTTGCTGCTACTTCTCACTGTTTTAAGACTTCTTTTCTCATGGAGCTCCTTGCACTGGGAGCGACTCTGATTAGGTTGTACTGTGACAGGTGCTTTATAAATTCATAAATACAATACAATATAATATAAATGTGGCATGGTATTTACCATGCCACATTTACAAAATGCTATCTCAGATTTCGTGACTTTGCACACATGATAAGTGTGTTAAATAAATAAAAAATACAATTTATATATCAGTCTGGACAGTTCTAGTTACTGGTTTCATGAAAACCCTCCAGAAGCGCAAAACAAAAAGACTACTAGGACCATAGTTCGAGAATTCGCATTTTACGAATTTTAAGAATTTTTAAAATTCACGAATTTTAACGAATTTTAAAACTGAACTTTTAAAATTCGTAAAAATTCGTGAAATAATAAAATAATAGAATTCTTTGCCATGGCAACGACTTTTATCATTTATTTACTTTTGAACTTTTTAAGCAAGTAAATGTCAGTGTCATTAGCAATCAATCAGCCGTAAAAGATAGCTGACTAGCAACACAATAGTACTGATATTCAGTTACTGTTCTACTTGGAATCTTGAACTTCGATTTCTATCATAGCTGGGGTGTGTGGCTGTGAGTGTCAGTCAGCAGAACGAAAAACCACGTGCCCCAGCTCCAGTAGACACAGCTTGCAAGTTGCAACCAAACATAGTTGAGGTTGGCAACGTTCACTGAGCTGTGTCTTCTGCATCTTCCTCTGATTCTGAGTTAGAAACAGCCCAATGTTCCCACTCGACTCTGGTTTCTGTACTTTCGCCATGCAAATGCTTCCGAATTCCGGCAGACCAATAGATTCCTTGTCACAAAAACAACTCTGTATTTTTGGATCATCCTTTCCTTCTCATCCAAAATTACTACATACTTCCACTCCGGTCCATGTTCTTTCATCTTTAAGAAATTAGATTTTGACTAAATAAACTCGTTACGTAATAAACTTTTATATTGAAGTTTATATTAAATTCTTAGCAGAAGCTTAACACAACAAATCATGATGTCATCACATTTGTTGTTGTTGCTTACGCTGTGTTTGCAAAACGCCACTGTCAATGTAAAAAAAGGCCCAACAACGGTCCAACGAATTTTTACGAATTTTTACGAATTTTAAAGCAGACCAAAAATTCGCGAATTTTTACGAATTTTAAAACCGAAAGTCACGAATTCTCGAACTATGACTAGGACTCTTTTTTGTCTCTTTGTGCCGTCGGCTCTAGGAGCCCTAGCGATCGTCATGCCACACAGTCTCCGTTGCCGTCTTGCTACTTCTCCCAGTAGCCCTTGAGTCGCGCTTTGGCCTGGGAGTCCCACCTCAGCGCTCCGGCCTGGGAGTCCCTCCAACCGCGACCATCGGCGTGGTTTGGTGTGTGGCATGACGATTTTCTTGGCATGATTAACAGGGGTGGTTTGCCATTGCCTTCCCCTGGTTTTGCCTGCCGTGCCCGTTCGTTCCCCCTCCTAGGAAGAGTACTTCCTAGGAAGGGTACTAACGGTCCGCACCACGAGAAGGTGGGCACGGAGGACTTTGGTTCACCAGCCCAGGTCGGATCCGAGTCTACGCTCATCAGAGTCGTCGGTCAGGTCGCCTCCCTGCTTTACTCTGTACCAGAGTGACTGGTGAACCTTTGACTAGGACTAACTGCATTAATGTTCAGACATAAATACTCATTTAAAACTGATCCTCAAGAGATAAAAAATTCTTGGTGTATGGTTACTTGCTTGTATAGATCTGTAGATGTCTACAAAACTTTGGGGTCTATCCGAATCTACATTTCTCGAAATTAATTAAAATGAAAAATAAACGGACACATGTTCTTTCCTACCAAGCGTTCGAAATCCAGAAAAATAGCAAAAACTAGTCGGCAATCTCCTTAATAGTATGTATATTCGAAAAATTATCACAATTCACATATACGCAAATAATATCGTTTACACTTCGAAAGTAGATTCGGGGATCCGCTGGGAATTCAATTTCTTCTGGGATTGGGTATCAGGGTTTAGCTACGAGATAAATTATACAGAACAGTGCTCACCGTTCGTATGGCATGATACACTTTATAAACGTTAGGATCATTTAAAGCAAAGCAACATCATTATATAATTACCCGCAGAATTGTCGAAAGGGGCCTACAGGCTTGACTGAATCGGCGGTAAAAAGCCTTATATCACAATTCCTTCACACAGCTACGTACGCAAAATTATGAACAGAGAACAACAACGAGCAGCAACTCTCAAGGCTCAATCAAGTAACTCCATCCACCTCATTTTAGCGAATCTGGAACCCAACCGCTTGATGGACGACGACGGAAGACATTATGTGCCGGTACTGTGGCCATCTAAGATGGTATTGTTACAAGGTAATTACCACGTGATCTTGGTTTTAGCCAATGATGGATGCGTTGCTATGAATTTTCACCAATAGTAGTAGAGTTTACAATTGACGTTGCTTCGTAAACCGAAGAAAGTTATGAATTAAGTAAATAAATAGCTTTCTTTAGCGCTATACTTTTAAGCGATACTGTATAATGACGATATTGTATTCGTTTATTTAACGACGCCTTAGTATAAAAGATGATTTCCGCTACTTGTATCGTTATTTATGTGTCTCCAATTAACGGGATTTTCATCCAGAGTATATTTTGTTTTGCTTCATTCACGGTTACAATAAATGATCGACTGGTTTTATCGATATTAACCAATGAAGGACGAGGGGTCACAGACAAGGGCGGCTTAAGCGCCATCAGTCGAGGCATTCAACTCCCGGCTTAAGCGTCACCTCTTCTCCAAGGCTTATCCTTCTTATGAATAGCACCGGATGTTATGTTAGGCCTAGGCTGTGGCCCTGTGGGTTGTGTCTGTACAGCGCCCTTGTGGCTGCATGGTCGTTTTACGGCGCTATAGAAATTGTCCGTGTTACTATTATGCCAATATATACCCAATGCAGCTTCCAGGCTTCCACGTCTAAACTGCGCATGGTTAGTTTAGTATTCTGCGTCTTAAATCCAGTCTTGTTGTCCTCGAGACCAAGGTCTTGGTCTCGAGTGCACTCGAGTTCGTTTTTAAAAGTCTTGGTCTTGGTCTTGAGGTTCAAGGTCTTGGTCTTGAGGTTCAAGGTCTTGGTCTTGAGGTTCAAAGTCTTGGTCTTGGTCTCGTAAGACCAAGACCAAGACCGGATATAAATATGAACAGTCATTTAACAGAACTCAAGAATTCTGTATCAAGCCTGCTTGCATATACGACCAATAGGCCTATCTATGGATGGATACCTATTGGCAGCAGCAAGTTATTCTGTATCAGACGGTATGATAAACCATGGGAAGATTTCAAAAGGACTCACTATCTGTACATTTACATCCAGTGCTTGAAAAGCTACTCTGTGTGTGTGTCAGCGACTTGAGCACCTGTAGAACATATTTTTTCACATGGCGGAATTTTATGAGGTCCACCAGGCACGTCTTGGTCCGAAAATTCTGAGCGAATTGGTTTTTATAAAATACAAAAGGAATTTGGTATAAGAGTTTGCATGAAGGACTTTTGAATACAAATTCGGATTTCTCTTCAGTTTGCATTTAAAGTTAATTTGCTTGAATAAAATAAAAGACTCGTGTTTTCATTAAAATAGCGAATATTCCGACTTTACAATTTTTAGAAGTCTTGACCTGATTTCGATTTTTTGGGTCTTGGTCTTGAGGTTCAAGGTCTTGGTCTCGAGGTTCAAAGTCTTGGTCTTGGTCTCGAGGTTCAAGGTCTTGGTCTTGAGGTTCAAGGTCTTGAGGTTTAAGGTCTTGACAAGACTGCTTAAATCCGAACTTCATTCACACAGCAGTCTGTACGGCCTTGCATGGCTCTATCATTCTAATGCATTTGCCATAGGATGCAACAGTAAAATAATGTAAATCTCCGAAACTTCTCAGCGTCACACAAAGGCCACGTCAGGGAGACCAGTTTATCACCAGGGATATATCAAATCCAGTCCGCAACATAGACGTAATTTGTGGGTGGGGAGTACCCAAAAAGTGGGGGCACCCTACCCCCCACTCTTTAAACACTGCCAATCAATATTTTATTCTTGTGCCATCCCAGAGATGGTCTCCATGCGAAAAGCGAAAGTGGAGAAGAAATTGGTACTCCCACTTTTTAGACCAAAGTTACGCCTCTGAGCACCAACTTGTTTCAACCTTTCCCCAAGAGACGAAAAGGTCAGTGGTTTGCTAAAACTTCATGCCATGTACTAAAACTCTAATACACTCTGGGTTTGAAAATTCTAACAGAAATAATACGGTCCTTCAAATATCGAGTTCTTGACTGCCACAGAGATTAAGTTTTGATCGTTCAAGGCTGGGGGGATGCAGGAATTAGAAGAGCTATAGGGTCATCAAAGGACTTCTGCAATGAGGGGGAGGTAGGGTCATCGAAATGCGGACAAGGGGGAGGGAGGGTTATGACCAGTGTGGACGTCCGCATCTAAACTTTTACATTCGTTAGTTTTTAAACACCACCTTGTTTCAACCTTCCCGAAAGACGAAAAGGTCAGTGAAGTGATTGCCTAAACCTTATGCATGGTGTAACCTTTACTGCCACTTTACTGTGCATCCTGCGATATGAAACCTGAACTGTCACTTAAACGTGCACATGAACTGTGGAACAATTTAAAAATGACGAGGACATTAAAAATTCGCTTACGCGTGCTGACGTCCGCAAAGGGGGAGGGAGGGCAAGGTCACATGCGGACAAGGGGAGAGACGGATCCAAAGGAGGTCATATTTTGTGGACGTCCTTTATGGACGACCCCTTGTGAGCAGATGTTCACAAAGGCGATGGCAATGCCATATGCAGACAAATAGGGCCCAAGAGGTTCAAAGACGATTGGATTTGGGGACATCCTTTATGGATAAATTCAAGAGAGTTTCTTGAAGTTGTATCCAAGTAGGACATTTTTTTATTTCAACCATGAAAGCAAATGTCAACATGCACATTCTGTATTAGACCATGACCACATTTCATTCATGTTGCAAGAACAGTTAAACAGTGAACATAAACTCAACACTACATATTTTATTTCACTTTGTTAAAATGTGAAATTCACAAAAGAAACAAAGACTTTGCTTTTGCTAAGCCACTTCAGTCCACCGTCACACTTGTGTATCTGAGCTCTAAACCTTTAACACAGAGAACTCATTACACTTCAACTACACAAATGCTGATATAAAATATCAAATTTCTTGACTTTCTGAATTCGTATGATTTAGGACCCTGAGCGAGACCTGGATCTTCTCTGCCTACGATCATTGGACCTGCTTCTTGATCGACTTCTTCTAGACAAAAGAAAAAAAGACATACAAATTTAAAAGTGAAAGAAATTATTAGTCGAGCACTTGACACGAGTAAAAAAACAAATACACTTCTGGTGTTAACAATTATGAAGACAAGCCACTTCAAAGCGAAACTAATGCAATTAAAGACTCTTGGCTAAGACAGCATCATCAATAAGTTCAGGAACTTGGAGTAGTAGTATAATGTACAATACCATGTGCTACTGCCAGACACAAATGCCACAACACGATATAGCTGTCTAATTTAATGTGTACTTTCCATAAACTTAACCAAATGCCATTCATAAAAAGTTTACAATTAGAAAATAATACTACTAATAATAAAATGTCATTTCAAGATTATCCACTTAAGAAACCTAGAGTACCTGCGTGCGCCGCCACGTCGCTCATCTGGACAATCTTTAGCCCAATGCCCTGTTCGATGACATTTGGCACACTCGTCAAGTCCAAGCTAAAACAAATAATACAACTAAATTAACATGCCTCTCCACTAATTAAAAAATACATCATGCACTATGCGTGACTAATTAACTAAGGCATGAATGCTGCATAGCAACAATTTTAGTACAAGAACAAAGTAACAGCTCAACCTGAGACTTGTTTAATTTTTTTAAACGTTTTTTAATGTTTGGGTGTGAATTTTGGAAAATAGAGCTCTTTCAACTTCTTACTTCCCATTTCTGTTAGCACGATTTACAAGTACACCACTGTTAATCAAGTTACAACTGCAGTGTTAACTTGTTACTTAAAAATTAAATGCAATTACTTATGGGAACTAGTTACTGGACAGGAAACTACTGAACTTATACAGTAAACAGTTACTTAACAAAACTAGAAACTAATTCCTGCACAAATAACTTTTCCAAAGTAACTATTTTCAGTTACTACACATAAACAAGTAAAAATTGGCTGCATTGCTGATTTATCATTTAACCCTTTCGCCCCTGCGCTCCTGGCTATATTTTCCGTATCCCCTGGGCTCCCCAGAAGAAAGCGTAACTTAGACATAGGTCATACTAAAACTCACATATCTCTTATAATAATAGACATAAAATGATAAAATTTTCACTGAAGTAATCAGCTTTTCTCACAGTCAACCATCAGCTGAATGAGTTCATCGCCAAGAAATAGATCCAAAAAGTCGACCATTTTACTATCTGAGCCAAGATGTTCAGGCATATTTCTAAATCCACTGGACTGGGTGAATCTGATATCTGGGGTTGAAGTAACATTTGGTGTCCAAGTGAAGAGATCTTCATTTGATTTTGGAGCACTTGCAGAACCAGGTCTACCTTTATTTTTACCACGGTTAGTGACATTGGTTGTTGCATCGTCATCCACATCATCACTTTCGGTAGCAGCCTCACTGTCCTCCTCTGTCTCAATGCCATCCGAATTACATTCTTCGTCCGCGCTTATGTCATTGTCCGAATCCACTGTCATCAGCAGTTCCAGAACTTGCTTACTATTGAATTTCTGGCGTTTTCCCATTGCATCACTAGATCCATTATCGGTTGGACGCTTTTTATTTACGTTTTTCTGGGACATTTTGCGAAGATAAACACTGATGAGGGAAATTACATGCCATCCGAACTCATCTACATGTCTGCTAGATCGCCGTTTTCGCTTCAACAAAACCCAAGGATTCTATATTTAGACTATAACCACCCATCGTAAACATTAACTAACATTCATAGAGTAGCTAGACTATTTATAACGCTTAAAATTCGAACGAGGCCTCTCGGGAATAGGTAAAAAGACAAGAAGCCGCAAAAGCGGCCTCTCGGGGATACGTCAATTTAGAAAAGGCCGCTTTTGCGGCCTCTCGGGTTGACAAGGTTAATACAGATACAATACTAATAATAAAAATTTGAAATCAACTGAAAGACACCACATACAACAACTAGAGGAATTTATTAGCTTGACAGACAATGCACCCTGAGTTTTAATACAACAAAATTTCACTTTGAACCGAATTACTTTGCTCTTGCTTGAACTTTCATATTAACAGGTTATCAAATATTGGATGCACACACCTTAATGTGGACATGCTACTTGTTGCCATGTCAAGAATTTTCAGTAAAAGTAAACAAGGGTTTGTATTTATCACAACACTAGAGTATTTGCCTGTCATATTATGATGGCAGTGTATATAGGCCTATAATTATCGTTGGTTAAAATGCTCTGATCGCCATCGTCAAGACCGCAGTACTGACGTCACAAACGGTTTCTGTTTCACAATATAACAGAAACCGTTTGTGACGTAGCGTTTATCGACAGGCACACGCTCTATGGATATTATATGTATAGATTTTTGTTAGCTTGGCTCAGGCATTTGAGGTATTCTTTTAAGTGACATATATCGCCATACACTTTACTTGAACTGTCACACACACTCATAGCACCATCTATCGACCAATATGATGCAAACATAATTTCAAAGTTATGCAAAGAAACTAATGTTTTCATTGTTGTTACCTCATGAAAATAATTCATTACTGCTACATGCTACTTTAAACAATAAGCACATATGGCAATAACATAGTCGTTAGTAACAGTTATGCGTTACAAGTAATGCAGTATGCACAACACTGTACAATTGTCAGGAAGTTGCCTACTGTCTTAAATGATCAAAATGTAAACCATAAATAAGGCCAAATGTTGCATTCCATCACACCTGGGCATAACAGGGCAAAAAGCCAAAACCCAAGCAAGTGTATAGAAATGATCACGACCTGCTTTTTATAATCTAATCTCATGAAATTTCAGCCTCAGTGCAGAGACACAAAATGAACCTACTCGGCCAGATGTCGCTCTTCCAGTGTCGCGGCTGAAATCGTTTCGGCCACCACGAGCAGGTCGATCGTCATCACCCTTGAAAAACAACCCCACTCATCATAATTTGCAAATCTAATACCATACAATCTAAGCAAATCAATAACATATTGTGAACTTAATAATAATCAGGGAAGGAACCCCACCTCTTGTGTTCTAACCAGATCATATACAATATGAGCAAATCAATAAATATTGTGCACTTAATAATAATCATGCACAAAACCCCACCTGTTCTACCCACATAATGCCATATACTGTTAAATTCTTGATCACAAGAATGAATCTGGAAAGTACAACTGAAAACCAATGCTTCAGTAACCAAGTACCAACCTTCACAAAAAAAGAAGTTTGTACATACTGTGCAAAAGAGATTCTCCCTCATGAGAGTTACTGTATTAGAACCTTCAAGTCTATTGCACAGCTGCTTAGTACCACTGATTGATGCTTCTCATTAAATATTGGACTTCGTGGTAATAGAAACAAGTAAATACCCGTCTTGGAGTGCCTTTTGCCCATTCCACGATCACTTTATTGCCACAAATAGTTCGACCATTTTCGTAACGCAATGCATCCTATATACAAACAAACTCAGCCATTCACTTGCTAAAAACCATCTAGTTTCTGTATATTTGTTCAATTGGCTTTCTAATAACCAATTATGTATCCCACTGGAGAACTATCCAAACAGCCATGGTTAGAGCTTGGAATCTGTCAAATTTCAACTCTTGTGAATGCATCATTTATCAATACCACCGACATGTCTATGTCTTCCTTAAACGACCAGAAGACTGCACTCTCCTTAGTACCTATTTTCAATGTAAATGCTCATCATCACTTCTTACATGATTTCAGTTTCTTATATATGAAATGGCAAACACACACCAACAACTAAGGATTGATCCACCATTCGTTTACTTCAGTAATAGTAAACCATTCTTGGTTTACAAGTAGCTTTATAGTTAAGAATACTGGTAATCCAATTAAGTGCCAACAAAACAAGTCTGATGAAATTCCGGCTCCATATGCATCTTACAGGTTAAAAATAATATTAAATAGTGACCTTGATATCCTCTAGCATGTCTATTTTATAACATTTCTGGTTGTAAAGAAAAGCCCTACATACCAACGCGTGTTAACACAACCCTAAACAATAATCAACTGCATTGTTGTCCAATTCAGGATATTTGCACTTTGGTTGTGATGCTGCATACTGAGAAGTCTTAATCATGAACGCTTGTTACTACTAAGAACTTACCTACTCAGTACACTGTATTACACTACTTCACTCAAGTCATCAGGTATATAGCACCTGCCAGTCAGATCTATACTTGGCAGAATTACGACAGGTAAGAATTTCTACTATTTTACTGTCAAATCGTTTCAGTTAGCCACCTTACTAGAGAGTAGACCATCAGAATAAATGGTTTATTGAACAGTGATCACACTCATAGACATACAAATTTGAAAACCGTCCACACTTTACCACCTTCAATGGTCGTTAAGGCAACATGGCAACACCACCCCCTCGGAGGGGGCCAACGACCTAGTCAGGAAAGATACGGATATGGATGGATAGTGGAAGGTATCGTGTTGGCACTATCAGTGGCATGGGCAGGAGGGCAGGCACGCGGAAACCAGACAATGTCGGCCGCCAGAACTCGGTTGCCGTGGTGGAATCCACACATGGAAACAACCGGCACCACCTGGAAGTGCAAGGAGGCGCTTCCTGGTGGTCAGGAGCGAGCCGCATCTGTTTTGGTGGATTCTGGAATGATGTGTAATCTGGAATCTGGCAATAGGGTAGATGGAAAAATGGAAAGATGGACATTCTAGCTGAAATGAACATACACACATCTTGAGCAATATAAAAGTTGTTACGTTACCTAAAACACTCAAAAGTCTAACAGCTAGATAAAATTTCATTACATAAAATATATTAAGCTCTTGAAAAATACAACCAGCAAATAACAAAACCTGAAAATTGCTGAAATTCAGTCATATAAGCAACAAAGATATCACACTGAACTAGAAAAGGTCTAAGAAACATGCCTGTGCATCTCTGCGATCTTCAAAGTCGACAAAGCCATATGCTGTTTTAAAATAAAAGGCCAAATTTTAGTCAATTAAAATAATCCAAATTCAAAAGAATTGCCTAGAACTTCACCAATTCGGTTCAAAAGACACATCTCAAAATGTTCTTCAATGAACACCAGAGATATTTAACTGTTCTACATCAACAATGAAGTTAACAATCTTACTACATCAAGCTAATGACAACAAAATTACACCTCGGGTAATTTTTGTAGCATCACATATTTATTACAAATTTCAGAGGCTGAAACTGCCTTCACTGATGTTCTCATTCCATTCAAGGAAGACACGAGTAAAGAGCATTGTACCAAGCTAATTATTTATTTTGTTAATCTCAGCCCACAATGGTTTTTGGCCAGTCCTCACCGTGGCAATATGATCTCACTTAAACTGTAAGCTCACTGTATTCCCTTCATAGTCAAAATCATTAGCACATGCAAGCACAACATAAATCTTGAAATATCTTTATGCCATGATGTGCATCTGAACCCTGAACTCAAGGTTTGACAGTCCAGCACACTAACCACAAGACTGTTGAGGTTAAACAAACCTCTACTGTTACACGTATCAGAAATTAAAATCTTCTTGAAAAGCACTGGATATATGATAAACAATGACTTAACAAGTTTTTAAAAGGAGACAAAACTGGAAAGTTATAGTAACTTTCTGTAGCTCTTGATTTTAGCTATATATATATATATATATATATATATATATATATATATTTTTTTTTAAAGACAAGATTCATAATCTGTATAGAATTCAAAGAAATGAGTTCACAGCTATGCTCTACTCACCCATGTCAGGTCCTACAAATGAAATCAAAAACAAGTATTAAAGTCAAATTTATAGCAATTTTTGCAACTCAATATGGAATATCACTGATTCAGACAACTCAACAAACTGGATTACTGTTTTAAAACGAAGTTTGCCAACACTCACACATCCAGTTTTTCTCTACAAGCCTTTGCATCATACTGTAGTCTGCCGTTCTATTCTATCAGTCTTGGGCAGCGATATCGTTTACATGATGATTGGTCGTAGGCTGACGGATCTTGAAATTAACAAATTCTGAATATTTTCAGAATGTTCTATTAAGGAAATTGGACAACTAGTCCATGCCAGTTTTAGGGATTTTAAATGCCAGTAGAAAATTGTTTAGGGGGAATTGGGTTAATTCGGTATTTTCATCACAAACGGGAATGTCACTATACTGTGCAATCATCAAGGTAACAAGAGTTAATTTCGATTACTTCGATTCACTTCAGTTCACTACGCATGTTTGATAAAAAAAGTTCTGTCGTAAATAAATAGTCACAATATTGCTTCATATTTTTTACAAAACAAGGGGTTGCGCGCATTACCTTGTTTCACCTTTGAAGAACAATGTAACGCGTAGATCTCGTTCAACTTAAAACAGGGTAAAGGAATGGCAGATTTGCTATATTAGTTATGAATGAAGGTATCGCACATATATATGAAACATTAATTTAAAGAAATTTCAATTACGCTATGGAGGACTGGCCACCATGATTGACACCGCACCCAAATTGACCCGATTCATTAACTGTTTTAATCGAAAAAATATAAATTTTAAAGCGCACCATATTTGATTTCACATCTGCTGAGCCGTCCGTAGGCTTCAAATATTTCTTCCAGATCTCTGGTCCTCGTGTTTTTGTTCAAACGCCCAATGAAAAGATGTCCAACGTCTCCTCTTCTTGCCATCTTGTTTTCTTTGTCTAAAAAAATGGACGCTGGTTTCCGGCTGCGTTTTTAGCCTCTACTGGACCCTGGAAGTGAAATGACTTTCCGGTGTAGCAACCTGATGTGAAACGGGCCGAAGAACTAGAATGTCTGTGGTTCCAGCCAATGGAAAGGAACTCTAGTTCCATCATAATTTTATGAAATTCGTCGTCTGACGACGAACAGTTTCTGAAGGCAACCTAGAGTACGCAGATATGGTGAATATATAACTACAATATACAATACAACTAAACATTTATAGCGCGCTTTAACAAAACAAGTCTTGCACGAGAGCGCGTTACGCTGCATTCCTAACTTTTATTATCACTATGGCGTCATAGTAATCGAGGTTGAATGGTCAGTTGAAGTTGCAAGAATATACACGCAATATAGCATTCGCCAATTTTTGAAATTTAATCAAGAAATTTTGACTGGTTTTCAAGATGTTCGAGCAACCTGCCTTTTTCAGAAGCGGTGAGACGAGTGTCTTCTGAAATCCCTAGATTAAAATAAAACGTACCCATGCCAAAAACTGTCTGCTGAAACTCTGCAAAAATTCTTTAGACAGTCATTTTGTCATTTTGGTATAACCTGGGATTAAGATTAGTAGGCCCCTAATCTTAATCCCAGGTATAATCCCTTTCAAGGGGTCGTCCATTAATTATGTCAACAAATCTTAGGCAGTTTTTGACCCCCTCCCCTTGTCAACAACTGTCCAACATTCAAGGACACCCCTAATAAAATTGTCAAAATAAATTTACCCCACCCCCAATTATCTTTCCGTCGAAAAGAAACTCTAAATATAAGAAAATAACCCCGGATATTCACATATAAGAGATTATGCAGCGCATTTTCTCATTAATCTGGGAACAACAAACAAGATAATTTAAAATGAAGAAAATATTGCATTTGATTAAATTACACCAAAAAAATAGATCATTCATAAAGACTTTCTGAATCTATGGTTGCTTTTTGATTAAATCATTGTTGACGTAATGTTGTCTTGAACACCCCTTCCCCATTCTTCCAAACCCTCCCTCCCCATTTTGTTGACATAATTAATGGACAACCCCGAAGGTGTCACCCGGTGCCCCTCACACTCCTTGGTGACGCCACTGCCAAGGACCAATAACAGATTCCTTGCTCGACACACAAGGAACAATAGATTACTTGCTCAACAACTCTACTACACATAAAAAATTCGTCAAACAATGTGATTTAATTTAGCGTATATCTGCAAAACATTTCTTCAACGTTAAATCATAGGTTTGCGCTGCTATGATCTACGAAGAAACCGATGTAGGCCTACATATTTTGGCCTTACATGAGGTACTTTGTCAAATGCCTAGATCTTGCCAAAGCATTTGACAAAGTAAGGCTGATGTAAGGCTGGCCAAAAAGTTACAAGCAGGTGCGATATTAGAGGGCAGGTACCAACATGGATTCAGAGCTGGTTATCAGGTAGAAAACAAAAGGTGGGCATAGGTGATAAACATTCTGGCTGGACAACAGTGCTAAGTGGAGTGCCACAAGCATAGGCGTAGACTCTGGGGGGCAGCCGGGGCACGTGCCCCCCAATAATCGAGGAGGAGGGGCAATGCCCCCAATACTCGAGAGGAGAATTTCCTCAAATATTAAAATATTATGTTTCAATATAGACAAATTTCTTCAGAAACAGAGACACAGAACTGAAATACTATCAGAAATTCATAATGGAAACAAAGATTTATTTTTACCTTTGATATCTTCAATATGAAACAAATTTAAATGTAAACAAAATGCACCCTTTATATACGCACTAGGCCTACGCAGAGCCATATATTACCAAAAATACGGCTCTGGGCCTACGTAACACCGGAAGCCTCTGAGGCTCGCTAATTGTCAAGACCAGAGGTGGAAAAGTTTTTTTTCTTCATTTTTTGGGGTTTAAAAAAACACAAGTAAAAGAAAACCACAAAATAAGGTTTTTGCTTTTTTAAATAAATTTATTTTTCTTGTAGAAGTTATTTTAATAACATTGATTTAATGATGTTTAATTTTCAGAAATCGCAACTGGATTAAACTGAGTTGGAGGTCTTGTTCATGCCATTTTTCATGATTTTAATGATTCAAAATCCGAAAATCTGAATTAAAAAATCAAATAATGAAAACAACAAAAACCATAAAATAGTGAAGATTATCACTGGAAAGGGAGAACTGCACTGGGAGAGGTTCTTTGAATTAGCACCAAACAAGGCAACTCGGGGACACAGATATAAATTATTGAAGAAGCCAAAAGGAACATTAGGACAGAAATTCTTCAGTGCAAGAGTTGTAGAACTGGGAATGGTTTGGATGATAGTACTGTCTCAGTGGACACTATAACAGCTTTTAAGGAGCTAGGAAAATTGGGCTATTAAGCTTTCCAGGTTTATTTGCAGTGGTTCTAACACAGACTGCACGTCTTCTGAACCACTTAAAACCCTTGTTATGTTATTATAAGTGCTCATTTATATAGCACGTCCCATTGAAAACTCTTCACAGGTGCAGACTATAAAAGACCACGATAACCTTTTGTGAAAACCTTTTGTGAAACAGATGCATAGAAAGGATAAACCAGTGTTCCAGAATGAGGAGACAACATACACGGCGAAGCCTGCGTGCTAAATTGGAGGAACGTAGCAAGTTATAATTGCGCTCTGTGCCAAGCGCAAACACAGCCCCCAATAAAGATCAACTTAATCTATAACGACCAAATTATAATATTTATTATAAATATGTTCAAATGACAATTTTTAAATAATTGTGCACTGCAGGTATCTATCAACATTATACGTATATACTAGAATGCATATATATATATATATACACTTTTATTTGTTGTTACTTAATACATTACATTTATTTTATTTTAAATGGATACATGTATTATAGTTCAAGATAAAGTAGGGGCCTAATTAGTTTAATAATTAAATCATTCCGTCTCAAAATTTGCGCCCCCTCTTGAGTTGAGCCCTGTTCCATGGCACCACTGGAACATCCCTCGCTACAGCACTGATAAATTGTTACATTTCGGCATGGGGAAAAGATCAATAGCATTATGCGTATACACGTCAACTTCGTTATAACACCTTAGATGAGATGTAAAGTGTACATGCTCAATTGAGATGCAATTCTTCATTAATGTTCCAGACCCGTTGCATGGCAAACCTAGCTACAAACTACCAAGAGGCTCAAACTCAGTATGCTTCGAGTTTATGGTAATGGAAGTACCGAAGCAACAACCTGCGAAAAGAGGCTCAATTTTAATGACACAAGTCTTCACACCATACACGATGCATGGGGTATGTTAGTTCATGATACCAAAAGCCCATTGTACCGGATAAAACCCTGGGTTAAGCATTGGGTCTGACAGCACCTGCCTCACTAACTCCTATCAGTTCCAAGTGACAAAGCAAGTTTCCTAAGCACAACTTCCGCATGGCAATGTGAAATTGCAAGATTTTACATCCCACTCTACTACAGTTAAAACTTGTACAGATTCATTCATATAACTGAATCCACTATGAGTGTTAATTAAAGAGGCAGACTTCATAGTTTCACAAACTTAAATATCTTAATAATAATAACTGAAATCCTGTCAGCCACAATGCAACAAATCACTGAACAAGAGTGAACAACAGTAATCTTCACATCTTGAAACAGAATGGAACAAACAATAAAGACAATTTTTTTATTAAAAATCTAAATAAGTAATTTAAGTAAGTATAGAAAACAACTCATCCCTAAACATAATATTCAAAAACACTTGATCATCTACACAGCAGTTAGACGTCATTAAGTTTGATTAACCGATGTGAGAAGTTAATGACGGTCAGTAATCGCAGCTCTTGATAGAAGCACTTGTTATCCTGCATCAGTGATAAACATCGCTGTCCAAAGAGTTGCTATCTTGGCTCAAGTTTTACCTCTGAAGGACTTTATTAACAGCCGACTGAAAACAAGACAAGAATAATAAACACACAGAGCTCATAACATTGCATATTGTTATCATCATACTACTGAAAACTAAGATGTAACTTTAATATACTGAAATGGTTAAATTTTACAGCATGCAATTGCTGGCATGAATAACTGGAATTCTTTCCTGTTTTACACTGATTTAATGGTTATCAACTACAAACATATGTGTAACCGTAAAACACCACACTTCTAAAGCACCACTTGAAAGCTAAGCAGAGGGCACCAGCTTATTCACGAGTGCTGCATCAAGTCAGAGGGGGTTGTCCAAAGGACTGTCAAATGCAGATCCAAGTCCGGTGCCAGGAAGTATAAGAGAGAGGGGGCAGAAGTGTAGTGGAGGGAAAATCTGAAAAGCCATTCATCAGCACCTCCAATGCACTCCCACGTATGAATTTAATCTCCCATACATTTAACGTAATAAAGTGTCACTTATGAACAGAAATTCTTTTGTTAGTCTCTAAATATCTGCCAATGGAGACCTCTGATACAAAAGCATCATTCCTGTAAAAGGAACTTGACATTCTCTTATACATGGAACTTTAACATCAATTAGGTTAGCACACAGTATTTTTGTGTGAGGAACTCAAAAGGCTCTATAAGACACAATGAACATCTGCGAGTGTAAAGAACGCAGAGCCAAAACTTGAAGAACTCTTAAAACAAACCCTTCTGATAA